>JAHXMU010000444.1:574943-759513 GCA_019455685.1 Philornis downsi
ATTATTATTATTATTATTATTATTATTATTATTATTATTATTATTATAATTTTTTTTTTTTTTTGAATAATTGTCCGTTAGTTGAGCTGTTTAAAATTAGTGTTTTGGCAGGCAGTGTGTTCTGCTATTTTCGTGTTGGTGTAAATGGTCTATGTATGTATTACAAACTATGACTTCGATTTTAGGCCAATTTGCACACACACCACACATTGCACTCTAGGTGTTTAAAAAAATGTGTATATACAGCGATGTGAAAAATAATAAGGATACTAATGTCAAACTATAACATTTGATCAGAAAATAAGCAAAAAGAGAAATTGCTAAAAATAACTGTACTTATTTTTAGGTAATATATTACAAAAATGAGTTCCATTATGTTTTTTAAAATTGTTGGTTTTTTAATAAATTAAACTTAAAATACAAATTCACCCTGTGAAAAAAAAATAAGAACACTTCGTGTTTTCATCTAAATAATACTATAACATTAACAAAAAAGAAAAGATTCACAATGAATACTATTCTGATATTGTTTTCCAGTGGTTAATATTTTGTTGATGCTCCTTTGTTTTTTAAAACTGCTAGGCATCGTTGTGGCATAGAGTCAACAAGGTTTTGACAGACTGAAATCGGTATATCATTCCACGCAGCCTGAATGGATTCCCATAGCTGATCGCAATTCGTGGGACACTTTCCTCTAATTGAAATTTTCACTATATTCCACAAATTCTCGATCGCATTTAGATCGGGAGACTGCGCAGGCCATTCTAATAAATTTGTCTTGTTGTTCCCAAAATATATTCTAACCAATGTCCGCGTTTCTTTTACGAATCTTTTAAATTTTGTCATTCCGTTCGTAGAAGGCTATTGTTTATCCCCAAACTTTGCCATCTTACAGCACGATCTTTTAATATTTAAATGTATCATACACAATATTTCGCAATAGACTTATCTATCATATGCAGTGTTCAATAAATGAAATGAAAACCTACCTGGACACGCTGAAGTGCGAAGCCTTCCCATATTTTCCAAATATTGAGCCGTCCAATTATCACTTTTCCCGTTCCTATGGCGACATCAAGGAATGGCTAGAACAGAAGATGAACAGTTTTACCGTGACGGAATTCGAACTGTGTTGGAAAGATGGGACAAGTATTCAATGAATCATTTGTCAACATGTTTTCATAATAAAGTTGCCTTTGCAAAAAAAAAAAAAAAAAAAAATATCGACAACTTAGTTGCACACCTAACACATAAATTGTAATTAAGCGATTGATTATTCGGTAAAAAATATTTCATTTATTCGGTAATCTTTCAGTTTATTTTGTCACAATGATGACTTGGTGTAGATAAATTGGTTAAACGAATAAAGGTTAGTTCTGTCTTGTTTGGATGCACTCGTAGTACTATTAAATGTCTATTTATGATTTTTTCGTTTATTTATTTATTTATTTTTTTGCAATACGTTAGGCATATTTTTGTGTTGTATTTACTATCTAAGAAGAATGCGTAGTATCCCACTGTGCCCTTCATAACCCTTACGAAACAGTGAGCTGCTTTACTTGGTCTGGCTTGTAGTGAATTTTCCTTACCCTTTACGTTAAGAAGATTTTAAATAATGACATCCTTAAGTCAACTGATTGGACTAAAATATATACTCGTACACTTCCATCTCGTTGTTCCATTGTGTTTGTGTTGTTGTTTGTATGTTAATACTGCGTGTGCTGAGTCTTAGTCCACAAACTTTATCCACATGAAGCTGCGGACATGAAACGACGCCGTTAACCAACAACATGCTTTGCTGCTCGCAGTTACTGCGCCATTGTAAGTTATCGCAGTTTGTGGCAAATATTGCCTCGTACTAAACTATTAGGGTTACTTTCCGTAGAATTGTTGATGGCATTGACTACTGCAGTGGATCATGAAGGGTGTCGCAGGCTGATCCCCTTGTCGACGGTCGACGATGTTGGTGCACTTATGCGCCATCTTTTCTCTTTGGCTACTTTCGACACGTTGTTGCACTGCGTCTTTTTGTAGTCTTATCTGTGATGTTAAAACGCTTTTATCGTTTATCGTTATTTATGTTACATCTTATCAGCTTGCAAGCAACACCATCAATCTTCCTTTGCCTTGGAAATGTTTATGATATTCTTGTGAATGGTAGTTATTAGAAGCTGCGTAGGTATTTCGCATGATTTTACCATGTTTGCTAATCTTTCTTTCTGGGTGTGGTAGCAAACTTTACGAGTACGAGTTGTCAAGATGAACACCGCAGTGTCGCTGGTCCGCAAGGGGTTGAAACTGGAAGTAGATTTTCTACAGAGTTAGATTATCTACGAAGTTTGACCAGAGGCTTTGTCTGGTACCGGGAGTGATAGGGATACACACGGGCAGGTCTCGGGTTCGTGCCCTTTCATCTGTATCTTTTTGATCTCTCGGGGGGTACGGACAGGCATGGGGTTTTCCGTATGTCTATATTTCATTGTTGCCGTTCACCGTCGCCGAACGGAAGGGGTTTGGAGTTTTCCCCGCCTCCCACCGGTGAGGATACTGCATCCTTGCAATGTAGTATCGACCGTTCCATCTGCCTGGGGTCTCCGTGCCTGCAGGTATATAAAAATGTCCAGTCTGTACTCTTTTGCCACAGGGCGAACAATCCCGTAAAGTATGGTGCATAAATCACGACTTGGTAGTAGCTTTGCTATGTGCTTTGCTACGCAGCTCCAACCGGTGAGTTTGGCCGGTAGCGTGGGGATCAGGAGGCCCCGGGACTGAGTTCCCGTCTGATCATTTGGTGTTGGACCCTAGTGGGTTGTGGTTGATACCAAAATCGATGGTAGAGACTTTGTGCTCGAATGTGGAATGCTACGGGTGCTACAGACCCGTAGAGTAGCAGAGGTGGTAAGATAGGCCTCACCTCCGCCAATGGGGATTATGTTCCATACTAGCAGAATCAGTTGGGTATCTCCTGGCTGCGAAGAAAGGGCTGAAAATATGTGTTAATACCACAATTGTCAGCCCCTTTTCCTAGATAGCCCAAGTTTTACTTGGCTATTCCAGGGGGGCGTTGGTAATCGCATTGCAATATGCCCAGTGTGTCGCATGCCGTGGGTAAGGCCTTCACGGCGAGACTCACGTTAAACCCTCGTGGACTTCTGTCCACTATTCCGATGGCAAAAATTAATGAATTAAAGTTCGAACTGCTTCATTACGTACCTTATTTACCAGATTTACCTTACAGTTTTCTATTTCCAAACTTAAAAAAATGGCTCTTTGGTAAAAGATTAGAACAACGATGAAAAAGAGAGAGACAGAGAGAAGAGTTTGACAGTCCTTACTACAAACATGGTATAGAAGCTATTGAATATTGCTGGAAAAAGTGTATCGAGCTGAAAGGAGATTATGTTGAAAAGTAAAGAAAATTGTTCTCAACTTTTTTGTGTCTCCTTTGTTAGGTCGGCTAGTTTTGGAACCGCCTTCGTATGGTGCTATCAGTTATGAAATTGACCTGTGATATATTGGACGACCATTGGAAAAATGGATGTGCCGCAGCCTACACAGCACACACATCTCATAAACTATGAGAGATATGAATATGAGATTTGCTTCGTACTCTACTGAATATGTAAAAAGAATTATCGTAGCGGACCGAATTTCATAAAATTAAAATACTACTACGATGATGACCGAGTCTGATTATATTAAGAAACTGGGACATATAGTCCCAAGGGCAAATAGGACAAACATCAAGACTATTTGCCCTAGTTTCCTAATATAATATAATTCATTTTCTTTAGATTTTGTGTTAAGTAGAAATTTCTCTTAATGGAGTTTTACTTTTACACGAAATATTTATGCCACACTTTTTATTGGTGGCGACCAGACTTATCGGAATTTGTTTGGTTTGCGAGATATTAACAAATAAATTCGCTTCCAATTCATGCATGAAATAAGGGCATATTCAGTGGGTATGTAGGCGTTCAATTTGTAGATTCACTCATCGAGACCTACAATTTAACAATTTAATCCAGACTTGTCAATTACTTGAGTACACGAAGTGTTCGTCAGATATGTACAGGTAACCGCCGCTCATACAATTATAGGTGGTTATTGGTGGGGTTCGAAACCTCTGTCATATACATGATAATCGCGTGTTGTAATCATCATACCACGATCGGTCACACGAGATATTATGAAATATTAATATTACGAGATATTATGAAAGAAAATTCAAAAATGAAATAATATTCCAATATATTTTTACCAAAGTTGACATTGATACTTCAACATAGAACTGTGTGTTCAAATAAAAAGGGAATAGGTGTTGGAGTTTCAATAACACTTTGTTCATTTCTACTTTGTTTATTATATGTGCATTCAAAATATTTGTTTCTAAGTTAGCATTGAAAAACTGAATTTTCCTCTAATGTCATATTTAGTAAATTTTTTCATTCCGAATAAAACTTTTAAACTTTTTACATCAAAATAATTCTGGAGTAAGCCTCACCATAATAGGTTATGGGCCTTTAATTGTAAGGATTCTCGATATAAAAAAAAAGCAGTTGGACATAGGATATTCATAACTGAAGACAAGATGGATTTGAGAATTAATTTCCCGAAGCTAAATAACACAAATTACCATTCATGGAAGTTTAACGTTGAAATGGTCCTTTTGGAAAGGGAACTGTGGAACCATATAACGGATGCAGTACCAGAAAATCCAGATGCTGCATGGACTCTTAAGGACGGCAAAGCTCGTGCTGTTATTGGTTTGTCTATAGAAGATTCCCAGAAGATTCACATTAGGAAATATACAACGGCAAAGGGATACTGGACCGCTCTCAAAACCCAACATGAAAAATCAAATTTGAGTATCAGAGTTTCCCTCATCCGTCGTTTGTCTTCGAAACGCATGGAAGGTCAATCAATGGAAACCCATATCTCGGAATTTATGGAAATTGTTGGTAAGCTGGAAGATCTTGGGGAAAAGTTTCCTGAGCATAAAATCATATCGTTTCTGCTCGGAAGCTTATCGGAAGACTATAATGCCCTAGTGTTCGCGTTGGAAGTTCGTCCAGAAGCTGATCTTACCCTGGAATTAGTAAAAGAAAAGCTTATACAGAAATCAAGAAGAAGATTGGAGTTATGTCCAAGCCAGGAAGTTGCTCTAAAAACTAAACAGAAAAAGGTTAGTAATTTAAAATGCTTCTTGTGTGGAAAGCCTGGGCATTTTAAAAAGAGTTGTCCTCAAAGAGAACAAAAGACAAAGGATGTTGCGAAATATACATCAAACAAAGATAGACATGTTTGCTTTGTGGCATCAACGAAACGCAATAAAAATTATTGGTTTGTTGATTCGGCTGCAACATGTCATATGAGTTGCAATATGCACTTCTTCTCAAAACTTGATAAGAGTCGAAATGATGACGTTTTCCTAGCAAATGGAGCAAATCTTAAATCCAGTGGTGTTGGTGAAGGAGAAATATTCTACAACTGCAAAACTACAATGGAAGGATAATTTATTCGTCATCAATCACAAACATGCAGCGATGTTAACAACATGCATTCATACATGGCACAGACGGTTAGGCCATCGTGATGAGAAAGCAATCAAAGCTGGCGTGAACAATTCTCTAATGAATGGAATTGGTTTTTGTAATTGGAATTGTGTCAGAAAATGTGAAATATGCATAAAGGCTAAGATGACCAGGAAGCCATTTCCGAAAGTAACTGAGAATAGATCTGAGAATATCTTATATTTAGTACATAGTGATTTATGCGGTCCGATGCAGAATTGTACTCCGAGAGGAAATCGATATGTTTTGACTCTAATCGACGACAAGAGTAGATTTTGCACAGTCTATTTCCTGAAAAATAAGAATCAAGCTCTCGGAAAAATAAAAGAATTTGTTGCGCTTACGGAAACTAAGTTTGGAAAGCGTATGAAAACCTTGACAACTGATCGAGGCGGAGAGTTTTGTGGTAAGGAAATGGAGATTTTTCTACGAAGTAAAGGAATATTCCATCAGCTTACAGCTCCATATACGCCAGAACAAAATGGCGTAGCAGAAAGAAAGAATAGAAGTTTAATGGAAATGGCAAAGTGCATGCTCTTTGATGCCGAAATGGATCTGAAGTATTGGGCAGAAGCTGTAAATGCTGCTAATTACATGCAGAATCGCCTTCCATCAAGTTCCACTACTCTAACACCTTATGAGGAATGGTATTCAAAAAAGCCAAGTTTAAAACATATAAGAATATTTGGATCGATTGCATATGCTCATATTACTAAAAATAAACGAAGAAAACTTGATAGTGTTTCAAGAAAATGTCGACTTGTTGGATACTGTGATGAATCGAAAGCCTATCGACTATTGGATTTAAGTGACAATTCAATAATAATAAGCAGAGATGTTGAATTTTTGGAAAATACTGCACTAGGAACTAGAGAAATAGTATTGTCGGAAAATGAAAAACCTGATTTGGAGGAAAAAGTACATTTCAAAGTGGACTTGCCGATAGAGGAACTCGATTTCGACAGTGATTCAAATACTGGTACTTTGTCTGTGGATGAACAGAGTCCTGCCTTCGAAACAGCAGGCGAATCGACAACCTCAGAACTGGAATTTGAAGATATCAAACGGAGAGTTTCTTCAAGATCCACAAAGGGCATTAAGCCAAAAAGATTCGAGGTAAATATGACAACATTGGGAACGGAACCTCAAACGTATGATGAAGCTATGCAACATCCTGACAAAGAAAAATGGAAACAAGCTATGCAAGATGAAATGCAATCTATGTATATAAACAATACGTGGGACCTTGTAGAACTACAAAATTAAAACCTTAGTGGATGGTGATAAACGGTACAAAGCTAGATTGGTAGCAAAAGGGTTTTCTCAAAAATTTGGAGAAGATTATGACCATATCTTCGCACCGGTCATCAAACATACCACCTTGCGTACACTACTGGCAGTAGCATCTCACAAGAATCTAAAGATTCACCACATTGATATAAAAACGGCATTTTTGAACGGAAAGATAGACAAGGAAATCTACATAAAGCAGCCGAAAGGGTTCGTTGAGAACGGGAAAGAAACGCTAGTCTGCAAACTGAACAAAAGCATTTACGGGCTCAAACAATCTGCAAGATGCTGGAATCGCCGAATCAACAACGTATTAACGGGATTCGGATTCAGAAGGGAATTGCTTATATGTGAAGGACGTTAATGGTGAATTGGTATACATTCTCGTTTATGTAGACGATATAATTATAGCTGCGAGTTGTGACAATGTTATCAAGAATTTGATTGCTTATATATCATCTCAATTCGAAATTAATGATATGGGACAACTTCAACTATATTTAGGAATGGAAATCTCAAGAAATGAGCAAGGACTATTTTATATGTCACAATGTTGCTATATTGAGAAAATGTTAAAGCTCTACAATATGGAAAATGCAAAACCATCAAATATTCCCTTGGACACAGGCTATTTTAAATCATCAGGAAAAGAAGAATTTTTTGAAGACAATCACAAATATAGGATGGCAATTGGGTCTCTACTCTATTTAGCGGGAAATACGAGACCGAATATTTCTGCAGCTGTTTCTATTTTGTCACGAAACATAAGCAATCCTACGAAGAAAGACTGGAATGAGGTAAAACGGGTCTTCAGATATCTCAAAGGAACGAAAAATCAAAAACTATGTGTTGGAACAAAACAAATGAAACTTATTGGGTATGCCGATGCTGATTGGGCTGGTGACGTTAAGAATCGAAAGTCTACCAGCGGCTACTTGTTCAAGTTAGGATCTGCAACAGTCAGTTATTCTAGTCGAAAGCAAAGCATAGTGACACTTTTGTCAACAGAGGCAGAGCTCGTTTCTTTGACTGAAGCAACACAAGAATGTGTTTGGTTACAACAGCTTTTAAATGATTTTAACATAGAACTTTCGGAAAAGCCCATAATTTTCGAAGACAACCAAAGCTGTCTTAAATTACTGGAGGGCGAGAAAGTCAACCCACGCAGCAAACATATTGATGTGAAATACTTTTATGTCAGGGACGTTAAGAGTTCTGGTAGTATAATATATGTTTACTGTCCTACTGATAATATGATGGCAGATATGTTTACTAAACCTTTAGGAAACATAAAGCTAAAGAAATTTGGAAAACTCAGCGGTCTAACTACAATATATTAAACATAGTATTCGATGTTATGTTATTGAGAAGGGGTGTTGGAGTTTCAATAACACTTTGTTCATTTCTACTTTGTTTATTATATGTGCATTCAAAATATTTGTTTCTAAGTTAGCATTGAAAAACTGAATTTTCCTCTAATGTCATATTTAGTAAATTTTTTCATTCCGAATAAAACTTTTAAACTTTTTACATCAAAATAATTCTGGAGTAAGCCTCACCTTAATAATAGGAACCAATAATTTCAACACCCATCGTGTGGATCGTGCCAAGATTGGATATCTCAAATGCAGACCTTAAACTCGACAATACTTTTATTAAATATTTATCCCACTTATTAAAGCGAATAGGTCACTTAAAGTTACGAACGTTCCACTAAAATTATCTTCCTACCCTAAACCTTACGTTGCCCAGACACCCACATAGATTTTCTATGCGATATGAATAATAGCAGACATCTGTGTTTATCAATATTTGCAGCAAAACAACATTTAAATATAAAAATGCATTCGTTGCTTCAAATCCAATAGTTTCAGACTGACTTTTGAATTTGCCATTCATCAATAGACTCCCTTTGGTGAGTTTAAACGTAGAAATACATTCTATTCTACCACAGAATATTATGAGATTTAGTTCTTCTCAATGGCTTTTTAGTCAAACCTAAAATATATCATTTAAGTGGATATCTTAACATTAAAATGTATTCCCAGGTAACAAAAGTTTGCCTTATCTTTGTGGTTTCGCTATTTTGGAGTTTCGCTGTAATCAGCTCATTCACTTTTCCGCTTTACATTTGCAAAAAAAAAAAAAAAAGATGCAGTCTTCAGAGAATTAAAAGTCATTTAATTCACTGTCACACAAAAGCCAAAAGAAAAATGAAAAATCTATTGAAATTTTTTTTAAAGGAAAAACACAAAACTAGAAGTAAATAAAACAAGAAATATCAAATATCGCTGTTATCGTACAGTTACCAAGCGGAAATTGAAAATTTTCTCCTTTGAGAACATTTTCCACTTGATGTCGCTGTGAAGTTTCAACTCTTGAAGGTAACCATGCAAACCTGCTACTGCGGCGCTTTATTGTTGCTGCGCTTGATTCAACAACTGACGACGCAGATTGCGACTGATGAGAAGTGTAGGGAAGCTTTCCAGTGATTTGACTGAGATATTATTGAAAATAGAAAACTACAAATGTAACATTTTCTGGTAACTGGTGCTTTCGACACCTTCCTGACGTCGCCGATGGCGTTGTCGATATCTCCACTGCCGTTGCTGTGTCAACAGCAACTTTTTGTTGTTGTGTTGCTTAAAATTTTCTATGGCTACACTCAATACCATGCCGCGTCACCTGTGTTGCTTTCAGCACAATCGATGACAAAAAAAAAACAAAAAAAAGTTTTTTTTTTTTATTAAAAAAGCATTCATTCATTTCCACAGCCATTGACGATATTCGAAGAAAGGACATGGAAAAACTTTACCGGCTCGTTTTTTGCTCTGGTATCTTTAGTTCTCTTTTGAAGAGTTAGTGCTTAATTCAGTGTACACTATCGAGAATTTGTTTAACAACTGAGCAAAAGTGTCGTCGAGTAGGCAGATGGAGTCAGTCAGATTCCTTTCTCAATTCCCATTTTGTTGGCATTTTATCAATAGGGCACCTGGATATGCCTGCGAGTGTGAATGGTGTGAATGCGAGTGAATGTATTATATTTTAATATTTTTCTGCTTATTGAGAAAGAAGTACAAAAAAAGTCGAAACAAAATATGGAAGTATAACACTGAGCGAGTTTCCGTAAGATTGACAAAAAAGAAAAAAAAAAAGAAAAAAAACTAAAAGCAGTTTGTTCGCTTCCCTTGTGCTGCAGGCAAATCGGATGTGCAACTATAGTTTCAACTTCCTGACATGTTCATCTCTTGAAGGACGTGTTAGCAGTCTTTGTTTGTTTGGGTTATTTCGATTCACAGTGGTATAGCGGAATGATTTGCGATACACCATCCTGAAATATTGTGTTGGCACTTTGCCCTTGCGTTTCTTTCTCTTTCAGTAAATCTTTATGTACAGGGTGGACCATAAGGGTGTTGGCGGTTTAAATATTCAATTAAAAAAAAACTATGAAACATAAAAAAAATATATTTGTATTTTTAAAAAGTAGAAGCATGGGCATTTTTAAGACTTAAAAATAATGTTGTCCAAATGGCTTCCCTCGGCTGCTTGACACTCTTGGAACCGAAGTCGCAAATTTTGGAAAACTCGTTGAAAAGTTGTTCTCTGTATTTTGTTACTTTCCTGAATAATGTTCCTCTTCAACTGCTCTAAATTGGTTGGATTATTCTCGTAGACTAGCGATTTGAGGTAACCCCATAGCAAATAATCGCAGGGAGAGAGATCGGGGCTACGTGGGGGCCATTCAATATCCCCCCTTTTCGAAATGAGTTTTCCAGGAAAAACATCTTTCAACAGCTCTATGGATACCGTAGCCGTATGACATGTGGCCCTATCCTGTTGAAACCACATCCTCGAGGTATTGCCTTGAAGTTCTTGCAAAGCTGGCACCAAAAAGTCTGCTAGCATGTTGCAATAATTGTCCGCTCTAACTGTCATCGCATGCCCTCTTTCGTTCTCAAAAAAGTATTTTCCAATAATACCGGTTGACGTTATCCCAGCCCACACGACAAGCTTAGGGCTGTGAAGTGGACGTTCATGCAAGCGTCGGGAATTAGTCTCGGACCAGAACAGACAATTTTGCTTGTTCACATGGCCATTAAGGTGAAAATTGGCCTCATCACTAAAAATCACGTTGTTGAAATTGTTGAACCGCCCTAGCATTAAATTGACAAAGTTAAGTCGGTTATTGACATCATCGGGTTTTAATTCTTGGACTATCTGAATCTTATAAGCCTTCAAATGCAAATCACGTTTTAAAATTCGTCGTAAAGTTGTTCTTTGACATCCAAAGACTGACTTCTCTTACATGTTGACTGTT
Source organism: Philornis downsi (assembly GCA_019455685.1). Taxonomy (NCBI): domain Eukaryota; kingdom Metazoa; phylum Arthropoda; class Insecta; order Diptera; family Muscidae; genus Philornis; species Philornis downsi. The sequence goes on from JAHXMU010000444.1 coordinate 586,125, forward strand.
GCGGATTTCGCTGAACTGAAACACGAACACGCTCCACAATGTCGGCTGATCTTGCAGAAACTAGGCGACCACGAACCGTAATTGGTACTGTTAAGCCGGTTGTTTCGAACATTCTGATCCATTTTCGTATCACATTGGCACTTGGAACTTCACGTCGTGCAGTAATCATTGATTTATTGTTTTCGTAATACGCTCGGACACAAAATGCACGCTGCACTCCCGTATACGGCTCCATGGCGACTGAATTTTCAGGAAGCGGCGCAGCGAACAACATATCCCCCCGCCAGCCCGCGCCGCGCATTACCGAGAAATTGAAGAATTAAATCGCCAACACTCATATGGCCCACCCTGTATAAACGGTTTATTTTTTTTTTTTAATTTTAAGCGCCTCCAAATAAACTCTCGAGTAATAATACAACACATATAGTTTAAATTTCAATGTGATTTATTTGAATGGAATCGAAATCAGTAGAGAGTGATTTGAAGAACAATGTTTTTTGATTTGTTTTCCTTCGTAAAAACAAACAACGAAGATGGTTTCCCAACACACGAACAGGCAACATACAGCTGACCGTGCGAAAAATAAGGAAATTCGAGATTAATCCCACAGACTTCCAACGATTGGCCTTGCGATTTATTGATTGCCATCGCAAAAGCTAATCGAATGGGGAACTGAATCCTCTTGAATTGGCATGGAAGATCAGTTGGAATTATCGGCATTCGTGAGATAAGGACTTCCTTTCCTTTGAATTCGCCCTTGATGATCGTCGCTCGAATCACATTGAGGTGGTGATTGTGCAGAGCGAACTTGTACAATATGGGCACGTCTCCATTCAATTTGCTCTGCGCGTTCCTCTTGCGTTTGATTATCACGGACATTGTGACTAATTATTGCACGACGTGTACGACGTTCAAGGTTTGAATGGTCATCATCATCATCATCGATGATCACAAATAGAACCATATTAAATGTTAGGCAAGAACACTAAAAAGCAATTCTACCTAGCAAAAAAGTGCGTCCTAAGAAGCAAATCTTCGTCACAATTTGTGACAGGTGATCGGTTAAAAATTGTGTGATTATCAATGAAATTAACATAGGGTTATCATAGGAGGGAAGCTCTATTTTATGGTGCCTCTTCCCTTTATTATACCTACGTGAGTAACATGGGTGTAATGAAAATTCAAATCAAATTTTCATTATTCCTAGAATAGAGTTTTTTATTGCATTATCTTTATTGTGAATTTATTTATATTAAATCTTAGCTTCTTAAAAAAAACTGGCTGTAAATCAACATGGATTTGGTAGTTTCCACAAAAAAAAAATCCAGTAGATAGACACCGAATTAGAAGGACACCTAATATTTTTCATAGGGTCGAAATTTATGGATCGTCAACCACGGACTGCAGTGCACCGTATTGGGGACGGACATTCTTAGCGACATAAAAATGTGTCTGTCTTCTGCCTGTGTTTGTAGTTTTTACAAATAGAATGACAATCTTTGCATATCGGTCATCATATGGAGCGTACATTTTTTCACAAAAACTTTAAAAGGAATTTCTTTAAGCCGACTACCCAAAACTGCTACTACGGAGCATATTATGTTCTTTAAAAAGTAGTTTTTGAAGTACTTCATTCGAACATATTCTGCTTCAAATGCTTGGAATTATAAACAAATATAAAATCCTTTCACTAAGCACTTTAATAAGATGGTTTTGGAGGAGGTTCCAAATATGCATGGATTGCATCTTCAGAATTAGTGAAAATGTGATACTTTTTGAATGACTTCCACTTTTTTTTTTTTTGCTTCAGAAAAGTGGAAGTCATTATTGGTTTATAAGTTACAATGTTATTAGAACAAATTTTTTGGATGGATAGCAAAGCTCTAACATGAAAGAAACAATATAACAGCAATTAGGATTCTGAGAGTTGGCTTTTTGAAGACAAGGGATACAATTAGAGTGTTCAAATGTCTGACATTTCTAGAGGGACCCTATTTTTATGCCTTATAAGTAAGTCAGAAATAATTGATACTGTTTCATATTATTGCATGATAAATTTTGGTAATGAGTGATGAATTTGTGTAGTTATTGCACATAAAATAGTGCCAAACATTTCCGGCTTACTTACGAGACATAAAAATAGGATTTATCACGATATGTATGGAAAGAGATCAATTTGAACGCCGCCACATAAAAACGGAAGGACATAAAAAATGGATTTGTTCCCATATACGAGATGTGTTTAAAAAATGAAATGAAAAAGAAATGAATGATGACGCTCGCTCTGGGCGCATCAGCACAACAACAACCGATAAAAATGTCAGGAAAGTGAAGAAAATTGTTACAGAGAATTGCCGAATCACAATTAGGGAAGTTGCTGAGGATGTCGGCATATCGGTTGGTTCATGTCATGCAATCAATTCGAAAAGTTTTGGCATTAAGCGTGTGGCAGCGAAGTTTGTTCCAAAATTGCTGAATTTTGACCAAAAAAAACGTAGCATGAGCATCGCTCAGGAATTGTTGAATGACGTCAACGATGATCCAGATTTGCTTAAAAAGGGTCATAACTGGTGACGAATCATGGGTAAATGGTTATGAAATCGAAATCAAAGCCCAATCGTCCCAGTCCAGGAGTGTCAAGACAAAAAAAAAAAACACGCCAATTTCGATCAATTGTCAATGTTTTCCTCACTGTTTTTTTCGATTAGCATGGCGTAGTGCATCAGGAGTTCTTACCACAAGATCGTACGGTAAATAAGGAGTATTACCTTGAAGTTATGCGCCGTTTGCGTGAAAAAATGCCCATAATTGTGGAAAAAAATTCATGGCTTTTGCATCATGATAACGCACCTGCTCACTCATCTTTGCTTGTGAGAGATTATTTGACCAAAAACAACATCGTTATCATGTCTCAGCCATCGTATTCACCAGATTTGGCCCCCTGAAATTTTTTCCTTTTCCCAAGATTTTTCTTCTGTTGTTTTTTGATCCATTTTTTTCGATAGCAGGAAATCGCCGAATACGCAATAAACTTGTCTTATTTGTGCTTCTCACAAACATACTAAATATGATATATGGATAAAACCATATCTTCGAGACGAGTGTACCAACATAAAAAAAATTCGAAAGTCGAATGTACGTTGCGATCCATTTTGTGGTTATTTAATTTCTTTTCAATATTTTGATTTTAGTTATTTTACAAACTTCCCAGTAAACATACTGAAGTCAATATTTTGCAAAATTCCTTCCTCACAGATTAGTGCAAATCTAAGCCAACCTGTTACTTATTGACGTGATTATATGCATTCTTGACTGTTTAACAGAATATCTATCTTCTTCAAGCCTAAGAAGCACCACTGTTCCTTGCAATAGAATTGTTGCACTGATATTTGTGGCGTGTATGCATGCAAGCATTGTATTAAACTTTCCTAAAGGCATCGATTGAATTTATTCAATATGAATTATTTCCCCTTAGTATTTTATCCTCATACTCGTATATATTTTATTCAAAATTCAATAGACGGCAATACGAGCACAAGTGCAACAAAAGCTAAAAGGGGAAGGGTCCTTTTCATACACAAGTCGTACTAACTGGTACGTACTAAGTGTGTCAGCAGTATAGTAGTTGATTGTGTGTTGTCCCTTGTCCTTGCCTTCCTTTATTGGTGTGCAACATGTTGACACGTTCATTTGTGTACGAGCGAGTGCGCGAGTGTGCGTGTGTGTGAACGTAAACACTGTCAAGATTTGTACCGTGATATGAATTCAGAGACCGATAAGGATCTTGTTGTTATTTTTGGGTCTCTAGTTTGCCGGCAACGACTAAGTTAAGTCAATTTAGAGGACAGCTCGTTCCAAAGTGCATCCTTGCAATACAGACAGACGCGGCAGGCACAAATACCCAAATACTGAATATTGGTTTTGGTTGTATGTGGAGCTTAGTGGATGTGTGTTTGTGTGTGTTCGTGTGAGCATTTATAGGTCTTTTGTATATATTTGTTCTTTATGCTTGAGTTTAACTTGAATTGTCTCAATCGGTTGTGAAAATGTTGTAGGAAATACTTTATTTCTACTTTGACACGTTTTCCTACCGTCAATATTGTTGTGCCATTCCTTTTGGTTTCTTAGAGAGTGAAGTATGAGGTATAGTTAATTTATAAAATCGTTTGCTACGACATAACAGCAATATAATGTTATGCATTTTGTCAAAAATTTATCGGGATTTTATAAAAAAAGCACCAAATACTTATTATTTATTCAAATTTATTGGAACGTCTTTAGAAATATCGCCACAAATTAGGATTTGTGCCAATGAATAATTCAACCATCAAACATTTCTCAAACGCATTTTTTGGTAAATACTTTCCTTCCGGCGGAAATTCTGTTCTTTTCTATCGACAGAGAACTTGACTATTGGGAAGATGGACAGGCAACTGAAGCGATATTAGATGAAAACTATAGTTTTTCAATGATATTTGTCGAGTTTTTGGCCATAAATTTGTTTACAATGATGGCGTTGTGAGACGGTGCTTTATAAGGTGGCGAAAACCATAAGCTTTCTTTTCACAAATTTGTTGTTTTTTGGGAAGAATTTGCTCTCTTAAACGCTGCATAATATTCTTTGTTCACCGTCGGATCTTCTGGCAAGAACTCCGCGTGTACTTTACCTTGACCTTTGATCTACTTTGATATGGTTTTTCCGGTTTCGATGCAGTTGGAAGGTGTCTTTCCGAAGCTTATTGATTGATATGCGAATAACTTATAAACTCATGTCTCATCAGCAATTATAATGTGTTATGAATGTGGGTGGATAATTGACTAATTCTAAAATAACTTCTGAATGTTTAAGCGATTGAGTTTTTGAAAATAAAATTCAGATTAAATTTAAATATCGATTTTCCGTCACCATTTCCTTCAATGCAAATCTTCCACCGCATCTAGACCGCTCTTAAATTCACGTAAAATTCTATCTCCGATACAAAATTGAGAAAAATCTTATTTTAAACTTTTATCCATTGCAAAAATTTCAAAATAATAGAGATGAACTGACAGTATCGGCCACTGCTCAAATGCTGCGTATAGAGGACGCTGTGAGTGTCGTGTTGTAGGTGACAAAAAAAAATTGAAATTCCCTCTATTCTAGCTTTCTAAGTGTGGTCACTTAGATTTTTAATAGATTGTATAATTTTAATAGATTGTATAGGGTTGGCCATTTTGCGGTTTCAAAAGTAAAATTAAATAAAACGCATATAAAGCTATGATTTCGATAAAACTTTTATTTCATTTAGTGCTTGAACCTTGCCATTATGTATGAAATACAAAGCTATTTACATGACCACATATGGATTGGATACTTTTGAGGCTCCTCCAGCGTAATTTTCGAAAAAATACGGCCCAATGACACCTCCAGGCCATAATACGCACTAAACAGTCAATTTTTGTAAATGCAATGGCTTTTTCACCATCACTTCTGGGTTCTTCGAGCCCCATATGTGACAATTTTGCCAGTTGACATAACCATCGAGTAAGAAATGAGCTTCATCGCTGAAAAAAATTTTGTTCGATTGAAAGCCCACGATTGAATCACCACTTTTGTACTAAGTTTTAACTATTTTTACGCGTTCTTCGGTTGTTAAACGATCCATATCCGTAATTGGCAAACCTTTCACTAAATAAATAACACTTCAGCTGACATGTATTTAACAGCTGACAGCCTTGCCAGACCGTCGGTTTTGAAACCAAGAAATGGATAAGCCGTTATGAAAAAAAAAAAAAATAATGTGTAGGATATATAAATGGTGTCGTCCAGTCTTTCATTGCTAGCGCAAGCTCATAGCTATAATACCTTACTCGTATGTGTTTTAAAAAAGGCGTAAAAAAAGCGTATCACACTACGAAACAATAAGAGTAAAGCATAGATCCCACCCGTTTTCAGGTGTAAAAAACTGTGTTTCTTTACTCCCAAACAAGTAAAATGTGCTGATCATGTGGGATTTCAGATAATCGTGACCAATGTGTTGGTAAATTATGTTAGTAGTCTCTATACGAATAGAAGCCACATCTAGCAAACGGAGCGCCCAACCATGAAAAATTCTATTTTTTCCAGAATTCTGAGGGGTTTGGGCAAAAAACTGACAAATTACTAAAATATTTTTATCACAAAAAAAAATCGCTAAAATAAATCCGTTGGAATTATTAAAAGATAGTTAAATTTTGGAAATGGAGTGAGAACTAAGAATTAAAAATTCGTCGCATTTTGTTTTTAATAATTGTTTTGGATCAGTGACTCTTGAAGACGATAATTGACATAAGCTACCTGCAGAACAAAAATATTGAATTATTGTGGCGATTACACGGTGTGTATCCGAAAAATACACCTTGGGTGGGTATTGGTTTTTGCAAGCAAAGATTATGACAGTAAAGTAAAAATGATTTAAGTAAATTTTAAAATTTTTAAAATTTGTGAAGAAATTTTTATGAATTTTTTTTTTGTTTTTTTGACTATTTTCATGACATTGGGTGGTCTTTTTTTTCTTGATTTTTTATTCAGTTTTGTTTGCTATAAACAAGATCGTTACAGACTTTAGAAGCATGATAAGTGAACACTGCTATCGTGCATAAGATCGTTGATTTTGGCCTGTACTACCATCTTTCTTTCTTTATGCGGCCGTCGCTAGGATGTGCCGATAAGCTCTTCCAGTAATCGCGTAATCGGCAAATCTGAAAATCTTCAGAATCGGCGGTTGTAAAAATACAGGGTCTAAGATCTCGTAATATGAGAAATTTTCTAACATTCTATTCATGGAATGCGAAAGCATTAGATTTTTCGGATTTTAAGAGAAGAAATTTGTAAATGTTTAACATTTAATGTTAATGTTAAGGCTATTAATAAAGAATTTTCTACGTATTGATGTCTACTGTTAAAAGCAGATGAAAATTGTCACATGTTAATGTCCAAAGAATGAGACCAACATTAATCTCTTTCCAAAAAGTCTTTATTTATTCGTCCGTCTATTATAATCTCTTCAAAGTATTCTTTACGGACGCAACATACTTATGTCAAAATTTTTTTTAATCTTTGAAATAGGCCAAAGCCTATCAGAAAAATCAGAGAGCGCCGTGTGATTTACTTTAAATCTCCACTAAAAATTATGTCTTTTGAGCTTAGCATATAGCCAGAAATCACACGCAGACACATTTTTGACGCGAAACATACGAAGAACTAATGCTAATACAAATACTCATAAATACGGGTTGTTCTAGCTTATAGTTTCAGCACAAAAGATGCTTGTCGCTCGAGACTGTCAACATGGGAGACAGCCTCGGGGCAAGCTGTTAAAAGGCTTTGATTTTCGAACGACTTTGACAGGACCTTTTCGATATTGTTTCCAATGGGATTGATCGTTTGTTTCTGGACCATATATTCAAGCCTCGCATAACAGCGTATTTTGTAATCGGGCAAAAATCATCGCGATGGCCTTTATCGGAAAAATTGCGCGTTTTTGGTACTAATCGAAATATGGGGAGTCAGAGACCCAAAATGCGAGTAGCACACCAATTACACTACAATAAAAAAATTCAAATAATCTTTTTTCAATCAATGTATTTTATTTATTATTTATTTTTTCTATTGTATAGAAAATTCAATTTTATTTTATATAACTAATGATCTCTATGCTCTTTCACGCATATGTGGCACCTGATCAGAAAATTATTCGTTGCGGCATCGCCTCAATTATTGGTTTAATGGACTGTTTCAATTCAGTCAAATGCCTTGGTTTCCTTGACATAACGCCATAAAAAAAATTCTGGTGCAGTTATGTCAGGTGACCTTGGGCGACAGCGGAAAGTCGAGTTTCTGGGTGTCTAAACTTCAATACTTTACCCATAATTTTAACATTATATGTATTTTAATCTACCATTACGGTTTTTTAATTTATATTAAAATTAATCTTTTTTTTTTTTTGTTACATTAAAATATACTTTTATATTGATATCATTGTAAATGAATTCAAACTTATTGCCCACGAAGTGGTTAGTTAATTCCATTGAGTGAGAATATGTGTACTGGATTTAACTGAATTCTGAATTGTAACAAATAAAACTGAATGTTGTCGAAATTTTTGTAATGAGAAAATATCACTTATAAATCAGATCTCACCTGGTAAGCATAACTCGTTGCCTAAACAAAATCTTCTTTGAATTGACACTAATTCTCATCTTTTATTTATCGCCACTTGTAATTTCTTCACGATCAATTTGATTGCATATAATTTCACATAACTGTGAAATTTCACATAACTGAAAAATTTCACATAACTGTGAAATTATATGATCTAAATTACAAGTTCCAATTTTCAGTTCTTTGGTAGAAACCAAATGTGAAATTGATCCTTCTGACGACCATCGCTATTGATAAATCGGTATACAGTCCAACAGTTTATATTACATAACTAAGAGAAAGCTATTAAATTGATTAGAGGATTCCCCGCTACTCCCTTTGCCTATATATTAATCATCTCTATCAGTCCATCACCTTTTCTGTGCACTGGGTATTAAATTGTTTGCGAATTTTCGTTGGATCTCCTCCATAACCGGTGTGGCTATGTAGGCAGTTGCTCTATCTTGCTAGAAGTAAATGCAGTTGAAACGGTTAGGTCTTCGGCCTAGTTCTGTGTAAAAAAAACTCCTTCAACATCTTTGAATAACGGCCTCCATTGACGGTCCCCATTGACTGTTGACAGTACCATGATTTGTGTGCCACCCTGTATCTTTCAATATGGCCATTAAGGTTCTTAAATGTTAATCGATTGTTTTTGAGCACCAAATCTAAGTTTTTTTTAAGCTTGACTTTAATCGGTTGACGTTGATGGCCATCCTGGACGATTTTCGTCTTCAAATAATACTCGGTTTTTTTCAACTATTTATGCCACCTGTAAACATATCTTTGCGACGAAATCTGTTCACAGAAGACATTCTGAAAAAACTCAATTTTGAAAACAAAATTTAATGCATCTGCTTTGCATCGCACAAAACCAAACGTAGTTCAAGCATATTTATGATGTGAAATTTGACACGGATGTCTGATACAGTGGTAGGAAGTTGAAAAAAAAAAGAAATACTTGTAAGGTTCAATATACCCCTCGTAATTTATATTGAAAAACTGGTCGTACTTTTCGCAGACAGTAACTCGTTCGTTGTTCGTAAACCATAATTGAGTTGTGAGAGGAATTTCGAGAGCACTTGTCGAGCGTTTACTATAGGTATACCTTGTATTAGCAATGCTTTTAATTTCGCATTTGTCCTGGTCCATCCCTTTGCATAATTAGACTTTGGCCAATTTGTTTTTTTTTTCTTTTTCCAAATAAGGGATCGCTGGAGCATTTGAATTACGTCACTATTTCTTACCTAATTTTCAGATTCGATATGAAAATTACAGGGTGGCGCAATAGAACGTGCATATTGCATCATCTTTTTTGCGGGGTAGAAAAGGTGCGGGCGAGGGGGCGCCTACATCGTTGGGTTGGCGGGCTCATGGAGTTTTAGTCGCTATGAATCACTTCGACGGGAAGCGTCGCGCATTTTGCGTGCGCGCATTTTACGAGAACTCTCGTTCATATATTGCTACTAGGCGACTATATTGTGCTGAATATGGACTACGGCGAATTAGTGAAGCTCCGAGTGCTAATTTAATTAAAATATGGGTAAAGCGTTTTAAAGAGACCGGTTCAACATTTAAACCACAAGCAAATGGTCGCCCAAGAACATCTAGGACCGAAGACAATGTTGAGAGAGTTATGGAGTCAGTACGAGGAAATCCACAAATGTCCACTCGCAAGAGATCGTCTGTCTTACAATTATCACGACGAAGTTTGCAACGAATTTTAACATTGCATCTTAAACTGCATCCATATAAGCTGCAATTAACACAAGAATTGAAAGAGTCTGACTTCATAGCAAGGCTCGCATTTGCTAATGAAATGCTTAATCGATTTTCCTTTTCTCTGACGAGCCTCATTTCCCTATGAATGGGTTCGTAAACCGTCAAAATTGTCGTTACTGGAACATTAAAAATCCCAAAATTAAACACCAGAAACCATTGCATAGTCCTAAAGTGGCAGTATGGGCAGCAATCTCTGGCAGAGGAATAATTGGTCCTTTTTTCCTCGAAAATGCGCGGGGCCAAAACGTCACGGTTAATACGGAACGCTATGTTGAGATGTTGGACGGATTTTTGGCTCCAGAAATTGAAAGTTCAAGAATAGTGAATTCCAGAACTTGGTTCGTTTGCGGTTAGAGGAGTGCCGTCGTAGAGAGGGTCACCATTAAGATGATGTTATTTTTAAAAAATAAACTCCATTTATTACTCTACAATGCCTTAGATTTATTTTAATCATACCTTTTGTATTTATTCTTTAATCTATTTTTTAAATATACACGTTCTATTGCGCCACCCTGTACTTTAGTAGCACAATCATGCACTTGCATTTAAGGCTTCTCAAAATTCGTTGCATTCCCACCAAATCTAGAATAGCTCAAAACTTGTTCAATTTCCCTCACGTGTGTTTCTTATCGTTCTTTGAAGTATAGAATAATTTACTCACATAGTCGCTCATACATATCTACAAACCCATAAATCGTTTTCTTTTATGCAAACAATTAGAATATAAATATGCAGTAAAATATGCAAATTATGTTGGTAAAAAATGTTGTGCGCTTTCTTTTTATACCTTTTGCGTTGAGTTGAAATGAAATTTATTTCCCGACGCTTTTCTGTGTTGCCTTTCCTGCGATATAATCGAAGTCTAGTTGAATTTATATCTTGTGGCACAGACTGCAGGCAGAAATTGATTTCACTGAATGATAATAAATGAAATATTAAAGGCCAAATGTGATGGCAGAGCAGGATAATGGAATTGAAGTGCTTATGACGCTCTCATATGCATATCTACATTCACCTGTCGCCTGCACTGATTACGGCAATATATTGTTAAGTTACAGCAATTTCCCGTAAGGACATGTGGCTCAGATGCCAGAGGCAATTTCAAAGATGGGGGGGGTCATAAAATTTGTTATCTTTTAAATGTGCTCTTAATTTTGCAAGGAATAAAATATAACAATATAATTGCTATGTAAGAAAAGTGCACAGCAGTATTCGCCAACATTCGAAATATCGTAGAACGTGTTGAGAAGAAGAAATTCAATCATATCTAAAATAACCGAAGATTATTCTTGTGTTATACAGGGTAACACATCAATTGTGCTACAATAACAAGTTCGAATAACTTTTTTTTAATAAATGTATTTCATTTTTTTCATTGTATAGAAAATTAAATTTTAATTAGTTTTGCGGATGGTAGACCGTAAATGACCTCCATGCTCGTTCACGCATATACGACACCTGATCAGAAAATTGTTCATTGCGACCTGAAGGGTTGAAGTCCGGACTCCTCAATTATTGTTTTGATGGTCTGCTTCGATTCAGTCTAATTTCTTGGTTTCGTTTTGTACACCTCTTGCTTGACATAACCCCATAAAAATAGTCTGCGGTCGGATCAGGTGATCAGAAGATGAGGTGAGGGGCCAGCGGAAAGTTCAGTTTCTGGATATTAATTTGTTTGGGAATTTTCGCTGGAGCGAAAATGTTCAATTTTGAGTTTGACCCCCAATAAACGTCATATGGGGCAACTGTCGATTTACTTCTTTAATTTGATAAAGTCGGGACGCCTCAATTATTGTTTTGATGGATTGCTTTAATTCAGCCTAATTTCTTGGTTTCGTTTTTTACACCTCTTGCTTATAATAATTCCATATAAAAATCTGATACTGGCAGGTCAGGTGATTCTTGGGGGCCAGCGTAAAGCAGAGTTTCTGCACATTAATTTGTTTGGGAATTTTCGTTAAACCTCCGCCATAACCAGGCTGGCTATGTGTGCAATTGCTTCATCTTGCTGGAACTAAATGCTATTGAAACGGATACGTCTTCGGCGCTGGGTAAAAAAACTCCTTCAACATCTTTAAATAACGGTCTCCATTGACATTGACATTGAGTTTGTAGCACAATTGGTGCATCACTCTGTATGAAAACATTGGACTTATTCATTGTGGAATAAGTAAATCAGTAACAGGCATTTAACTTAAAGGTTGATGCTCCTCCCTTAACTTTTCAAATTCTTTCAGTTGTTTTCTTAACTGCAACCGCCACCTTTAAAAAAAAAACTGTTCGCCGAAATTATTTCATTTGATTGTATACTACGGAAATTATTTGAAATCGAAATAGCGCATAGTCGAAATGTCACTACCAAACGGATACATTAACATGTGGAAATAAATATTCAATACAATTGCAATATCCTGCTCCACATCGAGGAAACAAAGAGATACATTTAAAATAATAGTATATTAACAGGGGAAATGAATAACATAGAATGGTGTCTATAGAATTTCGAACTCTTACAGTGAAGATGGTATTTAGCTATTTATTCAAGTTGCTTAACTTAGATTTAGTTCGTGCTGAATAAATATGTTTAGTTTCTTATAAAAAAACATAGATATATAATTTGTTGTAGCTGCTATAATGACGGCTGTGTCCGGAACCTAAGATCAGTTTTCAAATAAATAAACACGTATATTGAATCTTGAAGACATTTTTGTTTTTATTTGGTAGCATGATTATATATGTAGATATCTGTGGCATTATGGTATTGCTTTATAATGCTTGGCAAATATGATATTATTGCCGTACCTTCTAGTACATCCCATAAAAATGGTGGATTTATTCCAAATATTCCTATCTTGAGTCAAATTTGGTATTCTATAGCCATTTACTAAAACAGGGTATGAGAAAGAAAATGAACGAGGGAAATCGACTAATTTCACCAAATACAACTTTTAATTATCAGGGTGACTGGTACTTTGCCATACAAATTGGAAAAAATTGGTTTGAATTGCACATTCTTAGCTTCATGCCTTTCAGGCACTTGTACTGAACTCGGTCAAATTTGGCCCATATCATACGTTTGATGGAAAGAGTTCTGAGAATGAAAATAGAGGGTGTTGATATACAATTTGAGCGATTTATTGAAATTTATTTTTTCAGCATTGATCTCTGATTTTTGTCACGAGAAAATGTATAAAAAATTCCATTGTTAATTAAAAACAAAGACTTCATATCAGTGTCAAATTTCACCTCGTAAATGTTATTAATGTTTGAGCTACGCTTAGTTTTGTAAGACAAAAAATTTGATTTTGGCGATGTGTGATTTTGATGAGCAAAGAAATTGCATTAAATTTTGTTTAAGAAATGGAATTTTAACTTCAGAAACGTTTAGAATAATGCAAAAGGCCTTCGGCGAGTAGAATATAATGGAAAGAAATGTTTTCCGTTCAAAGCAGGCTAAGAATGAGCTGAAGACGTAGGGACGACCACCAATTACTGCTGATGAAACCACTACCGCGTGCAACAAATCCGAGATTTGGTATTCAAAACAATCAGGAATGTTTCTGGTGATGTTGGCATTTCATCAGTTAACTTCACTATAAGATATTTTAGGCCTCAGACAAGCCGAATCTCGATTGGTATCAAATAAAATTAGGTGCACAACTAAGTTCCCGCTGTTTGCCAATAGATGGCGCCAGCTGTGAGTGCTAGTGCCATACCCTAAATGTCATGAGCCAAGCTTAGGCATATGAAAAACATACCGCCTCGACACAATAGTGATTTTCTTTTGACGTCATATTCTTTGGTTTTGTGAATATGTATGATTTTATGCCAAATAATCGTCATATACGGAAAGTATTGATTTTCTTCTTTTAATCGAAAAAAACGGCGGCTGAAGCTCTTCGAGTGCTTCAAAACCTTTACGAAGATGCTGCTTTAAATAAAACAACGTGTCGAGATTGGTTCCGGCGCTTTAAAGACGGTGTTATTGATGTTGACGATCGCTCGCATGAGGGAAGACGAAAAACCTTCGAATGCACTGAATTGATGGCACTGCTTGAGGGGGATTCAGGTAAAACTTGCTTCAGTATTAGGAGTTACGCGCCAAGCCATTTCCAAGCGATTGCTTGCATTTGGAATGATTCAAAAGCGAAGAACTTTGGTTCTTTACAAGTTTAAGCCAAGGGACGTTGGGCGTCGTTTTGTCGCCTGTGAACAACTGCTTCAGCTACAAAAATTGAAGGGGTTTCTTTATCGTATTGTAACGGGAGATAAAAAGTGAATTCATTACAGCAATCCAAAGGAAAGAAAGTCATTAGGGCTGTCCGATCATGATTCAACGTCGTTACCTCAGCCGAATATTTACGCTGCGAAGGTTGTATCTAGTGGGATCAGGTTAGTATTATTTATTACGAGCTATTGAACCCAAGCAAAATTATCACCGGGGATCGATATCGACTTCAATTTATACGATTGACCCGAGCTCTGCGCGAGAAACGCCCACATACGAGGATAGGCATGAAAAAGTGATTCTTCAGCACGACAACGCTCGGCTTCACGTAGCCAAACTCGTTAAAACCTACCTGGAAATGCTGAAATAGGAAGTCTTACCCATCCATCATATTTCTGATCATTCCGATTACCACTTGTTCCGGTCGATGGCACACGGTCTGGCTGACCAGCAGTTCTATTCATATAATGAAATCAAGGAATGACTAGATTCGTGGAAAGCCTCAAAAGATGAAAAGTTTTACCGTGACAGAATTCAAGCTTTGCCAGAAATGTGGAAAAGGTAGTAGCTAGAGATTGAAAATGCTTTAAACGAATCATTTGTATACCTATACATGTTTGGATAATAAAGTTGCATGTTTATAAAAAAAAAAACAGCGAGAACTTAGTTGCGCACCTAAAATGTTTTCAAATAATATCGTTACAACAAAATCTGTGAAGGCATGATTTCTAGCTAAGTTCATTCATGTGGGAGATAAATATCGTGCAGAGTTTTCTTCTGCTGACAGTTTACTTTCATTATCGTAGAAGAGGAAGAACGGTCAACTACAGGGTGGGCCATAAGGGTGTTGGCGCTTTAAATATTAAATTAAAAAAAACTACAAAACATAAAAAAAATATATTTGTATTTTTAAAAAGTAGAAGCATGGGCAGTTTTAAGACTTAAAAATAATGTTGTCCAAATGACTTCCCTCGGCTGCTTGACACCCTTGGAACCGAAGTAGCAAATTTTGGAAAACCCGTTGAAAAGTTGTTCTCGGTATTTTGCTACTTTCCTGAATAATGTTCCTCTTCAACTACTCTAAATTGGTCGGATTATTCTCGTAGACTACCGATTTGAGGTAGCCCCATAGAAAATAATCGCATGGAGAGAGATCGGGGCTACGTGGGGGCCATTCAATATCCCCCCTTTTCGAAATGAGTTTTCTAGGAAAAACATTTTTCAGCAGCTCTATGGATACCCTAGCCGTATGACATGTGGCCCCATCCTGTTGAAACCACATCCTTGAGGTATTGCCTTGAAGTTCTTGCAAAGCTGGCACCAAAAAGTCTGCTAGCATGTTGCAATAATTGTTCGCTCTAACCGTCATCGCATGCCCTCTTTCGTCCTTAAAAAAGGTATGGTCCAATAATACCGGTTGACGTTATCTCAGCCCACACGACAAGCTTAGGGCTGTGAAGTGGACGTTCATGCAAGCGTCGGGGATTAGTCTCGGACCAGAACCGACAAGTTTGCTTGTTCACATGGCCATTAAGGTGAAAATTGGCCTCATCACTAAAAATCACGTTGTTGAAATTGTTGAACCGCTCTAGCATCAAATTGACAAAGTTAAGTCGGTTATTGGCATCATCGGGTTTTAATTCTTGGACTATCTGAATCTTATAAGCCTTCAAATGCAAATCACGTTTTAAAATTCGTCGTAAAGTTGTTCTTTTGACATCCAAAGACTGACTTCTCTTACGTGTTGACTGTTGCGGATTTCGGTGAACTGAAACACGAACACGCTCCACAATGTCGGCTGACCTTGCAGAAACTGGGCGACCACGTACCGTAATTGGTACTGTTGAGCCGGTTGTTTCGAACTTTCTGATCCATTTTCGTATCACATTAGCGCTTGGAACTTCACTTAAATCGTGTAAACCATGTTCATGCCGATACAAACGTCGTGCAGTAATCACTGATTTATTGTTTTCGTAATACGCTCGGACACAAAATGCACGCTGCACTCCCGTGTACGGCTCCATGGCGACTAAATTTCCAGGAAGCGGCGCAGCGAACAACATATCCCCCCGCCACCCCGCGCCGCGCGTTATCGAGAAATTGAAGAATTAAATCGCCAACACTCATATGGCCCACCCTGTACAAATCTTCGAAATATTCGAAATTTGGTGCTCAAAAAACGATCAATTTTTGATGATGTTAGTATTTCAGACGAGACATTGTACTCCATTTTAATAGATATTTTGTGCTTTAGACGAAGCGTCTTTGAAGCAAAGCACATTTTTTCGAAAATTACCGTTGCGTTAAAATCTGTGAAGGGATGGTTTTTGGTTACCAGCACTTTATAAGGTGGAATATTTCGGGAGATGAGAATTGAATTTTTGCTTATAATCGAAACCCAATATTTTACAGTCGTAAATGAAGCAGCAGGCTTTTCCAGAGTAGAACCTAGCTCGGCTTTAATATTAGTTGGACTGAGACCTTTCATATGGAAATATTGAATTACCTAACGATGACCAAGTTTTTCCATCGTTTAATTTTGATGACTCCAATAAAAATACGAAACAACGTGGCACCTTCAAACATGAAACATATATCTTATATCACTTTTCACCAAAATAATTTTTTTTCAAACTACTGGCACCATCTAT
Source organism: Philornis downsi (assembly GCA_019455685.1). NCBI lineage: Eukaryota > Metazoa > Arthropoda > Insecta > Diptera > Muscidae > Philornis > Philornis downsi. The sequence continues at coordinate 602,947 of JAHXMU010000444.1, forward strand.
ACGTCACTTTGGCTAGGAGCTCCAACCAGGCTGCGTCAGACTTTTGTTTTTAAGGGGTTATGTCAAACAACAGGTGTACAGAAGGAAATCAAGGAATTTGACTGAATTGAAGTAGTCCATTGAAACAAAAATTGAGGCGATCACACAATGAATAATCTTCTGATCAGGTGTCCCATATGCGTGAATGAGCATGGAGGTATTTCGTCTTCAAAACCATTTAGTTATATAAAATAGAGCTGAATTTTTTCTACAATAAAACCAAATGAAATAAATGAAATATTATGTATTGATTACGAAAACAGTTATTTGCATTTCTTATTGTAGCACAATTGGTGCGCTACCCTGTACTAGAAATGTTAAGATATATTTAAATGCAATCATCTGCAATCTAGTCGTTTTCTACTTTAACTATATTGCATTCGCAAAGCACTGTCAATATTACATTGAACGTCCTTATGCTGAGGATATGGACGCTTGAGACGCTTTTAGCCAATTGCATATTCAGTGTTATTTGCAAGTTTCATAAATTCTCAAAACTAGAAAACAACTTTTTCTTAGCATTAAGAACGTGTCATGTGTTCCAAAGCCTTCAATCAATAGCAATATATATACACGAGTACATACATATTTGCAACGATTATGCTACGAGACAACCTGTGTAAATGCCACTTAACCTCTGCAGTAATTACCAACATCTGACGCTTACGACGTAAACACTTGAAAGTTATTTATCCACTTCTGGCTAAACAATGGAATATGCATTGTAGTCTCTTCGCTGGAATAGATGAAATCATGATGACGATGATGATGATGATCATGGTAACGACGATGTCATCACAAAGTGTTTCCCCTTCGCACCTTACAAGTGCGTTTACTAAATAACCATACAATGGAAAACATGACAGTAAAGCCTCAAGGTAAATAATGTAATCTTTCCAAACTTGCATGTTCAAAGAAAACAGGGGATAATTCATTTTATGCAGCAGCTATAGATTCTTTATTCTTATGTTGCTCACACATTTTGCCTAAAGTCACTTCAAACCTTATTCTACTAATTAACACCAATTAAGTTAGCTTATGAAAAAAGTTAAAGAACGAAATTAAATCAGTAAACTGAAACAAATGTAAGGTGAAATTTTGCGACACAGGCAGGAGGTTGGGAAGACACACCACGAAATTATAAAACTTAATTAAATGGTAAAAAAAAAACGAAAAAAAACCAGTGAAAAAATGCGAAAATATAAAACTTAAGTGAACAATTTTAATAAATTACTAATGAAACACTTGAAAACATGCCACAAGAAAAATAATAACATCAAATAGCCTTTGGTACAAGAGAGCATAAGTGAAGAGTGTAATCGTAACAGCACAATTTCCGTTTCCGCTTCGGGGCAGGTCATACCTAATTACAACAGTATTGACGCTTTTGGAACTCCCATAATTTTGTGCCATTGCCGTGCTTTCTGTAGTTAATTGGCATAAATATCGCACTAAAAACAACATCATGAAACTAACTCAGGCGTAGAGGGGGAAAAACTTAATTAACTTAATTTAAATAAACAACCACAACAACATGAGAAATTTCAAAACATATTTTTTTTTAATTTTTAGGATTCAAGTATGCTCCGTTTTGCAAGCACAGTTAACATAAGCAAATAAAAGATCAGGTTGATATTAGAGAACTTAAAAAAAAAGAAAAAAACTGCTTTGTTGTAGCAATTTGCATGTAAATCTTCTATATGGTGGCGTATAAGCAACGTTAAGATTTGATCAGTGAATACATTTTCTGTTTCAGTCTTTTTTATCGTCTTTTTACAGAATTAACTAAATAACACCTGGGAAATTTATAAGGGAAAGGCTCAGCACAGAACAAAGAACCAAAGTTGTTCAATTTTACTTTGAAAGTCAGCATTCGATTATTCAGACCACATCGAAATTTCTTTCATGTTCGAAATGCTCCTAGCGCTTCAACAATTTATCGATTGGTTCAGCGTTTTGGGCAACAAGAGGCTGTCTGTGATCTTCCGCGTGCTGGAAGAGCTCGTGCAGTTCGAAATGAAGTGACCATTGCTCAAGTGCAAGCAAGCATTGAGGAAAACCCCGAAACTTCTACCAGGCGACGTTCTTAGCAGTTAGAGATGTCTAGGCGGTCTTTGCAAAGAATTTTACATATGTTACATCTTTAATCGCATATAAGATGAAATTGGTTCACGAGTTAAAACCAAATGATGCACAAGAACGCATTCAATATAGTCGCCGTTAACGTTACTTATGCGCCACCCTTTACAATCGAAATCCACTTTCAATCCAGAGGTTATTATATTGTATGCATTAAATCTGTTCCAATGAAAAACCACAATATTAATTCGTTTTGAGTATTAATTAGCACAGAAATTTCTGTTAGACGAATTGATTTACATATGTCGAGTTATTCAAGGATGGCCAACTGGCAAGAAAAAATGTTGGTTATTGACTAAAGTTATAAGGGGGAAAATCTGTAATGGGATCACTATCAACAGACGTCGCTGAGGGGGCGCAATAGTAAAGAGGAATCTAATTTAATTGCCAAATTTTTTGAAAAGTGCCACGGAATTACTCATAATAAGGTATCGTCCGTTTGTCCCGAGTTGTCCTAAAACATATTAAATGGCTATATGATCAAAATTCTCATGATGACATTTTGATCGATCTTACTACGATATTTCATTATAATGCTTGGACCTTGTCACTAGATTGGTTACAGCAGTGGATCCTTTTGAAGTAGTTTTCGAAAAAATACGGTCCAGTGATACCTCCAGTGGATGCAGTGGCTTTTTCACAATAATTTCTGGGTTCTCCGAGCCACATATCTGACAATTTTGCTTGCTGATGTAACCATCGAGTGAGATATGAGCTTAATCGCTGAGAAACATTTTGTACGATTGAAAGCCCATGTTTGAATCACCATTTGTGTAGTGGGTTTTAACCATTATGAAGCGTTCTTCGGTTGTTAAACTATCTATATTCATAAATCACAAAACTGTCATTAAATAAATAGCACTTCAGATGGCAGGCACTTAAAAGCTGATAATGTTGCCAGAACGATTGTTTTGAAACCATTAATATCCATTTAGTTATGTTTATGTTTCTTTCAACAATAGAATAGATTCTCTTGTCATTGCAGATAGTCAAAGAGAGGTATGGAGTGTTAAGTTTATAGAAATGTGTTTTTAATATGAGCTTAGAAATAAAGGTTTTCAAAACAATGTTTTTCATTTCCTGGCTATTTCATAGCCATAGGTGTGTCTGTAGGCTGAATCGGTTGTTGTTAGAAGAATTTTTTCCCCCAGAAATAAAATGTCAATGATGTGATTTGTAACAGATTTTTGGTATACAAATCTATCTAACCAAATACTATAGAAAATAACAAACTGAATTCATCGAGACTTTATACCTGGTTCACTTCAACGGCCGTGTTTCGCTTATGATATCTAAATCACTTTTTAACAAATCTCAATAGATTCCGAATAACTTTGTCACAGGTGGTGCGCAGACTAGTTCGAAAATTTACAAATGGTCGACTACGTAGTAGAGGAAAACGTCCAGCACTGATGCAATTTCCGGGTATTACATCTGTATTTATTATATATTCTATGTTTGCTTTTTTAATTCTATTCAACTAATGCTAATGCTTGTCATTTTCTGCTTCATGTCCTTTGCAGTTGGCCAATGAAGGTGTTCCCCCATTACCGTTGCAAGGTAAAAATTTCCAAAGAGCCAGAAATTAAAACACAAGCGGCCCCCCGCAGCAGCAACTACAACACCATAAGATAACCAACACAAACAACATTCTCAACAACAACAACAATAAGAACAACAGGACATGATGGTGCAGGAAGTTAACTAACTGCCTCCAATAAGCAAAGAACCAGAAAAATGTATTTGACCTAAAATCAGGTTCAGTTACAAATTACACACTAAAAATGAAATAAAATAAAAAACAAAATGATGAAGAACGAAGATTCCTACGGAATATGATGAGGAAACGAAATGAGACCATTAAAAACACACCAACAACCAGAGGAGGATAACAACTTGTTCCAAGGATCTCCTCACATAGTAGCTCTAGAAGACGAATCTGCATTTTTTAGCCATTGCTATTAAGATACGACATCAAATCACAATGTCATTTGCATAAATCACATTTACATCTTTTTTTTTTTTGTATTCTACAACCCCCAACACCCTCTCAATGCCAGCGAATGAAAAAATAAAGGGAAAATAATGAAGTCGAAAGTAGGCAAAACAAGAAGGAAAAGAAATCATTCTCATTTGCCTGTAGAGGACATTATGCCGCAATTAGTTTTGACCGCTTCACTGACTTTTAGCGCCATTCCACAACAATGTCAGCAGCAACAGCATCACGAGTACATTTTGATAAATAACAATTTCTGTAATAAAAACCAACTTTCTTGGAAAAGAATTCCAAGAAAAAGTTATAAAATAATACTTTATAATGACGAAACAAATACTAGCACCACTCACCGCCCCGCCACACCAACCTGATACTGTTTAGCATTGTCATCGCCATCTGTGTTGTCCCCTTCAATATCAGTGGCACGCCATCAGTTTCATCATTCATTTATGAAATTCTTTGAGGGTTTTCGAATACTTATTCCAACATCTGCTGGTATTGAGCCACTCAATCAACACAAATTCATAATCATCATAAGCATCGAGAATGCTCTTCATTATTATTGTGTCAGGAACAACACTTTTCTTTTATGCGATTTTTTCGTTTTCTTGCCGAGCAATATCAGCGTTGTTATTCGGTTACTGAGAAAGGCACTATAACAATAACCATAGAAACATCAGCAACGTCGTTATCACCACTGTACCATGAATGTCCTTAAGAACAACAACAACAACTACAGCACCAGCACCATTATGTACGCTGCTATATCGGTATTAAGGACAAGACAGTCAGGGCAACCGCTGCTATATCTGTAATAGTCTCAACTTCCACGGCAGTTTTTTTTAGCCAGCTTATACTGGCTTTCTTTAATTCTCTTCACAGTTGTGGTCTTTAGAGTAGCAGCGTTGTACTTGCAGGTTGTACGTATGTGATATGTTAAATATATTTTGGAAAAAATTTAAAATTATTTTACTTAGAAAGTAGTATCACAAAGGGGGAGTAATATTTCTTAACGATGTAGTATTTTGTATTGTATTGTATTGTAAATTAATACAAATATTTGGCTTTGAATTTACAATTTTGTATAATGAATTAAATGAAATGAAAATTCTGCTGTGTGACAGATGCAGGAAAATTGCCGTCATGGAACTCAATCTTAAAAAATTCTAACTGGTTTGCTGGCATAGGATAGTGGCGCTTGACATTTGCGAAAACACCAATATTATAATCAACTATTGAATGCCTATCAATGTCGATAGAGTTAACAACATTATTTTAAACTCGTACGCTAAATGATTTTAATTTTCAAATTAATGAATTTGTTCAATGAATTGACGAATCTGGTCATCATCTTTTCTACTATGGACGCAATTAATTGAATTGACAAAAGGGATTAGATCTATAATACTGGATGAGATCACTATTGGTGCAGTGGAACAAAGAGCAGTTGAAAATAAATAAAATAACTTAAGTTTTTTTTATAAAAGTACATCATAAATTTCTGAATATGTTGTTAACCTTATAGAGGATACCCCTGGGCAGGCAAATATTTGTTCATAAATACTTTGGACAATGTTAAATTATGCATTCCAATACCACCAGATGAAGACAAATGTAATCAAAATGAATGCTTCAATTCCCTAATTTTTGTCTTGTCTGATACTGCAGATTATTTTTTCTGTGGGCGATACAACAAAGTTTTCGAAACACAAAATTACCGTTCGAATATTTAGTGTTTATCTAAGAGAATTTCGACCAAGAATACAGTTCAACAATCTTATCGTTTCGCCGTCCTTTAAATTAAATTAAATTAAATTAAAAAAAACTGCATATCTCGGATATGCAGTGTGCAAGCACGAAAATTACTTTTTTGGTTTGGTTTGGTGTCTAACTATGTTGGGTTAAAATAAAAAAAAAGATCGCTTAAATGCACAAAAATGCATAAACAAAAAAACCGGAGTACCCAATCGCCAAAATAGCTCAACTTTTAACCTTCAGTAAAGGCTTTTAATCACTAAGGATCTCAATATGTCATTAAAAAATTTCTAAAAAAATCGCTAAAATAAAAAACTTTTCCTATATATTGTCAATGAAGCTTGAAGTCGCGAAATTGTCTTAATTTTATATCAAATTATATATCAAAAATCAAAAAAAAAAAAAAGCAAAAATGGGTAAATCAGAATTTTTTTGATTTTTGTTATATAATTTGATAAAAAAAATTAATACAATTTCGCGACTTCAAGCTTTATTGACAATATATAGGAACAGGTTTTTATTCCAGCGATTTTTTTTTAGAAATTTTCTGATGATTTTGTGATTTTAGTGATGCTATTTTCCCAATTTGTTGGTGAAACACTAAAGTCTTCATATAGAACAGACTCTTTTCGAAGGTACAATATTTCAATATTTTAATAATTGAATGCTTTATTTCGAAGTTATATTTTACAATTTTTTGCTATTAAGCGTTTTAAGTATAATTTTGGCACAATGCGAAAGACACCACTCTGTCTCAAACCCTTTTAGAAACTAAAACAAACTTAGGTCATTTCATGTTTGGATGCTTCATTTTCGAGATATGAGAGTTTTTCTTTTTTTTCCATATATTGTCATAAAGGGCGTCCCAACAACAACGCGAGATTTGAATTTTAAATAAAACACAGATATTTAAAAAGAAATCGTGAAACTTTATTGCATCGTAAAGTAGACAGAATGAGGTTATGTATGGAACAACACATCGGGCAGATGGCCGCCGCGGCTTTGCTGGCACACACGCGCTCTTTTAATGAAATTTTCAATGACCGTTTTGCATAAATGCTGCGGTATTTCATTAATACAGCGTCCAATTTCCTCTTTCAAGACTTGAGTCGTCGTCGGCTTATTCGCGTAAACCATCGACTTCAAACAACCCCAAAGAAAAAAGTCTAATGGTGTTAAATCGCACGATCTAGGCGGCCAATTCTGGTCTCCAAAACGCGAAATAATACCAACGAGAAATGACTGATGCAGCAATTGAATTGTTTCTCTGGCTGTATGACGTGTGGCGCCGTCTTGTTAAAACCCCATGCCCTCCACATTCATTTCTTCAATTCTAGGCACGACAAAACTGGTTATCATTTCACGATACCGAACACCATTGACTGTCTTTCGTTCTTGTTGGGACACCTTTTAAAACACGTTTTTTTCGGAGGTACAACATTTCAATATTTTAATAATTGAATGCTTCTTTTCGAAGTTATATTTTGCAATTTTTTTTTTGCTATTTAGGCGTTTTTAGTTTTATTTAGTTTTTTAGTTAAATTTTGCCACAATGCGAAAGACCACTTTGACTCAAACCCCTTTAGAAGCTAAAACAAACTTAGGTCATTTCATGTTTGGATGCTTCATTTTCGTGACATGGGAGTTTTTCTTTTTTTCATATACGATATTGTCATATATTTCGGTGTTGTTCTCCAGTGAAGGACTGCTACTTCTTTACGTATTTAAACGTTTAGACCTGATTGTTATTTTAGTTCAACTTTCAAACTTGATAATGAATTCTAAATTTTAAATCAATATAAAAAATATTGGCTGTGGAAATTCCAAATTATTTTTACAATATCACCCCTATTTTGGATTTTGCTTCCATTTGAAATTGATCGTTTTTAATAATATGTATATTTTTGAATTCAGATGGTTTGTTTAAACAAACAATTTCACACAAAACTAAAGATAAAGTGTCCCATTTTCTAACTAAATTTATCAAATGCCAATTGTTAAAATATAATTTTAAAAGTTTTTAAATATTAGCAAATGGATTTGGTTGGTGATGGTATGGCATAACAATAACTGTTATGAGATAGCGAAGCTTCGGACACAAACAGTTTAAAGGTCTCTCTGAAAAAAATCTATGTCTAGCTACATTCTACAGTCATAATATATGAAGACAAATTTAAAATGACAATAAATAGTCTTCCTAATATTCGTTGCAAATTTTTGCGTTTGCTCAGACATGAACATGGAGGAAAACCAATTTTGGTGGGGAGAAATCAATATTTTCTGTACAAAAATAAGTGTAAAACCCCAGTCGCATTTATAGTTATATAGTGGCATAAGGATTTCATTAAAAAAATTAACTTTGTGTCGTCCTTGTTCAGGCGCATATTTACATATAATCCTTGTTTCAAAATTTCGTGTAAAAAACAGTCTCTGTGAGCTTAATATCTCCAAATATTGGCATACTTAATACTATATTGGAATTTAAATGTGATCAACGCACTTGTTAATCTATAACAATTTTCCACAATATTGAATAAATCGGGGTTTCTAAAAATAATGTTGTTTCACAAATGATGTTGTATTTGTATAGATTAAATTTCGAATAATAAGTTCTGGAGCAACTTAGGAAGAAATAGTACCGAAAGTTCCAAAATGTTTGTCTAGGATGTTGGACTTACCGATTTTTTGCATCAGTGCCTGAAAAGAAAAAAGAAAACGTAAATTATAATAAACGTAATAAATTAAAGTAAAAAATAAATTATTTAAAATTGTTGTTTTGTAAACTACATATTTCCCTACCGCCCTGTGGGTATAGACTATCAAAATATAGAATTTCATATAAAAGTGGACTTAGCTCCTTTTCGGAAATGTATTCTTTGAATAATGAAAATTTGATTTGCATTTTCATTACACCGATTTGTTCATGAATATAAAGGGGTGAGGCATCATAAAATAGTGCTTCCCTCCTATGATAACCCTAAGTTAATTTCATTGGTGATCACGCAATTTTTCACCGCTCCCCTACTACAAATTTGGATGCACTTTTTTGTTGGGTAAAATTGCTTTTTAGTATTCTTGCCTAATTTTTAAAATGGTTCAATTTGTGATCATCGATTTTACCTGCTGCAGAACACATCATTATACTCATTTCGACCATACTTTAGGGTTTCAAAAATTGAAAAATTTTACATCTTTACAGACGCCGAACTAAATCATTGCCAAAAATATTGTCACAATTTATCAACATAATATAAAACTTTCATATAGACCGTCCTAACATATGCTGCATACACCGCTGCTATTTTAATACACACAACTGTTGAATACTTAAAACACAACAAATGAACGTAATACTTCTTATGTTTTACACACTCTTTTCTCATCCTGCAATGAGAAATATTGTTTTTTTTGTCCTCAAACTATACTTAACTTTATATAACATTAATGTTAATTTTTTATTCGAATTATATTTTCTGCTTTACAAATAGTTTTACACAAAAGAATTTTACTCCTGCTCACACTTTTCTCCTATTATTTTTTATTTAATTTTTTGTGAATCAAACTCTTAAGAATTTTTTTACAGGCATCGGCATTTTTGCTACAAATTAAACTATTCTTTAAGGAAACTTTCTACACTTTTTTTGTACATCGAAACATGTTTAGTCTTTAAGTATAATAACTATTACAGAAATGCGAAGAAAATAATTTTTATAAAAATACAATTGTACTTATTTAAACTATTGTACACAAAACATTCTACTCGTAATAAAAAATTTAGAAATAAAGAAAAAAAAATATTGTTTTCGTATTTGGTCTTGCAAATGAACAATTTTAACTGAGGCAAAACACAGGTAAGAATACAAATGACTATCGTTAGTTAAAATGTTATGGCGTTAAAAAGTTTTTAAGCGATATCGCCTCCCTTTGACAGTTACCGTTACGCCGTTTCCAGTTTCAAAGAAGTAAGGCTAGTTGGCAAAATATTTGTATCAAAATTGTTTGTATAATAACCATAGTTTTAATACAAAATACAGGGTGTGCGTCGGGAAGGAGAACTACTTTGTTTTGCCGCCATTTTGGTAAACGTTTGCCTTGACAGTTCATATTTGGCAGTTTATAATGGAAAAAATATTCGATAAACCAACGTGTTTTAATCGTTAAAGCATTTTATCGAAATCAGTCATCGATTACTGTGACGATGAGAAAGTTACGTGAAATTTTTGGGAGAGATAACGTGCCAACAAGACGCACTACTTATCGTGTAGTGAATGATTTCAAAGAAAGAGGGTCTGTAGCTGATAAGGCCAAACATGGACTACAACGTACTGCAAGATCGGCTGAAAACATTACTGCTGATCAAGACTGTGTTCAAAACAATCCATCAACCTCAATTCGACGCCGTGCTCAGGAGCACAAGGATTTGCTTTTGTTTCCATTTAAGATTCAGTTGACACAAGAACTTCTTCTACAAGACCATTTACGCCGCCGTACATATGCCAATAAGATGTTACAGCTCGCCCATGACAACCCCGATTTTCATGAAAAAATCATAATGAAAACATCCGGACTTGTTTTTTGTGGGCATATTTGGAAACAAACCAGAAACGCTTGAGCAACTAAAGCAGAATATTCGTGATGAAATTAATGAAATACCGCGTGAAATGTGTGAGAATGTAATGAAAATTCTGCTCAAAAGGGCTCGCATTTGTGAGGCTAACAGAGGCGGGCATTTATCTGACATTGTATTCCATAGCGACATTCCATGCCGACATTAAATAAAACTTTTATCAATATAAGATCTATTCTCTTTCATTTAATCAAAAAATATAAATAAACAAAGTATACCTTCCCGACGGATACCCTGTACAAACAAATATATGAAAAATCTAATTTATTGACATATACTTCAATATTAGCTCAAAATTCATACTAGAAGCTCTTCGACATTTTGCAATAAATACCCTTTCATTGACGATTTAAATAATGAAAGTTTTTCTAGTGATTTTAACTGTTGTGATAAAATATTGTATTGACTACTACCAGAATGTTTTATACGCTGTTTTGTTATTTCAGATCGACACATAGCTACTCTCAAATTTTCATTATTTCTCGTATTGAAAATATACTGATTTCGGGAAAAATATAACGTGTGATGGCCAATACTATGCAAGCATTTGAAAACATATATTAGCAATTGTAATTTCAGAACTCTTTTCGTAACCATACATTAATAGTTGTAATGACTTAATAGTTGAAATGACTTTAAGCTATAGCTTGAAATATTAGAAACTTAGTATTTCGATCAAATTTGTTTTTAAAACAAAAATTACAAAAAAATTTTTTTTTAGTGTCCAAGAAAGATTGCTTTGAAAATATAATCCCTAGTGATTAATTGAATTAACTTCGGGAAGTTCTTTCCCGACTACGTATACACTAAATTTGTCGTGGCCTAATTCGTATCAATTACGTTTTATTTGGATTAAGGAAAAGTTTATTAATACGAAAATGTTCTATTAATAGACTTGCTCCTCGTTCTCCTCGTAAGGCTTCACATTCATTTCATATTTATATGACTAAAAAAATAGCAATATCATCAGCGTTCACAAACATTTTACCTGATAAATCAATATTTTTCAAGTCATTTATGTAAAGAGAAAATAACAAGGGGCCCAATACACTTTCCTGGGGGACTCCATGCTTCACCGGTTTCAAAGTACTTTTACTATTAGCAATTTGTACAAATTGTAGCCGCTTCGTTAAACAGCTCTTTAAGAGAAAACGTCCTTTGTCATGCACACCATAAAACCTAAATTTCTGAAGTAAGATATCATGATCTATTAGATCAAACGCTTTCGATAAACCATACAAAACTCCTGCTACACCCCTATACCTGTCATTTAATGACTTTCATATGGAATTTTGTACATTAATTGTTGCCTTCTCTGTTCCACAACCTTTTTCAAAACCCTATTGAAAATCATTTAACAAATTGTTAGCTTGAAAATATGTAAAGAGTTGTGTATGCAAAATATGTTCAAAAACATTGTTCATAATGGACAATATTGATATTGGACGAAATGTATCAACGAAAGTAGTTATTTTCTTCTTAGGTATTGGTACAATTTCATGGATTTTTAATATTTCGGGATATACCGAACTATAAATTATATCATTCAAACTAAACTCAACTATAAATTATATCATTAAAGATGGTAACCAAACGTGGAGTCACACAATTATCACATATCTTAAGAATTTTTGCCGAAATGTTATCATGACGCGGACTTTTTCCCGATATTAAACTGAATATGACATTTCTCATTTCATCAAGCGTAGATATTCTAGATAGCTGAAATGTGCTATTATATTTTGTTAATGTTCCCAATTTATTCCATTGAAGGGCCGTTTTTTTTTTTTTTTTGGGTGCAACAGGTTACTAAAATTCATCACATGTGATAGTAGGTACTGACTTCGTAATTTTCAGAGCACGTAAGTCATTTCAAAAGATTGCTTTTTTTGGTTAAAATTCACAATATTGCCGATATTGTAATGATAATTTTCATTCAAGGGTCCGTCTTTTTGGTGAAACATATCACATAAATTGCATCATATGTGGCAGTGGGTAGCGACTTAGTGTTTTTTGGAGCAAGTAGATATTTTAAAGGTTTGTCTCTTCTAGTTACAATTTACTATATTACCAACATTTTGGCGAAGTTTTTTACTGAAAAGTTTTACTACATGCTCTATAATTCACAGTTGTATGCAATTATACGCCATATAAATCACTCCCATAAATTAGATTTAAAGGATTCACACCTTATACAACGTCCTTGGTTGTTCTTAAGTTTGCATGCTTCATTGAAATTAACATCCAGTTTGTACATCATAAAGAAATGTTGCTCAATTACTTGCAAACATTTGAATTACGTAGACTTAGTTTAACAATATTTTAATAAATATTAAGCACATGAAATAGCCATAAATAAGCATTACCACTGTTACGCAAGGGCACGCATGTACTGCCGTTACCAGTAACTTTTTTATGCTGTTGTACTTTAGTAAGCAACAAAACTTACTAACTGAACAACCACCATTCGAAGATCCTTCTCATAAGATGTATACATCATAATCACCCACCCACTTATTATAACGAAAACAACAACAATGACGAAATAAGTATAAAGAATGGCTATGACATTTAATCACCGTAAACAAAGGACAACACTTCCTTTCACAACCACAATGCTCCGCTACACAAATTTGGGGAAATGTCCCATCTAGAAGGCGATAAAACATGTGGCCGTCCCAAAAGGAGTAGGGACCTCAACATCAGCATCGACATCATCATCATCATCACCGTCACCATCACCATTTCCATCACTTCAGATAGATGAAAATGAAATGGACACCCAATAGGCCATGGCCAATGGGACACACTCAGTTGGAAATATTTAATAATTAGAACAGAGACAGCCAAAGCCTAAGGATGCAAAGTCCTGAGATGTTCAAGTACATATTTATTGAGTGCAAAATCTATTGGCTTTGTACACTACAACAACGCACAACAATTATTCGTGCCTCATTTACGTTTGGAATGTGCCACATGGTGTGCTGGCAGTACACTGTCGCTGTTGTTACTTTTGCTGGCATTGTTGTTATTGCTGTTGCTGCTGCCAGTGGTGTTGACGTTGCTCGATCAACAATTGTATTGCGTGTTGGTGTTTAGTAATTAAACAAAAGGCACCAAAGAAAACAACATTAATAACAGTATAGAGCGAAGGACGCTGTGGCGGTTTGTAGCTCTGGTGTAAAATAAATAAGCAAACATGCGTTGGAGTAAGAGGAAAAAAAACAATTAGTTGTCAATTAATACAAATTAACACAATGACTTTGTTCTAACGCCATTTGTTGTTTAGTGCCCCGTCAGCACTGGCATCGTCTTCGTCATCATCATCATCATCAGTTTCGCCGTTGTTCACATCATCAGTCAGGACAATCTCATTATTTGCACAATGGCAGTGAGCCCGTTACCCGCATGCCCATCACAATACTTGTTGAGAACGAAAATAAGAAATACGAGACTGGTTTAAAAATTGAACACCAACTATTGTTGCTTCTTTTCCCTTAGCCATTCAAACAAGAAACGTTGCCATTGAGGAATAGGAAAATCACAAGTTTAATTCATTGTATTTGCTGACAAATTTGGCAAGCCCAAAAATAAGATAAAAGAAAGGATCTGAACCACGTTGGTCTTTAAAACCTAGTTTTCCAAAAACGATGATTAAAACTTTGATAAATAATAAATAAATAAATAATACAATAAAAACATAAATGCGCATATAAAATATATAAAAATATATAAAATATAAATATATTTAAATTAATACAAAAATCCGTATAACATTACTGGAAAATTTCTATCTGATTTTCGAACCAGTCCCAAAAAACCCGGCACCTTATCGACGGCCAAAGGCTCTGTTTGTACAGAACTGACTAATGAACATATGAGGGCGGTCCCAAAATTAGTCGAGCTATCAAAGAAAACACAAAAAAGTTGGGGAAAATGTTTCTTTATTGTTCAACATATGAGGGCGGTCCCAATACTAATCGAACTAACAAAGAAAGCACAAAAAAGTTGGGAAACATTTTTCTTTATTATTCAACATAATCTCCTTCTAGTTCGATACCCTTTTTCCAGCGATATTCAATAGCTGCTGTACCCCGTTTATAGTAAGAACTATTAAACTCCATAAAATAGCAATCAACTGCAGACTCCGCCTCTTCATTGTTGGGAAATCCTTCACCGCCGAGCCATTTATTCAAGTTTGGAAATAAAACATAGTCCGAGAGAGATAAATCTAGCGAATATGGTACGTGATAAAGCAATTCGAATTTCAATTCATTCATTTTGGCCATTGCAATACTGGATATATGAACTAGAGCATTGCCTTGATGAAACAACGCTTTCTTTTTCGCCAAAAACGGCTTTTTCCATAATTGCACCACCTAAATGCTGCAGCAAATTAGCATAATATTTGTCGTTGATGGTTTTTTCTTTCTGTAGATAATGAGCAAAGAATAATTCCATGCGCATCGCCAAAAAAAAAAAAACAGACGCCATGACCATAACCTTGCCTGCAGATAGAATCGTCTCCTCCTTATTTGGACACGATTCTCCCATTCCAATCCACGGCTTTGACTGTTCATTTGTCTCAGGTGTAAAGTGGTAAACCCATGTCTCATCCATGGTTATAAATCGGCGCAAAAAAATCGGCTTTATTGCAGTGAAACATCGACAAACACTCTCCTGAAAGATCTTAACGACGCTGTTTCTGCTCTATTGAAAGCAAACGCGGCACCCATCTTGCTTACAGCTTTTTACCTTCAAATCGACGGTCAATATATGATGTATACCATTTGTTGAAATACCCATCTTTTCAGCTAGCTCACGCATCTTCAACCGACGGTCATCCAATACTATTTTGTGGATTTTCTTAACCGTGCCTGGTGTGGACACCTCAACCGCTCAACCAATACTTTATTCGCCTTGGCAGCTCGTACGGCCTCGTTTAAACACTGCTACTCAACATTTTACAGTCGTGAACGAAAGAGCAGGCTGCCCCAGACTAGAATCTACCTCGGCTTTAATATTTGGTTGGACTGAGACATTTAAAAAGGAATTATTGAAATACACAACGGTGACCAATTTGTTCAAAGCTTTTAAACTCTCTGAGGTTGTTTACTTTTGATGGCTCATGAAACTTAAAACATATGTTTAATAAGTGTTGGCACTTTTCACCGAAATACTCTTTTTCAAACTATTGCTGCCATCAATACGTCAGGTCTGCCGGTTTTGGCACCACTCCCTTTCGATTCTATTAAATTCAACTAAATTTGCCCTAACAAGCGTTAGGTAAAGTTAAGGCTGAGAATGAAAATGGACTCATCCTTTTTAACACCCTCAAAGTATTCCTCTAAAATTTCTAATTTAAAACTGAACATTTTTCCATTATAAGGCTTTATAATAATTGATTGATTTTTAGTGCCTTTGTTACAAATTGACAGGTTTAGCAAAAATCAACGCTTCCTAAATTATCAGGTATGTTCCAGATTCTACTTTGAAGTAAAAGTAGTTTGAAATCACTTCAATTTGACACTTAGGTGTTCTGAATTTTACTTTTTACTTTTCATTTCTGTTTTGTTTTCGAACATCAAATCGTAGTGAATTGCATTGTTCTAGAAACTACTTTTAGGCAAAAAGAAGTGGTTTAAAAATACTTTGAAATTTTATTGTGAAACAAAAATTTTTGCAAGTAAACATGTAAGTACAGGGTTGCACATATTCGACGGACCCATGTTTTTAAAAAAAATCAAAGAAAAAAATAAAAATTTGGCGGTTGGCAATCTTATTCATTTAATTTGTTCCAAGTAGATTTGTTTACATCAATTTTTGAATATGATATCTCTCAAATGGCCGCCTCTGGTGTTGATGGCGTATTGTGCCCTTTTTGCAGCATTTTCCATCGTTTTCGCCAACATTTCGGCCGGAATAGCGGCTATTTCTTCACGAATGTTGTCCTTGAGCTCTTCTACGGTCCTTGGCTTGTTAACGTAAACCTTTGACTTCAAATGTCCCCACAAGAAGAAGTCAGCGGGCGTCAAATCGGGCGAACGCGGTGGCCAGTCCAAATCACCACTTTTCGACATCAAACGGCCCGGAAACAAATTCTTCAGAAAATCGATTGTTATGCGACTTGTGTGCGGTGGAGCGCCGTCTTGTTGAAACCAGAACTGCCTCATACGCTTTCGACGAATAATTGGCATCACAAAATTGGTCATCATGTCGTGATAACGCTCCTGGTTGATGGTAACAGCATGGCCATTTTCGTTTTGGAAGAAAAACGGCCCAATGACCGTTTTCGCACTAACGCCGCACCAAACTGTGACTTTTTCGTCATGAAGAGGCAATTCTTGAATCTCCTGAGGATTTTCAGTGGCGTAAATACGGCAATTTTGCTTATATACTGTCCCATCCAATGTGAAATGGGCTTCATCGGACATGATAATTTTGTTCCAAAATTGCTCGTCATCATCGGCCATTTCGATGACTCGTTGGGCCCATTCCAATCGACGAGGCTTGTCCGCAGGCAACAATCTTTGCGTCAATTGAATTTTGTACGGGAACAAATGCAAAACAACGCGAATAATCCGTTGTAAAGTGGACCGAGCCATGCCCAACTGCTGAGAACGGCGCTTTTGGGATGTTCTTGGGGACCTCTCAACACTGGCTCGTACGGCAGCGATATTCTCGGCCGATCGCCTTGTTCGACTTTTATTTGGCCTCTTCGGATTAGAAAGAGCCTCACCAGTCGAAAATTTTTCGTATAAACGCTTAATGGTGTTCTTAGAAGGCGCACTTCTCACATTTTTTAACATTTTAAAAACACGTTGAGTTTTCTCAATTGACTTCTTCTGTTGAATGTAAATTTCAACTATTTCAGAGCGCTCGCGTAGCGTGTATTGTTCCATGGTAAAAATCTGCTTGGACTGACGCTTCAAACGCGGTATGTCATTAAGCGATCTGACATCTCTGTCAAAAGTTATGGCGTTGCCAGATGGGTCCGTCGAATATGGGCAACCCTGTATAATAAATAAAAGTGGTCAGATTCCTTTGGTTGAATAAAAATTGTCCTTGTTTGAAGAGGAAAACACAAGAAAACAACGCAGGATACAATAATGCTACGTTTTATGCAAAACAATACAGACCTGGAAAAAGGGGACCATGTAAAATTGAAAGAATTGTGGAATCTTTTTGCGGCCTAGTAATTTCCACGTGAGTTCCATCAATGCATCCTACTACACCGGGAATACCAAATTTTTGCATGAAGTGGCGCTTAGACAAATTTTGTTCATCAACTGTCATTTTCAATTTAATCCACCTAGGACACATATATTTTTCTAGAACAATAAGCACTCGATTAAAAATTTTGCAGGTGGTGCTCCGTGCTAAGGCCACATTAGTGTCTTTTCCGACCTTCTGCTAAAAATTTTAATGTGGCAGCAAGCTGTAGTTCTGCCGGAACGGATGACTTGGGCAGTCTCAATTTTATGCAATGTAAAATGTTACGAAATGCATCTTTGTTGATGCGATAATTTTGTAAAAAACTAATAGTTTTTATTAAAAGTATATTGAATGTACTTAAGTACATACATGTGTGTGCTTAGGTAGTGTCGCCCATATCCAGAGGATTTGAGTGATCCCGCAAAATCCGCCTTTGTAATTTTGCTCTTGCGTATTTATTGGTTTGGTATACAGTGGACACTAACACCGCATTTATTATTTATTTATCCTTTATTTATTTATTTGTCCTTATTATTTACTCATCCTTTAATTTTATGTAAAAAAAATCACAAATAGTATTCTTAATAACTAAATTTTATTTTCAAGTCAATATCAGCTGTTTACAATTTCTGTTTTCGAACTTCATTTCATATGAGAAAATGAAACAACAAACCACTTCATTTGCAGAACATCCAAAACAAAATGTTAACTTTTCAAATCGTATTTTATTTTAATTTCACTACTTTTTTGGAACATACCTGTATAATTTTCTTTTGTTATGATGTGCTAATTCTAAGTGTTAATATATTATTGAATTCAGAATGACATCTAAAGGGATTGAAACATTGTCTTTGCAAAGTTTAATCGAAAGTTTTGGTGAAAATCTATATTTTACTTAAAATTTCGGAAGCTATCCGCTTCGAGTTCAGTTTTAAAAATCGGTGAATTAAAACTGTAGAACGTATTTTTTTTTGGTTTTTGTATTTACAAAATACTAAATTTAACAGAGCACACAAAAAGGGGTAAAAAAAAGTTGAAAACTAAGGTCGACTTTTACAGCAAAATAGTCGATTTTTCGACCTTTTCGTAACACCAAAATCGACTTTGATTTTTCAAATTTTTCTTTTAACAATTCGATTAGTCAAAATTCTGTTTATAGAAAATAAGATACGGATTAATGCCGGCATTTACAGATACCAGAAGTCATTGGCATAAAGTTATCTAATTTTTCCTAAATTTGGCGTAGAGTACTTGGTCTACTCTGCAAAATATTAAATCCCGCGAATTTTTAAATTCCAATAATTTTCTTCCCCACAACTAATTATCACCCTACCTGTTCAGCTAAATTTTCTAGCTTTTGCATGTAGGTCCCTTGTAATATCCGGGAAAGATTGAAGTATTTACAATTTAGTATTCGTTGGGGCAGTACAAACTTGCCACGCTGTGTCGTTTTCATGGACATAATATTCCCAATCTTACAGGTTATAGTCTAAATTTGGAGAATGTGGGGACTGCAGGGAATAGATTTGGTGAAACTGAGATCAGAACAAAATGAAAGAAGCCTTTCTCAGAGGCAGAAAATATGATTGATTTGGTCAAGTTATACTTTATTCCTGCTATCGATTTCAGTTTATAAAAGGAATTTGTTTGCAATTTAATAAATGACTACACGACAAACTGGAAAACGTAACATTGCAACACTACCAAAAAAAAAAAAAAAAAAAAAAATGCCAAAGTAAGAATATATACAGACAAAAGAAGTTGATCCCACAAATCACGTTTATGAAATTAGTTCTAATTCGTAAAAAGACGGATTAAAAATATTACAAAAATTACTGAATTTAAACGAAAATTGCTATCACATACAAATGCGACAAAACGATAAATTTGCTCTACTACAGTACAGTTCGGAATAGAATTGGTACGTAGGCCTTGTATTGAAATTACTTTTTCCTAAATCTGGCTAAATAAAATTGGAATATGTTCTGAGCTGATTATAAAAAGTTTTGGTATTAAATTGGATTGCTGTATGTATGGCTGAAAAAGCAATGTATTTGTAGTTTCATGGTATGAAAGGGCAACACGCCTCAGTGAAAGAAATTTGTCATATTCGGTTCGTACACAGAGAAAGCACAGCAAATATATTATAAAAAAATTTACTCAGTAATAGACATTTAATATATTTGCACTGATTACACCGATCAAATGAGTATATGTATGGGGAGTACTTGGTTTGTGTTTTCTCCGATAGATGGCGTATAGTTACGTTTTTTCATAGAAATCAGGATGCTATTGCAAATAGTTATTACCTGTTCGATTTATTGTAAAATGGTCTTATTTTTTATTTCTGAAGAAAATATTTGATTAAATCTCTAAGCCTCTATAACCTCTAAAGTCTCCAAATTTAATTTCTTAAAATCTTGCGGTTTATTGCACTAAACATTTCCGGGTAGAAACAGAGACTGTCTACGAAACAAAATTAAATCCGCAAAATTAGTTTGTTTTGTTTCAGTTCCTGAAAATTAAATTAAAATTATACGAAATTTTTATTTTGATTCCGATAACCGAATCGAAATTGTTTCTGTTTCATACATTCAAAACGAAATTACAAACAGTTATGATTGTTTTTACGCCCGCAACGAAATTTGAAGCAATTTTAATTCTGACTGAGTTTATAGTTTAGAGTGAACTTCATTTGAAATTTTTCAATTTATAAAAACAGACAACATTTTTGAGCATTTGTGGAAATTTCCGATTATTTCAATTATTTTTACCTTCCGCAGTTTGGCGACATGCCTTTTCCTCTGCTAGGAAACGAAACTACAACTGGTTTCAATTCCGATTAAGACTAAGAAACGAAACTTCATAAATGTATATTTTCGTTTCAGGTCTAGGAAAACGAAATATCTGCTTCATTATATTTCGATAGAGATACAGAATCATATTAGGTTTTTAATTTAGTTTTTTATAAAACAGGAATCAATCTATGAGTTGAGTTCTTGTTTCTAATACGAATCAGGAGGAAATTTCTTACATATTTTAAATAAGTTTACGATATCAAAATCGAAAAGGAATTGAAATTAAGTGAAGGTCTCTCATTAGAAAACCATTATCTGTACAGTAACACAGAGTATTCCATTTTTCGGTTTAAATAAAGTACAAATAAAGCTACGATTTCGATGAAACTTTTACTTTATTATAATGCCTGGAACTTGCCATTATGTACGAAATACAATGTCTTTTAAATGACCGCCTCTAGATAGGCTGCCGCAGTGAATCCTTTTGAAGTTTCGCCAGCGTCATTTTCTAAAAAATGTGGCCCAATAACACTTTGAAACCATAATGCGTACCAAACAGTCACTTTTCCGGATGCAATGACTTTTCCGCAATCACTTCTGGGTTCTGCGAATCCTGAAGAAAATTTCGTTTGATTGAAGCCCACCTATGAATCACTACTATTGTAGTAAATTTTCACTACTTCTACACGTTCTTCGGTTGTTAAACGATCCATATTCGTAAATGACAAACCTCTCAAAAAATAAATAACACTTCAGGCGACATGTATTTAACAGCTGACAGACTTGCCAGACCGGATGTTTTAATACCACTAAATGAATAACCTTATACAGTAATAATTAATATTAATATACTAATTATGAACATAATTTATTTATTCATGGAAATTAAACTTTTCGGTTATAAAGGGACAACGACTTCAGGCAAATCCGTAGAACTCCAGCCTGTAAAATTCGCCTCAGTCTCTACATCTCTGGGGTTAACTCCTAGTGATTTTCGGTCATAATCCCGAAATGGCACATGGGAGATTGTATATGTGAGTGAGTAGTGTCAGAATAATTTAACGTTTTGTATTTAGAATATTCGACTTGATTTTTGTTTTGAGATTTAAACTAAATATGTCGCGGTGTCTAGGAAATAAGAAAACGTATCATCCATAAATAAATGTGTGGATTAGAATATTATATTGAGATTGATTGAAAGAAGGAAACAACTCAACATTTGACCTGACAAAATGTCAATCTGATGGGTCCGACTACTTAGCATGTGATAATTGTATTTTTCAGGGGATAGTAAAAGTTAACCGACGTTTTCGCAAATTTTCAAGGGAACATTATTTAGAAAAATCCTGCTGATAGATGATATTTTGTGAAATTGAAAAACTGTTTCCGATAGCAATTATTAATATTTGCTTGACATTCCGAGAGCATAAATAACAAATCTTGTAATCGCAGTAGAACATGGGATACCAGCATAATTATGTTTACCAGTTTTCCAAATTATCATACGTCATAACGTCGAATCTTTGCGTTTCTTTGGCGCTCACCAATGTCAACTATTCCATCACTGTCTCGCGTGAAGTTTGCGCTTCATATTTCATGGAATGCCTGAGCGTTTTGTCACGTAATTTCTTTGATACATTGCCAATGTAGTCGTTCAATGTCCAAAGTCATTGCAGCTGGTTAATGATGTTTGAGCTATCTATTTTTTTTTTTTTTTTGGTTTTGTAGGAGCAAGTATTTTTTAGCGCCCTTCTAAGGTAGAAATTCTACACCATTCGTTAATGTTTTTCTGTGTTGCTATAATATCAGCAATTTTTCTTAATTTGTAAGATATCATTAAGAACTATTCGGGATCCACGCGGTGACAAGTCCATCAAAAAGAATGAACAATGTCATGTCGCTATGACAGAGATTAATATTAATTTACTTTGAAAATGTGATTAATTGTCAG
Source organism: Philornis downsi (assembly GCA_019455685.1). Lineage (NCBI taxonomy): Eukaryota > Metazoa > Arthropoda > Insecta > Diptera > Muscidae > Philornis > Philornis downsi. Next base: position 625,467 of record JAHXMU010000444.1, read on the forward strand.
CTGGAGTTGTCACTTTAAAAATATAACAGGGTTTTAACATATTCTTTACATAGGATTTGGTAAACAACTGTAGTTTGTGAATAAAATGCAAATTATTTCTGCCAAGTGCTGATAAACTCTTCAGTTTAACTTAATAAAACAATAAAAGTTGTTGTTTTTGAACATACTCGTATTGTGACATTTAAGAAAGCTCTTTCTACAAGTTCGTAACAGTGATTAATTTTTGCAATTTCAACGTATTTGTTTGAAAATATAATGAACAATACTATACTCAAGAGATACTGTCATTTCAAACGAAGCCTACTTGCCGCATAAATGGCAGAAAAAAAAGTGAAGTGAAAATAATTCAATAATATAATTATAGTATTGATATGGCAATACTAAAATGTACTATAATATGGTAATGCAGTCTTTGATATTCCTCATGGCCGACCGTAGCGCGATGTTTAGTACATTCGACTGTCGTTCGCATGATCACGGGTTCAAACCCGCACGCAGCCAACTATTATTATTTGAGCGGCGATCACCTCGATGTGTTTGGCGAACACTTCGAATAGTCGAGTAATCGGCAAGTCTTGTAAAGGTTTTTCAAACTGTGACATTAGAACTCGTCGTTATACTGTAGGTCCCGTTGAGCGAGTTTAAAAATACAATGTGTGTAGGCTCACTGAATGTCAAAAGCTCCCCCATGTCTCATTCATAAGATTTAAGGTAATTTGGTTTTTTGTTTTGATTCTTGATATGTATAACTCAGCAGGAAGAGAGTATCAAAAAAAAAAAAAAAAAAAAATATGTACATACACATATGGTCAAAATAATAAGTACACCCTATAGTTTTTTTTAAAGGCTCACAGAAGGAAATTTAAATTTTAAATTAAAAGAAGAAGCAAATACTAAATTCTTTTGTTATAGCATTAGAAATAAAATAAATACTAAAATAATAACAAAAAACAAAAATTAAAGCGAGTATTTTTCAAAAAGTAAGAATTTAATCAAAAAACATTGGACAAAATAATAAGTACATTTACTTAAAATAAGCAAAAAAGTAAAAAATCAAGTTTTTTTCTGCTAAATTGGCTGAGTTTCGTTAGAAGTATACATTGGATCGTTATCTGGCTGGAATATCCATCTTCCAAGATATCTTTGCAGTGGGATCTGTTCACAGTGTCGGTAATTCGATGTATCGGACCGACGCCATACTACGAGAAATAACCTTTATAAAGTGAACATGAAATTTCTTACCCTTAGGGCGTCGAACATTCCGAGCACAGTCGTTTACAAATACATTAATTTTTGTTTTATCGCTCTACAAAATGTTTCACCATTTTTTTCACCGTTTCCCCCGGACTGGAATGACTTCTTGCAAACGCCTTTAATTTTTTTGTCTAAGCAAAGGAACTCTTCTGCCTATTCGTCTTGATAAATATGCTTCTTGTAGTCTACGACGAACCGTTCGCGATGGAATTATATTTCCAATTTCTGCTGAAATCGCTCTTGAAGACACAAACAGGTCCTTCCTCGCGTGTTATAATACGGATGTTCTTAAAAATTTTTGTTTGGGTCTTCCGCGAGTTTCGATGGGCTTTTTAGGCTTTAAAGCATTTCGTACAAAAAATAGCGACCGATTTAAAGTTTCTGCTATAGAACGAAGACTTTGGCCACTTTCTCTTAGTCTTGAAACAACGCTGATTGCTAATGCAGCGCTGATTAAGTAATAAATATAATGAAAGATAATGAAATTATAATTTTTGGTTAACTTGTGATAAACTGTATCCAATTCGGTAGAAAATATTTGAAGAGTTCAACATTATTATCTTTATTTTTGCATTCTGGGAGGTTCTTTAAAATAGCTTGTTATTCAGTTGTTTAACGGTCCATATTCGTAAATGGCAAACCTTTCACTAAATAAATAACACTTCAGATGACACGGATTTAAGATGTGACAGCCTTGCCAGACAGAGGGTTTTGAAACCACTAAATGGATGATAACCCGTTCTTAATGAAAATCGCTGAGTAAATATTGGTGTTAATGGCTTCGCTCAACATATTTCAACAAACCACATGCGATTGTCCACAATGCGCCACCGTTTGTTGCGAATTCAGGGTTGGAGCTTCATTAGAAGATACTTTTTCGAAACTGAGGCTGGTCAAGCAGTGACTTTAACTGGTATTACGACCTAAATTGGATGATATTGATTTGTTGGCATGTAGTTTGAACAAGACCGTGGAACATGTAGTGCAGTCCTCGATAGTTAAATTAAATTAGTTAAATCATTACATGAGATATTTCTTGCACATGCACTTCTTCGTTTAGGCGGTTAGAATCGTTTGGAATTGAACCACTGAATGTTATTTGTCTGATGCCCTACTCCATATATTACCTTATATTTTACACCTAATGATTCAGTAAGAAAATTGAGATTTCAAAAAAAAAAAAGATGTGTTTTCTACTTAATTCAAATTTTGTGTGGATTAAATAGCACACTTTGCTTACCCATTTTGGTTATGCTTTAATTCTGTTGCATTTTGTAAACCCAAAAATATGCAACGATTTACAATTTAAATTAATTCTTCTGCACCGACGACAGCAATACACCAGTTAAACGCACAATGACAACAACTTATTTTAATTGAAATTTTGAGTGAATTTTGGATGGCAACTTAAAGCATACCCTAAATCTACTGCACTACCCACATCTATTAAAGAATGATAATTTAAATCCGCAATTCTCATCAGTTTTCACACTTACTAATTTCGGTTAAAGTACATGAATTCAAAAGCCCTAAATGACTGCGGGTTATTCTCTTGTGCTCTTGAATAACACCCTTTGCTTGCGCATTTTGGTTATGCTTTAATTGTGTTGCATATTGCAAACCCAAAAGTATGCAACAATCTAAAGAATTGCCTCTATTACAATTTAAATTAATTCTTCTGCAACAACGGCAGCAATACACCGGTTAAACGCACAATCACAACAATTTATCTTATTTTTTGCAACTCTTCATTTCAATTTATTCCAAATGACCAATCGAATCGTTTGTGATTTTTTAACCTCAGCTTCGTTTAAATGCCCGTGGATGGAATCAAACTATATCCCAACCAATGGACACAAAAGAAATAAAAAAAAAAATATTTCAATTTATATTGTAATAACATATTCAGTGTATTCCTTTAATGTCTTCACATGTCGAGGCAGCCTGGCACACGCCCATGGTTGAGTGCATGAGTCCGGTATGTCGGTGAATCGATGCGGTCCGATATGTTGGAGCGCTGAATTGTCGGATGTAATTGCGATTCCATTTGTATTACAAATATAAATTAAAAAGTTCCATCTTTTATCAACAACACAGTCGCCGTCATGATGGGGCATCGCGCCGTGCAAGCTACACATGTGAAAGGGCACTCGACCGCAAGATGTCGTTATCTGCATGCAGCACTCACCTCCTTATGGGTGTGGCCACCATCCGCTTCGATGGCTCTGCACCTCTTTTACGCGTTTTGTGCGGTGCCTTCATGTTATTCTCGGTCTTCGCGCTTAATGGGTTCGCTTTTAATCTGTGTAACCATTTGTTTTGTATGTGCGGTATCCGCCACAGCTACAGGGGAAACGACAGATGATGGAGCAGAACGGATTCTGAAGGAATTTTTAATTGTCCATTTGTATGGCATTTTCTCTCATTCATTAACTTGAGGTTGAAGTTCGTGGTGGCCACGGATGGAAGGATATCATTTATATAGAGTTTAAAGGATCCGAATAGATGCAATCGAAGAATGGCTGATAATTACACTAACAACACAAAATGCAATATAATTGAACCGTAAATTATTACGCATATTTAAGTGTCGTGGATGAATGTTCACGAATGCAGCCCGGAAGCTCGGAAATTCACGGAAGATCTCAAATATAACTTCCTTTACCATTTCAAATGCCTGATTGCAAAAAGTAAATAAATTATACTCAAAAATGGAGGATACATTCGAATATAAAACTGGCAAATCCAACGTTGAGAGTATGGTCTCTACTACGGAGGCATAATTTTGTTCACTTATTTAGGCTAATTATCGGTATGAGCTGATTCAAAGTGTGACATATATTAAATTTGTTACTAACAGAATCGAAATGTATCAATATTTTTAAACCTTTTGACAAAAAAATTGGTTATAGGGCTAAAAAATGTGAAGTTTGTCCATGCTTATTCGATGCTTGAGTTTTTTTGAAAAAAATTTGATTTTGAAGGGTCCTGCAAAATTTAAATTTTTGCGCGAAATATGGCTAATTCAATTCTTTGTTGAATTTTGTATTTATTGTTTTGAATAGATTGCTATTCAATGAATCTGGCTGATTTTATTGCTTAATGATTAGAACTAATGTAGCTATCAATTACTGAATAAATTTTTGCAAATGACTTCATTTGTCGAATAAAATTTTGAAGCGGTTACGTCAACAAGCAAAATTGTCGCATATGGAGCTCGAAGAACTCAGAAATGATAGTGGAAAAGCCATTGCAAGCCGGAAAGACTGACTGTTTGATGTGCATTATGTAGGTATCATTGGGCCGTAGTTTTCCGAAAATGATGCTGGAGGAGCCTCAAAAGGATTCACTGCCACAACCAATCCACAGGCGGCCCTTTAAGTGACATTATATTTCGTACATAATGCCAGAGTCTAAGCATTATAATGAAATAAAAGTGTCATCGAAATCATGGCTTTATGTGTGATTTATTTAACTTTACTTTTGGACCCGAAAAATAATATATATAAGCGAACGATTTACAGCGTTCAGGAAAACTTTATTATGGACTGATTAGTTAGCTTATTATGTAGTGATAATTAACCAAAAAATCTAAATAATTTCTCTTAATTGAGTAAAAAATTTCACAGTTTTTGGTTTGTATTGAACGATAAGAATTGACATGAACTTCTGTCAAACCAAAATTATAACTTTTCCAAGAAAAATGTTAACTAATTTTAAGAAAAACTCCTTTGACTTCAATTCCACGTACAATTTCTTCATTTTGAGTTAATTTTTTTTTCAAACTGAAGTTAACCATTTCTTAAGTGCAACCGATATAAATTTCGGTTTGTTTCTCTGCTTTTATCTCAACAGTTGCATGCGCTTAAATTCCCTGCATTATTTTACACCTTCAAACTGATAAGCTGTTGTTGTTACACAATTTTACTTTTTCGCATTTGCTGAGAACATTTTAATCCACAACTGATAAGAATGATAAGAAATCGTTCACGGGCGAATTATGTGACTTTATGATGAAGCGTCAATGCAGCTAAACGTGCTCTCTGTAGGTGAGCGAACATGCAATGGTCATTGCAAAACAATCTAATTGTGCACTCAAAATATGAGTGGCAAATTTAATACTACGGATTTAATTAAGACGACAGTGGGTAGCCTCCTGTAACGTTTAAATAAACCACTAAAACGGATTGCAAAAATCTCCATGAAAATATATTTCATATTATATATAATGTTTAGTGTTTAATAATAAGTTTAACAATATTTATGCCATTGAATGTTTTCAGTTCTTTCACAATAAACCAGATGCTCTTAAAAATAAGGCTTCAGGAATCTCGATTTCGTAAGGGGAAACTTCGAATTATGAAAGATTTCGAGAGGTCTACACAGCGTATTAACCGCCCTCCATTGTAGGCAAGTGAAACAGTTTTTATAATTTAGCAGTCTGTGGTTGCAGCAAGCAGCATGACAGGACTAGGAGACTAACAAAAGTCCGCTTCGTAGACTGGAAAAAAAACTTCAATTTTACATCTTTAAATTTCATTTCTGTAAAATATTGACGATCTACTCTTTGCCGTCCAAATCTCAATCTCGATTTTCTTTTGGAAACAAATAAAAGCATGAACCGGAAGATCTGGGAAATATGACGACGATTGAGTATCCTCAAAGAAGCGTAATAACGGCACCCGTTTTTACAGCGGTGTGAGCTAGCGCATTATCATGATTGTCGCAGTAACTACCCTTTTAGCTTTCTTTGAAAACTTGCGGCAATTAGTCTTAGAATATCATTAGGCAGCAATCGCCTGGCCAGTTTCAAAAGAAATGAGAGCCAAAATCTTCTCTCCGAAAACTTTATGTAAGTTTCCATTACATTTTTGCTGAAATTCCATTACGGGTCTCATTCTACTGTCTGAGAGTGAAAGGACTGGACCCATCTCTAAAATAAATGTCATTTTCAGAATTTTTCATTTCCTCATCATCATGCAGTAATATTCGATCGTTAAAGATCGTAACGATACACTTGCGCGCGTAAAAACTAAACCGAGCTATAGAAATATTTAACTTTTATAAATAGTTTTAAAAGCTGTGTGCTTTGCAAGTTTCAAGATATTGGAAACAACCATCCCTTTGTGGGTGTGATTATTGGAAAATATTGAGAACGTGGGATTTCACTGGAAAAATGAGCTTATTCGATGATGACGATGAGAGTAAACGGACAAAATAGGTCCAGCAGGAAGAACTTGCCAATAGAAGACTACAGCTGCTATTGGAAAAACGGGTCCATTTCAACGTTCTCACCATCTAACATTTTTATCACAGAATCTCTAATTTAAGACATTATATATCAGAAGTGAGGATACACATGTGATGAATCCATCCCAATTCTTATTGTAAAATGTAAATATAACAGATCTTACAACCTGAAGATTCTAGTTGGAACTTAGGTTTCAAAAAGTTTGGAGGATTTTGGGAAGAACTCAGCTTCTTTGCGGGATTTGAATACGTACGGGGGGGGATTCCGTGTGTGAGGAAATAAAAACAAGAGATTTTTTGTCTTACATTTACGTTAAGGGTAGCTGGCGAATTGGTCCAGTTGGCGACTAGCGGAAAAAAGACCGAATTTATCATTTGTTTCAAGCATTAGACTTGCGTGCCCCGATGAGTTGCCACCTGGGTGTAACAAAATAATGGGTTTTATAACTACATTATTGGTTAAAGTAGCCTTTACACTAACAAATAAATAGTTCATTTCTAGAATTAATGCCGAATATTTACAAATTGTTTGATACAAAGCTATTTACCATAATTCAGTACAAGTCAATGTAATTCAATATCATTCAATTTGATTCAATGTAATTTAATATAATTCCTGCAAAACTCATTATAATTAATTTAATTCGATAAAGAGGATTAACTGTGTTTAACACTTATACTTGTAATTGCAAGTAAAGTGTTTCAAAACTATTTTTTTTATTTTATGGAATGCATTAACTATACTATGGGTTGGATACTCTGCCAATATTCAATCGACAAAAAATAGTTAAGCCAAGTTAAATACATTGATTGAGAAGCATTGCGATTTATAGAATTACATCTGAATTTGATTTGTCAACTTTAAGGCTGATACTTTAATGACTCTTGAAATTCCATATAAAAAAATAGTCATGGAATTTGATAACAGTAAGAAAGAAATTTGATAGCAAAGAAAATCTTGTTAAGTGGCAGCGTCAACTTTTTTTTTTGTTGCTTTCCAACACTGACATTAGAACAGCCTACATTATCTGCTTTATAATATGTTTATTAATGTATTTACAAATGTATTGGTAACTGAAACGGTAACAAAAAAAAAATTTGGTAAAATGATATGGTAACAAAAAAGCACAATTTTGAAATTTTGCAAATATATTATCGAACATAATATAATGCAAAAACATAAGTTCTTCTGATTTCAACATTGGAAACTATTATTAGAAAAAATATCTCATTTCCTTATAAAAAGAATATGGTACCCAGCTTTAGTGTGAAAATTGGAGTGACGGAAAAAGAGTTTCAATGAGTCGAAACGATATTTGTACTTTTTATGTTGTCAATATTTCTTTCCTTGATATGTTTGGGAATATAACCACTAAAGAAATGTAAATTTACCTGAGAAAGGCCAGTAGAGAAATGTAGAATTACAATGAGCAGATCTGCGAGCTGATAGAACATTAAGCTTAAAATATGCAGCAATTAATTATATTTCAAAATGTTTCCGAATTTCTCACTATATCAAGCATTGTAAAAGTCAGGGTTTATCATTATAAATGGAAAAATGAATTCAAGAGAAAAACATGAGATTTCATAGACTCGCAAACACTGTATTTATATATTAGTACTTTCAAAGTATTTTTTATTTGTATGTCCCCCGAATGGACAATTTATTTCTGAAATTAGTACCATTTACACGAAGAAAGTACTGACTCGGTTTTTCACAAGACCTTTCAGTTTCAATTAATTGCAATTATAGGAGAACCACTAATCTTTTATACAGATTTCGACAATCAAAATTACGAAATTACAAACAGTTTTGATTTTGATTCATACGCGTGGGAAAAAATTGGAAAAAAATTTAATTCTGATTCAGTTTATGAAACCTTTTGCTTGTATTTCATTTGACAATTTTCAATTAAAAAATATCCGACAACATTTCTGAGCAGCTGTAGGAGCCTGGTAACAAATCCTTTGCAACTTTCTTGCTCCTTCACTGTTTGGGCAGAACTTTTTCTCCAGCAAGAACAGGAACTATATATCGTTTCAGTTCTGCTTCAGACTAAGACACAAAACTGCATAATCGCATATTTTCATTTCAGGTTCTCGAATGAAAATATCATATGCACCAATAAGTTTCAATAGACAAATAGAATCAATGTAACCTAAAATGTTTTTGTAGAGAAGCACAGGGTGTCCACCGGAAGGTATATTACTTTGCTTGTTTATAATTTTTGATTAAATGAAAGAGAATGGATCTTATATTGATAAATGTTTTATTTAATGTCGGCAATTGTGTATGGAATACAATATCAGATAAATGTCCGTCTCTGTTAGCCTCACAAATGCGTATCTTTTTGAGCACATTTTTCATTACATTCTCACACATTTCACGCGGTATTTCATTAATTTCATCACGAATATTCTGCTTGACTTACTCAAGCTTTTCTGGTATGTTTGCATAAACCTGGCTTTTCAGATATCCCTAAAAAAGAAGTCCGGAGCAGTCAAATCGGCCAATCAACATCACCATTTCTTGAAATAACTTGTTGCGGAAAGAGGTCTCGCAGTAATTCCATTGTGATCCTGGCTATATGCGATGTGGCACCGTCTTGTTGATACCACATGTTAATCAAGCATGCAGTTGTGGCTTTAAAAAGCTCTCAATCATATCACGATGTCGCTCCCCGTTGGCAGTTGCCGTTACGCCGTTTTCAGTTTCAAAGAAGTAGGGCCCAATGATTCCTCCTGATGAAATTGCACACCAGACTGTCACTTTTAATGGACGCAAAGGTGACTGATGAATAATTTGAGGGGTTTTTATTGTCTAGAACCGACCATTCTGTTTACTCACATATCCATTCAAATGAAAATGCGCTTCGTCATTCATTACGATTTTTTTTATGAAAATCGGGGTTGTCATGGGCGAGCTGTAACTATTGGCATATGTACGGCGGCGTAAATGATCTTGTGGAAGAAGCTCTTGTGTTAACTGAATCTTAAATGGAAACAAATGCAAATCCTTGTGCAAAATTGTGGCCAAAGTTGTTTTTTGAAGACCAAGTTCCTGAGCACGGCGTCGTATTGAGGTTGATGGATTGTTTTGAACACTTTTTGGAGCAGCAGTAATGTTTCCAGTCAATCTTGCAGTACGTTGTGGTCCATGCTTGGCCCTATCAGCTACCGACCCTATTTCTTCGAAATTATTTACTATACGATACATAGCGCATCTTGTTGACACGTTGTTTCTCCCAAAAATTTCACGTAACTTTCTCATCGTCACAGTAATTGATGATTGATTCTGATAAAATGTTTTAACGTTTAAAAAAAGTCGGTTTATCGAATATTTTTCCATAATAAATTTGCCACGACTCTACTTCACGACTGCCAAATACGAACTGTCAAGACAAATGTTTACCAAAATGGGAGCAAAACAAAGTAGTATACATTCCCGACGGACACCCTGTAGAATCAATGTAGATTTCCAATTTTGATTTAGGTAAAAAACTGATCAATGTATGAAGTGAGTTGTTGTCATGAATATGAAATAGAAACTAATTTCTAATTGTACTTTTAGTTTACAATGTCCAAACTGAAACAATACTAAATTATCTTGAAGATCCCTGGATATAAAGGTAAGGTAAGAGGTAAGAGTAACGTTTTGATAAAAAGTTTACACATTTCTGGTGACAACGCACCGCATTTTTTGCCAAGTTATCAACAATATTGTTAACTAACAATAAAAATAATAGTTTTCACTTCAAACTGTAGCTTCCAATTGTCCAAGCATTTATATTCATAAGAGAAAAAAACATACATATTGGCATTTCTTTATTTGTCTTTGATAACAGATGACAGGTAATTAAAATTCTATCGACACAAAAATCTTCCTAAAAATCGTAAGAATCTTAAATAGCAATTCGGCAATGCCTGAGTGGAATTCCATTCTAGTCTATTCAGCCAGTAATAAACTACAGGGTGGCGCACGAATCGTACTACAGACACAATGTCAATGTCAATATGGACCGTTATTTAAATATGTATAAGGAGTTTTTTTACCCAGAACTATGCCGACGACGCACAGTGGGATTGCTTCATACATTTTTGTGCAATAAATATAAGGAGTTGTCGAAGAGTCTTGAAATTCGGCATAGAGCGTTTTATGACGTAGAGTAGCAAAAATGTAAAGTTTCATCCAAATCGACCACGTCCATCGGCCACCGCCCATACAACTAAAAATGAAATTTTCGTATATATTTTTTTTTCTGTTAGGTAGAAATTCTTGTAACTTGGCATGGATCATCTGTACTACGAAAACAAAATTTTTGGAAAGTTCCATCTAAATCGGCCACGCCCACCGCCCACCATAAACTTGATTCGAGCGTGCAACGAGGAAATCCCCAATTTGAGGGCATCGGTATCAATTGGTCGTGCTGCAACTACGTCTAAGTTGTTCATTTGTGTTGGTTTTGCTTTATAAATGTAGCAAACGGCTGCTGACGAGGTTTTCGTAAGTAAAAGTATGCACCATATACGTGTTTTGTCTTTATTTCTTTGCTTAATTTGTAGCGTAATTTCTTGTGGCTTTTTTCATAAAATTTATAACTTTGTTCAGCAGTATAAAATATTATAAGGATTTTTTTCTATAAATCGCAATAATATACTCCCTTCCTTCATTTTATTGCAGTCAGAGTATGGAGGTCGCCGGAGCTAACCTTTTTTTCATCCAAGAAAAACTTAGAACACTGAAATTTCTAGGGCTTTTTTTTAAATTTAAATAGTTTCGAAACTATTTATGCTATCCAGTTGCCTTTTTTTCTTAAAGAATAACAAAATACCATATTTTTAGAACATCATAACATAAAATAGTTAAACGAACAACAAATATGCATATACAGGCCCTCAAATTGCATTAAAATCTTAGTCGTTTTGCGCTTTACTTCTCCCAAGCATTTTTAAGTAATAATTTTGCGATAAAAAATTATTTTTTTCAAAAAAGCAGTGATGAATTTCTTTTAACTAAACAATTCCGTACAAAATTGCATCATTACATTTTTAATATTTTACAGTCGAAAAATAGACTTTTTGCACTTAGAATCTCACTGTGCGACGTATCACCATCAATATTTCAACAGTATTTGATAACAGCAAGAGGAATCAACTTTATACGTAGCCAGACCGGTTATGACGGAACCCTAACGAAAATTCCCAAACGAATTAATATCCAGAAACTCCAGTTTCCGCTGCTCCCCAAGGTCACCTGACCTGACTGCACCGGGCTTTTTTTATGGCATAACAATCAAGAGGTGTACAAAGCCTAACCAAGGAATTTGACTGAATTGAAGCAGCCCATTAAAACAATAATTGAAGTGATCCCAAATGACTAATTCTCTGATCAGGTGTCGCATATGCGACAGTCTATCATCTTCAAAACCAATTAGTTATACAAAATGAAATTGAATTTTCTATACAATAAGAAATAATAAGAAAATACATGATTAAAAAATAGTAATTTGAATTTCATATTGTAGTGCAAATTGGTGCGCCACCCTGTGCTGTATAAAGTTTGGCCTCTGGAGCTAAAGAAAAAGAATGCCTGTCCACCCGCCGAGTGGTGAGACAGAATACATTTTTTCCATTCAATCTCGACGATATGGCAGCCCTCCTTCAAAAGCATTCCAGTGAACAAGTGCTTCCCATTTAAAAAATGCTCAGAATAATCATAATAATCTCTGACTGCTAAGCAAAATAGAAATTATCAAAATAGTACTAGAATAACAAAAGATAATTAAACAAAAAAAAAAAAAAAAAAAAAAAACACTCGGCTGTAAAGAATACTGCAAATACGAAATATAGCACAACAAAAAGTGATAAAAATATTAAAATTGTTCAAGTAACACCCGGCCCTTCAAACGAACGCAATCAGTTTTTGTCGTGCTCTCAAAGCATTCGCACAAAAGCCAACGTTGTTTGTCAGTGCCATCAATTAAATCTAATTTAACAACAAACCACAGACTAATAATAAAAAAAAACCAAATAAAAATCAAATGATAACAATTGTCGCAAAATTAAATCAGCAAACCAGTAAAAGTCGTAACAAATTCAATTGAAATCAACATCGAATCAACAGAATAATCCACCAGCAGGTAAAAATTAAAAAGTAATACCGGTCAAACTTTGAAGTTCATTGACTGACAGCCGGGGCACAAGAATCGATTGGTTTCTTGTTGACCAAACAAATGTGTGAGCTGGTTGTGTGGCGTTGGCGTCTGAGTTATTTTTATGACAAGTGGAGAGAGCTCTTTTGACATTACTGAATTCATGTTTTTCCCATCCACTCTTTTTAGAAATGAGTAAAGTTTCTTTTCATTTTGAGTCAAGAATTCGAAACAGCTTTTGAGTGTAAGTGAAATTAAGGTTGAAGAGAAATGTTTATATAATTAATGAGTGCATCAAACACATGCGAGTGGCTCAGTTAAAGAGTAGACTAACTCCATTAAAAGTGGCATAAGAGGCAAACGTACAATTCATTTAGACGAGTGATTTCATGAAACACTACTGATCCAGTGTTGCCTAAACATGTTTTACGGAACATTTGGAATTAAGAAGACGGAATGGCTTTTGAGTGTAACTGATATTTGGTGTAAAGATAATTTTTCTATAAGAATGCTTTGTAAGCAAATATAGGTCAGTAACTCAATTGGGCAAAACACCAACTCCGTTAAAAGTGGCGTAAAAAGGAAATGTTAGTCTTTAAGTAGAATAATTTAGTACAGTGTTTTGATTGAGTGTTGCGCATCAGTTTTAAGGATCATCTCCATTCTACTTTACTCTACTTAGTTTTTGTAAAATTTGTTTCCATTTGGACTCAAGACTCTGAAATAGCTTTTGCGTATACGAGGGCGGCTGCAAAACTAGACGACCAGACGTATAGACGATGCCAGTTGTTTGAAAAAAATTATTTTGATGAAAAGTGGGAACTTTTTAAAATATTTATTTTAAGTTTTAAGGCATCACGTTGTTTAATATTTTTATTTGAGTGATCAAAAGTATACGATCTAACTGAATTTCTAAAAAAAATTCAGAATAATCATAATAATCTCTGACTGCCAAGCAAAATAACATGGCAAAAATTAGTCACCGTTATGTAATTCGATATATCCATTTGAAAGGTCTCAGTCCAATTAGTATTAAAGCCGATCTATATTCTACTCTGGGAGAGTCTGTTTCTTCGTGAATGACTGCAAAACGTTGGGCAGCAGAATTTACGCGCATTGAAGTGTCCACGCCAGATTAGGTTAAGAAAATTCATAAAATGCGATACATCGTATGTTGATCGAAGATTTGAAGATGAGAAAGCTGTTGAGAATGTGCGCAAAATGGGTGCCGCGCTTACCTTCAATAGAGTAAAACCAGCATCGTATAAAGCTGAATTTTTGCGTCGACTTATAACCATGGACATGGGACATGGAATAATGTGTTTACAAAATATTTTGATGATTGGATTATTCATTGACAGAAGTGTACAATTTCGAAAGGTGCCGACTTTCCAGGCGGAATAGACCACATTTCAATTGACAATATTTAGTGTTTTATTGGATAATTTCCAGTATATTTTTGATAGAGTATATAAAAAATATTTAAGTAAATAATTTGAAGCCTAGGAAATTGAAATAAATGCCCCGAAATTAATGATTCAAAGATAATCTGTTGTTGTTTTCTGTGTGTATTTTTTGCTTTCTCAGGTTTACAGGTTGAAATTCATTGATTGGAATTTGTTTATAATAAAAATCTGTTTTTTTTTAATACTACAATTAAGCTCTCAACACCTTGCGAGAGAGAATCGACCTCAATGGTTTCCCTGGGAACTTCAAAAATTAAAACATTTTGTTTTACAAAAAGCCGGGTATGTGAATTATCAAACCAGTTAGTATAACAAATCAATTTAATATTTCTGCAAAAGTTTTTAGTTTTTTTTTTTGTTTTTTTGAATATCGGTCATATAGTCTGAAATCTAAAACGAAAAAAGTCCTTCCAGAAAAATTTCAGCATCTAAAGTATTTTTGTCTCCCCTGAAGCTGCAGAAATAATCGCCGAATTGGAAAACTATTTTACGCATATAATTCTGTTGATGATAGCCATTTTTTGGTACATCAAATCGATATATCGATCAACAAAGATATATGAGAAATTGATTTTTATGCCTTCTGGTCCACGTGGTTGTTACATTTACTTGAACTTATGCTGAAACTGCCAAGAATTTATTAAATTCTTCTAAAAAATACTTTAACACCAACTTAAAATCCATAATAAACTCCCATATATTTTTTGCTCTACTTCCAGTCAATCAAAAACTCAAAAGAGCCACTTCAAATAGCACCAACCGCATCATTGTCGCCACAACCATCATCAACAGCAGCAGTCGACTACAGCATCATTAGTGGCAGCGACACAGAGAAAACGTTCAAATACAACCCAAAAGAAAAACGATGTCCTCCTTACAAACCACAAAACTGCCAACGTTCGAGGAAATTCTAGGAGCGGCCAAACAGACATTTCGTCAAAATTTTGGCCATGAGCCAGAATTGGCCTGCTGTGCACCGGGACGTGTTAATTTGATTGGCGAACATGTTGATTACAATGATGGTTATGTTTTACCCATGGTAAGTTGGAGCCACAACAGAAGATACGTCCTCAATATTCCGCTCTAAATGGCATAAACGAATCACAAAATCAAAAGAATCACAAGCTAATTAGGGAAAACATTAACAAAAGATCGTTTTTTTTTACAGTAGAACACATATCAGTAGTATAACCAAAATGCATCTGGGTTCCGCGGAAGTAAACGCGAGTCCTATTCATGTGAACGTCACAAAATAGATTTCAACTATTTTCCTGGTTTGCAATACACCTTTCCTTTCTGTTTTTTTTTTTTTTTTTTTTTTGCCTCTTATCAGGCTCTTCCCATGGTTACACTCTTTGTAGGAGGTCAACGTCCGGGAAATGAAGTCGATTTAATTACATGCTGTGGTGGCGCAGATGAACCGAAGCGTGTTAAATTTACATTAACGGATTTGCAACCTAGCCAAAAACCAAAGTAAGTACCACGACTATGTTAAAAACCGTCACGTTAATTACACCCAGACATAATATATATATGTAGGAACATATACGTATAATATATATAGAAACATATTATATGTGTTATATTATATATGTTATATAGGAACATGGTAGCCAACATTTGCTTTGCAAGGATCAGAAAAAGGAGTGTTATTTATTATATTACATTTACAATTTAGTGGCAAAGAGGTGGCAGTAGTACCGACATGGGGTAGCTTGTGGCTTTAACCTGAGAAAATGGAAAGTTTGCCGAATTGGTGGAAGTTATTTTACAATTAAATATTTGCTTTATACATAAGCGTGAAGGGCAGTTTGAAAATATTTAATAATGGAGGATATGAAAGACGAATTCAATTTGTTATGAACAAACTTTTTTTTGATTTTTGTGGAGGATTTTGTGCAGAAAATTTTAGACAAATCGACAAATCGGTGTTGACCATGCGACTTTGTAACCAAAATATGCATCTACATAAAAATCCAATAAAGAAGTTTTCGACAATTTAACTGACTTACATATAGCGTCACTCCAAAGAGTTTGTGCTTCGATGCAAGTGGGCGGACTTTTTATTGAAAATTGACCAATTTGTATTGTATTTGTATGTGCTACCTTAAAGGGCGTGGTGGCAGTGCAGTCTACTTTCCTTCACACTGCTAAGTTCACCAAATGTCTGTTGCATGTTAAATTATATTGAATTTAGGACAACAACAATTGCCTAAGTCTTACGTGGTTCATGACTTTTATCGGCAGAAGTTGCTGTTGGCCTTTTTTGAACTGCTTATGTCAGTAGAAAACATTTTTTTCCGGCAAAGTCCGTTTACCGAAAGCCTTGTGCAGGATTCTAAAAGTTTTCAGCCACATGGCTTGCGTTTTCGAAGAACTGTTAGATATGGCGTATTTTTTTTTTCCTGGTGTTCATTTTTGAAAAGAATAATCGATACATCTCACAATTGGCAGAATTGCTCCCATACGGAAAAATTGCCCGTCCATTGACAAAAACAGCACTATTCATTCATTAACTACACAGCAGTAAATGGAAAATATCGCCAGATGTAGAATGGAAGAATGATAATGTGCACATCCTTTAATGGAGTTTTTAAAATTGTATATCTGATTATGTAGAAGACGTTTTTTGAAGCCTCGCATTTGCGTGAACAAGCCTCAGACATCATAAAAGAACACAATGGAGAAGGAATGGTAAATCTAACTCTTAATCTATTAAGAAAAAAATAGTGGAGGAAAACTCCACCAAATGTGCATTAATTTCTCAACTTAATAGAAACCTCGACAGGAAAATCAGTCACCGAAACCAAGTGATTATTTTTGCGCTATTGGTGATTAGTAAGTTTGCTCTTTATAGTCTCAATTATTCCATTTTTTGGGGAGTATAAAACACCATAATTCGTTTGTTTGTACTTTACATCTGTCTTCTTCACGGTCCTAAAACTAGAAAAGGAGACATCAAAAATTTGCGAACAAATTTCTTTATTTTTCAACATAACCTCCTTTTAGGTAGATACACTTTTTCCAGCGATATTCAATTGCTGCCATACCCTATGTATAGTAAAACCAACCAAAATCCTTAAAATAGCCATCAACTGCAGTGGAGTCTTCATTATTGAAAAATCTTTTACCACCGAGCCATTTTTTCAAGTTTGAAACAAAAAAAGTTCGAGGGAGCTAAATTTGGCGAACAAGGTGCGTGAGGAAGCAATTTGAACTTTAATTCATTAGCTTTGGCCATCGCAATAGTGGATATATGAACTAGAGCATTGTCCTGATGAAACAACACTTTGTTTTCCACAAATGCGGCCTTTTTCCTCATAATTTCATCACCTAAACGCTGCAATAAATTAGCATAATATTCGCCGTTGATAGGTTTTTTCCAATCTGAAGATAATCAATAAAAATAATCCCATGCGTATCCCAAAAAATAGACACCATGAAGTGGTGTGAAGTGGTGACCCAGGTTTCATCCACGGTTATAAAGAGACACAAAATTGTGGCTTTATTGCATTGAAACATCGCCAAACACCGTACTGAAACATCTTCACAACGCTGTTTTTGCACGCACAGCTTTCTCATTTTGGTAAATCCGTGATGCGTGGCATTCTTTGAAATGCCTATCATTTCAGCTAGCTCACCCACCTTCACCCGACGATCAGCCAATACCATTTTGTGGATTTTATTAACCACATCTGGCGTGAACACCTCACTTGGTCGACTTGGTGTTCGTCTTAGCAACTCGTACGGCCTCGTTTAAACAGTGGTACTCGTGAAGGAGGCAGTAGATTCCCATAGACTAGAATCTACCTCGGCTTTAATATTGATTGGACTGAGACGTTTCGAATGAATATAATAAATTACATAACGGCAACCAATTTCTTCTTTTCTTTGATGGCTCAAATAAAATTACAAAACAATGTGGCGCCTTGAAACTTAAATTTTAATTTCTTCAAACTACTGGCAACATCTATACGTCAGGTCGGATAGTTTTGGCACCGCTCTCGTAAGTAGTGATGACTGATGACGCCATGTGCAAAATAATAATAATAAATTTTAAACAGAGAATTCTCAATTTCTTTCGATCTTTTCTGAATACCAAATATAGAATTTCAAAGTTAATTATACTTTTTTCAATATCAAATAGAATTTCTTAATTTCTGTTGATATTTGCTCTTAAATAAAAATTCTCATTTTCAATGGTTTTTGTTGCATATGATATTAAAATTCCTACTACATTGAAATTAAATTTTTGACCACCTGTCATCTACGATCGAAAAATTTGTAGTGCATATCTCACTACATGGATCACGTGTGCGATCATAATATTGAAAGAATGAAAATTTTTTATTGCTAGACTAATATAGTTCCTTCTAATATATTTCTTTGTCCCACAGACAAAGAACTAATTATTCCATTAGCACTATCTGATGAAAGAATCTGTTGATTGTACCATCAGTGGTACTTTCGTCACGTGCCAACAACGGATATTCTTCGCATGATCGCGGGTTCAATCTCGTGTACAGTCACGACTTCCGTACTTTTTTTAAAAATTGAATAAAACATTCAAATTTGCTTCATATATTAAAAGTTTTTATTGGAATAATTGGAATAATTTTTAAAGATAATTTCATGTAAATGTTTCCGCGGCTCCGTCTCTAATTGACCATTGGGAAGATCCAATTGTTCGTCACATTTTCGAGCATTTCGGCCTGTATTCCACGAAAAACGCGTGTTATGTTATTCAATTCAATAGTGTTCGGCTTGTCCACATAGACTAACGACTTGATATAACCCCACAAAAAATAGTCAAGAGGCACTAAATCGCAAAATCTTGAGGGTCAACTCACACGGCCAAATCGAGAGATAAGCCGTTCACCAAATTTATCCCTCAACATATCCATTGTTTCACGAGCAATGTGACATATTCCACCGTCCTGATGAAACCACATGTCAACCAAGTTTAACTCAGCCAATTGGGGCAAAAAAAAAAATTCATTGCGCTTGAGTAACACATGCCCAATCGCTGAGAACGGCGACGAATTGACATTTCACGATCGTCACTAACACTGGTCGCTACGGCTGCGATATTTTCTTCGGTACGCACTCTACGCATGCGAGTCGATGGTTTTATGTCCAATAAAGTATACTTGGTGCCAAATTTGGAGAAAACAGCACGAATTATTGATTCAGCGGATCGATTATGACGACCATAAAATGGTCGTATCAAACGGTGCACATTTGTCGCAGAGCACGAATTTTAATAATAAAAAATTAAAACGATTTGCAACCGTTGCTCGTTTGTTAGCCTTTCCATGATGAAATGGCAGAATATACTGTACACTTTTCACTTTGACAGATGACATTTGGACGCCATTACCAACCAGTGCTGCTAACCTGAAAAACTTACATCTTAAAAAATCACCCTATATAATCCCCCTTTTTTTTAACAACTTCTTTTCACCTCTATGGGAGCTTTTTAATTCCTCTCTCATAAAACTTTCGTGGTTATTCTGAAAAATGCGTTCAACTTTTTTTTCATTTCCTAGTCGTTATGCAAATTCAAATCCTTCAAGTGATTGCTTAGACGGCGAAATTGGTGATAGTAGGACGGCGCGAGGTCTGGGGAGTACGGTGGGTGAGATAAAACTTCGCACCCAAGCTCTGACAGTTTCTGACGGGTCTGCAAGACAGTGTAAGGCCTCTGTGAGACAGTGTGAGAAACTCACACTTCGAGGTTGCTCAGAAATCCCAGCTCTTTTATGACTTTGTGAACGGTTGAGATTGATTTGTTGATTGTTTTAGCTATTTACATAACTGTTGGACTTAGATTAAGAACAATTAAATCTGTCACCTCCTAGCAAACAAATTCTTTTGGTCGTCTTGATCTGGGAGCACCCGTTACGGAGAAATCACCCGTAGAAGATCTCTTAAACCATTTCTGGCAAGTTCTTTCATTTAACCCGTTTTCTTCATAAATTGACTTTATTTTTCGGCTGGCTTCAGCAGCCGTTCTTCCTTTTCGGAAATAATGCAGCATAATATGCTTAAATAATTTTTTCGCTAATTTTTTCTACTTTTTAAAACTTTTTTTAAAACGCTTTAACCGCTTACGACTACAGCGAGAGCACAAATAAACAATAGCAAACAGAGAAGGGGCGAGAGGAAGTCATGAGGAGTGACGTCTGGTGAACTAACGAATTAACCAAAAGAACTTTCCAAACTACCCAATATTTTGTTCCAAATTACAGCAATGACGCATAAGTTAGATCAACAACGAAGGGCACTTATTTGATATGCAACTCAAATAATTTGCTCGCTGAAAATCTGCTATGAAAATATTACCGAACTATAATTCAATTCAATTTTATTGTACTTGCATAATATGATATGTTTTAATTTTACGGATAATAAGTTTCTTTCCATTTGATAAAGACTTCATTGCATGTGACCCAATTTTAACATCTACATAGAATTATCCTTTATTCGAATCAAGCATTCCAATGTTCTCCCTAATGATAATTGCATTTTTATTTGTTAGTTAACTGTATCCATAATATACAGTAAATTGTTTCTTATTTCTGTTCTGCGATGCCATTATTCTCCACGTATCATGGCATAACTTATTTTAAATAAAATTATAGTCCTGCGAAATGTCCTCAAGTTAATCTCTTCAAATATTTAAATTTCTAGCGAAATACATTATTATGCATTCGTAGATGCAAGATTGCTATGAACACAGCTAAAGTTACTGTCTGTGCAAACAATTTTACGCGACCATTTTCGGTTTAAATTCGCTCTTATCTTTTACGTATTTGGACATCGTATACTTTACTTAAGTTGAAAATTGCCGCGGGCGTTCATCACCTGTCTTGCTGTTAGACTAAACGAACGAGTCATTCACAAAAAAAAGGGAAAGAAATCAACAGTAAGTTCCTCCTTTGTGGAAAAATACACACACGCACACATACACACAACCGTGCAGGGAAGCAGGAAACGTCCACAAAAAACAAAAGAAACTGGAGCAAACTGTTACTTTGTGTTTTACAACGGTAAAAACAGACTTTTTGTGAACTTTAGTTGTTTCCACCCAGATGGGTCCAGTTGTCATGCAAGTGCTCGGTTTTTGTACTTCTTGATGTTGTACGTCTACGGTCGGTACTGTCGGTGCGTCTGTATTGTATCCATTTCCGTTGTTATATCACTGACTTTGTTCATCCTGTTGTTTGGTTTACCTTTTATTCTTAGCCTTTACCAGTCGTATCGCAGTGTGAGAGTGGGTGTGTATGAGTGTGATTGCACCGGTGTCCTTTAAACTGACATTTGCATTTCGAGCAAAAAATAAACTCAATTCCTGTACTTTGTTTGCCAGGTTCCTAAATAGTGACTTCCGTTTGGAATCTATTTTTTGTTCCTTTCTTGCTCTTCAATATAGTTTGGGCAAGCGATCATTTAAAAAGCAGCACCAGTTCTTATAGACTTTTCTAAGGAAGTGTAAGGAGAGAATGAATCCACTGTAAGAAATTTGAATATGAAACTTAAAGAAAAGCTGGACACAAGAAAAAGTAGGAAATTTGAGTAAATGTATTAGGGGCAAATACGTACAATGCGATATCTACGACAGCATAAGTGAAATAAACACAGTGGACAAAGGACAACTGTGGAGAAACTGCAGTGATTCCTTCCCATATCTCTCGACTGTTGTGATATAACGTAGAATAACGAATGCGCTTGTGCAATTTAATAAGTAAATGAATAGTAAAAATAGTAGACAAATTCTGAAATATACGCTATTTTTACAGGTTGTATTTAGTGTTCGAATGTATATTCCAAATGGATCAATTTGTCCCTTTTTGAACAGTCGCGAGGCATAGCATAGTGGATGGTGAACCGATTCATTGGAAGCCAAGCGTTTTTGTTATATCATCTAACATTTTTCAACAAACATGACAGTTCCTTAAAAAAATATATGCATATCGTATACCGGTTGAATTTAGTTAATAAATGGTAAAATTAATGGAAAATACTAAAAATATCTATTTTTCCAAATGTGAACTTAGTTTGTCGTTCTTAGAGTACAAAACGAATATACTATTATAAAATTTACTGCTTTTCAAGTTAAGATGGAAAAAGTTTTAAATATTTTTGATTAATAACGACCACATTTGATTTTATTGGATTTCAGTCCCAAAACGCGCAGACTTG
This sequence comes from Philornis downsi, assembly GCA_019455685.1. Lineage (NCBI taxonomy): Eukaryota > Metazoa > Arthropoda > Insecta > Diptera > Muscidae > Philornis > Philornis downsi. Next base: position 647,794 of record JAHXMU010000444.1, read on the forward strand.
GCATATGAATTTAGCCAGAAGTTTGAAAAAAAACAACAAAAAAAAAATATTACGGTGAAAAGTGGCAACCTTATGAAACATATGTTTTAAGTTTCAAGGTGCATTGTTGTTTGGTATTTTTATTTGAGCCATCAAAAGTAAACAATCTCAGTGAATTTGTAAAAATGGAAAAAATTGATCACTGTTATGTAATTCAATATTTTCATTTGTCCAACATCAGTCCAACCAATATTAAAATCAAGTTAGATTCTACTCTAGGGGAGCCTGTCCCTTCGGTTAGAGTTTAAACTAGGCCGTACAAGCTACCGAGACGAACACCGTAGTGATAGATCAATTGAGGTGTCCACCCGAAACGCGGTTAAGAAAATACACTGCCAAGACGTATACCGTAGTGGTCAACCAATTGAGGAGTCCACGTCAGACATCGATAAGAAAATCCACAAAATGGTATTTGATGATCGTCAGCTGAAGGTGCCTGAGCTAGCTGAAATAATAGGCATTTGAAAAAGTGTTATACATCGTATATTGACGAAGATTTGAAGATGATAAAGTTGTGCACAAGATAGGTGCCACGCTAGCTTTCAATAGAGCAAAAGCAGCGTCGTGAGGAAGTTTCAGTAGAACGTTTGGCGTTGTTTCTACGGAATAAAACGGACCACTTCATACCTGAACAAAGGAACAGTCAAAGCAGTAGACTGGAATGGGAGAAACGTGTCCGAAGAAGGCGAAGAAGGTTCAATCTGCCGGCAAAGTCATGGCGTCTGTTTTTTGAGATGCGCATGGGATTATTGTTATTGATTACCTTCAGAAAGAAAAAATCATCAACGGTGAATTAATATTCGTTTTTTCTTTCTGCTACAAGTAATTTGTTGCAGCGTCTAGATGATGAAATTACTTAAAAAGACCGCATTTGGCCGTATTTATTTAAGCCATCAAAAGTAAAAGATCTCAAAGAATTTTATTTTTTTTTTAAACATGGAAAAAATTGGTTTCCATTATGTAATTCAATATTTCAATTTGAAAGCTCCCAGTCCAACCAATATTAAAGGCGAGCTAGTTTCTACTCTGGAAAAGTCTGCTCCCTTCTTTACGACTCTAAAATATTGGGTAGCAGAGTTTAAACGAGGCCGGACGAGTTGCCAAAACCAATACCGCAGTGGTCGACCAATTGAGGTATCCACGCCAGACAGCCGATGACAATAATGTGCGTTTTGTTTTATGTAACATTTGTCATAAAGCGATTCAGACAAATAATCTGAATGTTGAAAACGGTCTCCATTGGTTTTAGTTTCATCATATTTTAAACGAAATCTTCAGTATCCCTCGAAGAGTATCATTTTTCTGAAGAAGCTATCCTGGTCTAAAATAATATGCGCCTTCACGGAATGGGAGTAAATGAGATGTATAATCACACATTAAAATAATTTTCTTGCTGAAAAGGAACTAGCGATTGTTAGCCAACGGCTACAGCCGATTGTTGGAAACAAAATAATTTAAAAACATTGAAATAATACTTAAAATTATTTTTGGGGCTGTAGTTTGAAAAACTCTTTTCGAAGAAAATTCACAATATATTATGATAAATGTGCCTCCGAATGAAATTGGCAGTATAAGATGTGTTATTTGTAACTCAAAACAAAATGTCCTTTCTTCCTATTACCCAAGCATTTAGGTAGAGTTTTTCTAAAGAGCTTTTCATACATTCAATTTTTGGGCAAATAAATACTAACTTTTAGTTTCTCGCAAGTATATAATATAAATGCTAGGAAGGCAATTAATCCTAAAAACCTAATAGCTTAAGTTATTTTTCTAAATGACTGTTTTGGCATAACTGCCTAAGTCAATTTAGGATTATAACAAATATAAACATTATTTTTTCATCATTGCTTAAATCAACTTAAGTCGTTAATCCAAAAAAATAAAGAAACAATTTTATTTTCCTAACTTGAGTTAAGCTCTTATTCCGAATTACAATTTCGTTTTTTGATAAACGTAAATTGAGTTAAGGTCTTTCTCCAAACAAAAAAATTTTTATTTAATCTGGAATAATAACCTAACTCAACTTGAACTTTTTGACTTTCTTTCGTTCAACAATTCATAAGAGCCTAAGTGTCTTTTTCGATAATATCTTTTGACTGCGAGAATAAACAACTATTTTTTGTTAACAACTAAGTAAAGAAATTCATTTCCTTGGAATCTGTAGCAAAGTTTTCCAAAAAACACCTTCTCCTGATTTTCAGTGAAGATTCAAAACTTTAAACTCCTGTACTGAAAATATTGAAAAACAAACTTAGGCTGTTATGGGTTGTGACCACAGATATTTCGGATAATTTCGTAGAATTTGTATTGAAAACTATATGAAACAGAGGAAATCTTTGCGATTTCATAAAATAAAGAAAACTAAGCTTAATTCTTAAGAGTTACAAATAATTTAAATACACAACAGATTTACACATGTTAATAGAGAAGACTTGTAAAATTACAAACATTCAGTTCGTATAAAATATATTTTGTTGGAGAAAAACTGCTGATAATGCTTCTCTATTTGACTAGAAAAATGCTAATACTGATAAGGTTAATTTCAGTGTAGTGAAATTTCCTAATCATATACTGGATTAATAATATTCATAAATATTATAATCTTAGAAACTGTGACACATAGTTGCTTAGCAACAAATTTTACAGAAAATCTATACACAATTGAGAAAATTTGTTCTTCAAAAGTGTTCTTTGATTTGTTGTAAATTTGTCAAAATTTTAATGCAAAACTGTCATCAAATTGCAGAAACCTGTCTCTAAATGAGTAACTAGAGATCTGATTAAACAAATTTTTACATAAATGATTATGTATAAGACATATTATTTGCAGTTGTAACGAATATGTTACGAACATTTACGTCACAAAGAAGTCCTGTAAAAAAGGATACACCAAACCAGAGCATTATGGTCACTTTTATGGATCTAGAAGTGTCACAAACCGGACCAAACCAGAGCGTTGTAGTCACTTTTACAGATCCAGAAGTGTTTCAAACCCATGAATTTAACATGTGTTTGGAAGGAAGCCACTTTCTCTTGCTTGTCTTGTGTTTGTCAAAGGAAGGAAACAATTTTTTTTTAATGATGATGCTCTTTAAAAGGACTTCGATGTAATAAAAAATACTATATCATTATATTTTAAAGTGATAAAAAGCGGTTCCCTGAGAAAAAGTTCAAAATTGTTTGCTAGGAAGTTTGACACGAAGCAAATTTGTGTACTTTACGAAATATAGTTTATTAGCTTTATTTATACGTTGACACTAACATCGGGTATCAAGAACAATTTAGATTCTACCTCCATATACTCATTGATAAGGCCCTGCCATAAATGACGCTTCTGAGCTTCCATTCTTCCATTGGAAAAGTTGCAATCCAGCATTGATAAACATAATATGCAGAATGCAAGACACTATCGCTCCGCCTACGAAATTATATAACATATGAATATTTCATAAACTGTTCAGGAGTGTCAATAAAACTGTCTAATTCCTTGAAGCATTTGTAGTAGGAATTATACATATCTATTTTTGATATTGGCAGAGACATCAGTGCTGAAGGTTCCGGAGGTTCATTCAATAGTTATAACAATATTTGGTATCGTGGAACGTATTTCCACATCAACGTCAACTTTATTAATTCATTCAAACGTACAAAGTTGTTCCATTTATACTAAAATTACAAAAATGCTACGATATTTCAGAGAGAACACATAATTACATAATAGGTGCAACAAAGACAAACATATTTACAGAATAGTGTTGTTTATCATAGACTTAATTCTAGAACGTTCTTACTTACATAACAATTGAAAAGGAGATAACAATAGACTATATAATGGGAGTGAGAGGAACAAACAACAGTGGTTTTGTGGTTTTGATGATCTTTCTAGAATATACACTTAGAGAAATTGCACTCACATACTACGAATGATAATCACAATATACGAATTATAGATTATGTATTTACTTAACATTTCAAAAAAGCGAAATAACCGTTTCATTCTTTGGAGTATTTGCATTAGAAACAACACATAACTAACAAAAACTTCTAACTTACAAAATCTAAAGAATTTACAGACGTCCGGTGGATGGACGCGATACATGTTCAAAATAATTCAGAAATATTCAAAGCCAAGAATATAAAGTGTGCAGCGACAATGAATGTCCATAAAGATCACACCAATTATGAATAATCTTTTTCTGTTTCCACAATCGTACAAATTCACTTTGCATTTCACAACTTTTCTTCGAGTGTATTAGAGAACAGTTCAAGCAAAAATGTGAAAAACTATGATTTATCAGGCAACTATTGCAGTTTTGTAGTCACAAACAAATGAATGAGCAACTTTAGAAGCAGAACAAACATATAAACTTTAGAACTGACCCCAAGAGGGCCAAAAATGTCAGATAAAAAGAATCGTAGTTTAAATTTCAAACTCACCTGCAAACTCCTCCTGTTCATTTACGCACTGCCAAACTTTCGAACACACACACACATACACACATGCACATAGTATAAAGTAAGAGCGTATGCGAAAGGTAAAGTTTTAAAAATTTGAAAAGTGGGGTAAATGGAAACTAGAGGGCGCAATTTGTAATAACTATAGGTATAAACATAAAATTACGACAACGATTATGATGATGATGTCGACCAATATGAATAATGAGGGACGTATGAATAACAAGAACATAAAGATGTACTTAAAATATTACAAATACTCAAATTTCATACCGAATATTGAAATGAACTAAAACTGATTCAAAATACTAAAATAACCATAATAAACACACTATTCAAAATGTTCAAAATATTCAAAGTTTACAAAATGTTCAAAATACCCAATATAGTTGAAGTTTTATTTGTTTTTGGTTTGTAATTTAAAGCCTAAATTTATAAGTAAATTACAATATGCAGCAATTTATCTATTAGATTAAATCTGCTCAATATTATAAGCTGAAAAACACGTAATAATAATTAAATATAAAATTTATAAAAATATAATATGATTTTAAAGAAAGAATGATTACTAAATATTATTAAAAAGTATGAAAAAAAGGCTAATTCAAAAGTTAGAAGTTAATCGGTATATAATCTAGAAATATAAGATAATCGGTAATAAAGGCTGCTCAGAATTTAATTGAAAACAAAATTTTATTGTAATGTCTGAAAGTGTTGTAGAATGTAAGTCCTTTTGTATGAATCAGGACATAATTTATAACTTTTTAAATGGTTTGGTAGTAAATTGTAAGCTCGAGTTACTCTTATTACAAAAGCACGACCCATGAGTGTGGTTATTTTAGGAATAAGAAGTTGCTTATTACGATAGGAATGTGAAAAATTAAACAAATTAAAAAGGATAGTTTTAGAATATTTAAAAAATTATAAGATAATAAAAATATCCAAATCATTCAAAATATTCAAAAAAAACAAAAAATGATCACAACTAACGAAGTCTATATATACAGGGTGGCGAACGAATCATGCTACGCTGTAACAGTAACTGTCAATGGGGACCGATATTTAAAGATATTGAGGGAGTTTTTTACCAAAAATTCCCAAACAAATTAATGTCCACAAACGTATATTCTGCTGACCACCATAGTCACCTGATCCGACTGCACCAGACTTTTTTTTATAGAGTTATGCTAAGCAAGAGGTGTACAAAACGAAACCAATGAATTTGATTGAAGTGAAGCAATCCATTAAAACAATAACTATGGCGAGCCAGAATGAACAATTTTCTAATCAGGTGTCGCATAGGCGTGAATAAGCAAAGAGGTCATTTACGGTCTATCGTAAATCAGAACCAATTAGTTATATAAAATAAAATTTAATTTTCTATGCACTCGGTTAAGTTAAGTTAGGTCAGTGTGGCAATCTGTATGGACAGACTCACTTAGACTGTATAATCCATTGTGATACCATGGAAACTAGAGATGTGGATGTCCCTAGTTTCCCTCGTTGAACCAACCTGAGCGCCTCAAGAAGCTCTTAAGTCGGACAATATCTATATCATTCAGATGTCCCAGGTCCCTAAAGAAATAAGAGCTCAGTGTTGATCCCCGCCTGTTCGCTAGGGCGGGACAATTGCAGAGAAGATGCTCTATGGACTTCTCCTCCTCTTCATCAGCACAGCTCCTGCAGAAGTCACTGGTCGCAACCCTCTATCTTACTGCATGTCTTCCAATCAAACAATGTCCCATTATGAGCGATGCAAATAATGAGACGTCGGGTCTTGATAGCACCGCAATGTGTGTGAACGCTTCAGATCTAGGCGAGGCCACATCTGTCTGGATTGATTACAGCCTCGGACACATTCCCACCTACCATTTGCAACTAAAAATGCTCTATCTCGCAGTAGGAGCTTGCAAGTATATACACTATACAGTAAAAAAGAAGTATAGAAAATACATTGAAAAAAAGGTATTTTAATGTCTTATTGTATTACAATTGGTGCGTCACCCTGTGTATATTTAAGGGATGTAATGCAAATTTTCTTTTAACTAAACGACCGAATAGTTTAATCCAGTAGCCAAACATAACCGTAAGAGGTCAGGAATATTCTGACAATTCACACTACCTGAAATATTCGAAACATTCGAAACATCTAAAATTCTTAAAACTTCAATTCAAAATGATCAAAATATTCGAAACGTTCAAAATATTCAAAATGTGTGCAACATTTAAAACACTAAAAATATTTGAAATATTTAAAATGTTTAGCAACTTTTTCACAATAATTTGAAATAGGTTTATTACAGATTTATTTGGGATGTGCTCAAAAATTGCATTCAGAAACCGAAAATACCTCTATTAATCCTTCTATAAGATTTTAATCTTCATTGAATGTTTTGTTCTTTTATGAAACTATTTTTGTCAAATATAATTTGGAATTTTTTTTCCCGATTTTTTTATGTTATTGGAATTTTGTTATTACTCTTATAATATATGAATGTATGTAATCATTGTATTTGTTAACTTTAATTATTATCAATTATTATCCCGGCTACTGGAGGATTCAAAACAATTTATTTGAAATTACAAAATGTTTTATGTATACGGTCAAACTCGCATACGTGGAACGCAGTTAAGTGGCCGAACTCGATTAGTGAATTTTTTTCCGGTCTGTACAAAAATTAACAGAGCTTGCTCAAAATTTACCTCTATAAGTGGAATTTTGTTATTCATTGTCTTCACAAGTGGATTTTTTTATTTATCTTCACTTAGAAAAGAGGAGAGACTATAACTTTTGGGCTATCTTAGCGCTTCAACCATGTCTATGTACTTAGAGCACGCAATAATTGAAGACTTATTAATTTCTCAAGGAAAAATTTGATCTACGGGAATTTAGTTGTCCTTTTCTCTTATAAGATTTCCTCGCCCAAGTTTTTATATCGAAAAGATGTACGATATTGACCGGGGAATCTTGATGTAAGTGAACAATTAGGAATTGTAAATATGTACTGATGAGTTCATTAATTATTTTGTAAAAATATAAGAGCGGTGAAGTCAGTTTTCAGTAGACATAACTTTAATGTTCAACAGACGATCAAAAGTGGAAACCCATTTAAACGAAATCAATCATTCATTATTCACTTTCCAGTTTCAAAATTAAAGTTTAATATAACACACATAAAGCTATGATTTCGATGAAACCTTCATTTAATTATAATGCTTGGTGGACCCTGCCATTATGTATCATTTAAATGATCGTCTCTGGATTGGTTGCAGCTGTGGATCATTTTGAGGCTCCTCTAGTGTAATTTTCGAAAAAAATAAGGCCCAATGACATATTCAGATCACGATGCGCACAATCTTTAATTTTTTCCGAATGCAATGGCTTTTCCACAGTCACTTCTGGGCTCTCCGAGTCCCATATGCGACAATTTTGCTTGTTGACGTAACTGCCGAGGGAGAAATTATCTTTCTCGCTGAAGAAAATTATTGTCAATTAAAAGACCACATTTGTATCACCACTTTTGTAGTAAGTTTTAACTATATTTCCGCGTTCTTCGCTCTTCTTTGTTAAATGATTCATATTCGCAAAATAAATAACACTAAATATATATCACTTCAGCTGACTAAATAAATACACTTCAGCTGACAGGTATTAAACAGCTGACAGCATTGCCAGATCGGCGGTTTTGAACCCATTAATTGGATTACTCTGTATTTATTTTAGAAATTCTATAAGTGGAAGTGGAATGGAATAAATGAAAACCTCTTATAAATGGAATGAAAAGTTTGGTCCCTTGAAGGTTCCACTTATACAGGTTTGACTGTGCTTTGAAAAATTATCATCAATTATTACTATTTCATGTCCGTAGTGTTTGCAATTTGTTATTGTATACAAATTTGAATACCATGTTTTATTATTCGATATGTTAATTTTTGTTTATTTTGTTTCCACATCACAATTTGTTTAAATTACAGATTCAACATTGATAGAAAAAATAAAAATACCACAAAAGTTTGTTTCTTATTCAATAGTTAAAATATTCTTTATGAATATGTTTCTTATGAAACCTTCAACAAGTGCTAAAGCGATCAAAAACAAAATACTTTTTTAAAACTATTTTTGTATATTTTTATGACTAAGGCCGTTAGAATGTTGAACATTTTTAAAGTATTCCAAATATTAAAATATTTACAGCAAAATATTGAAGATGTTTTTGATTTCGAAATACTAAATATAGCATATTAGATACTTAACCATTTTAAGCGTCGTTAATATTTAAAAATCATCAAAATATTCCAAGCGTTTTCTACCGCTGATTAAGCTACACTCACTCAGTCCTCACAGTTCACATTTAACTTTAAAGTGGTCATTTTATAAACTTGTTTTTGCCAAAAACTTGTCCCACTTTTTATTAAGGCTTCATGCAATAAAACAATTCCTTCTTATTTACTACAAATGAGTTTGCTCAAATTTGCTTTTGTTTTTCTCACCGACGATGACGACGTTGTTAATTTTCCAGATGGGCGAACTATGTAAAAGGTGTAATTCACAGCTTCATGGAGAGCAGCGATGTAAAATTTTCGAATGGCTTCAATGCGGTCATTGTGAGTAATGTTCCAGTGGGGGCCGGTTTATCGTCGAGTGCTGCCATTGAAGTGGCCACATTGACATTTCTGGAACATTTTACAGGCCATAGGGTTGAAAGGTAAGTTTGGATGTGGAAATCTTTTTAGTGAAATGCTTTTAACTCCCATTTGCGAGTGAAGAAATAAACCACAGCGGTTCCAACGGCCGTAAATGTTTATTTTCGACACAAAAGGGGAATACATTAATGGTGAGGTAATAATATTGGTCGTTTCATTTTTCTCCCTCCTGCATTGTAGTGATGCGAAACGCGCTCTAATTTGCCAAGCGTCAGAGCACAAATTTGTGGGCATGCCATGTGGCATAATGGATCAAATGATTTCGGTTGCTGGGAAAAAGGATTTTGCTTTGCAATTAGACTGCCGGTAAGTATTGCTATAATGAATAATTATAAATAACTTAAAATAGGTGGACATAGAGTTTGCTTTACATTTTTTAATATAGCAATGTGCAATTAGACAAGTGAAAACATAATTTGGAAACATAATTAATATTTGAAGCATAGTATATAGTTTTTAAGAAAGCGAATCTATAAATTTATATTATGTGATAATCTGTATTATAAAATATTAGTTGTGTTGCAGTGTCAACCAACACTAAACAAAAGTCGATGCAAATACTCTGTTTCATTCGTTTAAATTCTGTTTGTATTTCTTTTCTATTTGTATTTGCATCGATTAAGCAGCCCCAAAAATAATGGGTTATCTATTTGATGGTTTCAAAGCCGCCAGTCTGGCAAGGTTGTCAGCTGTTAAATACCTCTCATCTGAATTGTCATTTATATAGTGAAAAGTTTCCCATCTACGAATATAGATTGTTAAACAAATGAAAAAAACTTAAAACTTACTATAAAAGTGGTGATTAAAACGTGAGCACTTTTCGTGCATTATGGGGCGAGTATGGTCGAAATAATCAACCTTCTGTGCAAACAATTGACAAGACTATAAAGAAATTTTAAGAAACTGGAAGCATTACAGACGTGAAATATTCAGAGGTCAAATAAAGCGTATATATCTCTATGTCGTTAAGAATGTCCGCCCCCAGTACAGTGGATTGTAGACCTTGGTAGACCATGGAAGGGTTCGACAATTCAAAATATTAGACGCCCTTCCAATTTAGTGCCTGTTTATTGGTGTTTTTTATAGTAAGTACTAAATACGTAGGACCTGCGGGCAGTTTATTCAGCAAACCGACTTTTATTACAAATAAAAATACTATAAAAAGCAATTGTCTTAAGTATCAAACATTTGTAACCAGAGATATGAATTTTCATTAGATCTACATCACTCGTGAATACGAGTATATAGGGAAAAGGTATCAGAAAATAGTGTTTTCCTCCTATGACAACCCTATGTAAATTTCACTGGTGATAACGCAATTTTCTACCACTTCTCCATTATAGGTTGTGATGAAAATTTGCTTCTTTGGATGCACTTTTGATCGTGGCTTCTACCTATTCCTTCTTTTTCTAAATATGTTACAGTTTTTGGACATAACCATTTTTCTTTTTCCTGCTATACACAATTTCAATTTATCTCATACTCTACACTTGTCGATGACAGTTTTTTGCCACATTGTGTACATTTTAACTTCAAATTGAAGGAAATTGTCCAATTTACATTTCATAAGATTATTAGGTACTCAAAAAGAGAAAAATCCAACTGTGATATTTTTCTTACAACATATTATTACTGTCACAAAAGCTGCCACAAAGTCACATGAAATATTTAAATTGTTCCTAAGCTGTTCAGTAACAAATATGAACGAACACATCCCCCCCTTCATCATGGCAACAATAATGTCAACGCGGCAACAAATAACTGTGGAAGAAATTTCGAAATTTGCCCCTTAAACAACGAAAACGTTGGAGGGGTTGGTGGAACACAAAGTGGGAAAAAGTGAACAGGAAGTATAAAATGCGCTTTTGTTTAGTACTTTGCAAAGCGTATACGTTATACTTTATGCGAGACAGTTACTAACAAAATGCACTGATGTTGACACTAAAATGTAAAAACAGAGGCAAGGACAAAGACGGAGGCATCACCCACCAGCTTCACTAACTGCTACCAGTATTCGATGCAACGAACAGCAACTTCAGTAGGGACAAAGCCAGTGAGTAGAAAATTTGCAAATTTCGACAAAAGCGTAGAATTTCTTTCTTGGCACTTTTGTTTCAATGTTCGTTCGCATCTATGATTTCTTTATTGCCTAGCGGTTTTGTCTTTCGCTATATTTCGAAGTGTTTCTATATTTTTTGTTTCGCTTACGAATTTTTGTAAAATATGTAAATATCTACTTCGTTTTCTAGCTTCTTTTGTTGACATTTCTTTATGCCTGAGATAAGCTACTAAAGTGGTAGTCATGGTGACAGCGTAATCATATATCGTATACACATAATTTTTTAGATCTCATTTGCACAGTAAGTAGGCAGCACAGGGTGTTGGTGTATTTGGATTGATATATTTTTATACAACTGTAAATCAATGCAGTATTTCATGCAAAGGACTCATGTAATTACAAAAAACTGTAAAATCGACTTCTGAAATGTTTGTGATAGGGAGGAAATCAAAGAATTCTGATAACAGTCTCGCAATCTGCCAGCGAAAGGATGTGTTTTGGTAAAGAATTTTCTATAAGCAAATGGTTGGTTAGATGAAAAACAATGTAGCGACATCATCAAATATTTGGTTTAAAATATTTGGTTTAAACTATTTGATAGAACTATTATTGCTTATTAACTATGAAAAAAATGTTTGTCATTTTGTCAGTTATTTATCATAATTTGAATTTCTTCTGAATACACAAAACATACGAGAAGTGGATTAATGTTAAATATATTAGGTGCGCAACGAATTTCCCGCTGTTTGGCAACAGATAGCGCTAGCTGTAAGTGCTAGTCGATTCTGCCATAACCTAAACGAAATGAGGCTAGCTCAGGAATATGGTAAATATATCCCCTCGACGCAATAGTGATTTTCTTTTGACGTCATATTCTTTTGATTGTATGAATACGAGTATGTATGATTTTGGGCAATAGTCGTCATATGTGGGAGGTATTTATTTTCTTCTTTTAATTAAAGAAAACGACGCACAAGCTCATCAGGAGCTTCGTTTACAGAGATGCTGGTTTAAGTGAAACAACAAATCGCTTCAAAGACGGTGATTTGAATATATTTTGAATATATTTTGCAAGAAGCTAAATTTATGCAAACTAAATCAAACTTCGGCCAAGTTAAACAGTTGCAACATTTATAACATATTCATGGGGGCGCACCAATTGTACTACAATAATAAATGCAAAACACTTTTTTATTATTCAATGTATTCCATTTATTTATTCATTTATTTATTTTTTATATAACTATATATAATAATTTTATTTTATATAACTAATTGGTTCTGAAGATGATAGTTCGTAAATGACCTTCACCCTCATTCAGGCATATGCGACACCTGATCAGAAAATTATTCATTGAGGCCTGAAGCGTTGAATCGGGTTGAATGGTTGTACTGCCTCTAATTGTTTTAGTTGATTGCTTCAAATCAGTCAAATTGTTTGGCTTCGTTTTGAACACCTCTTGCTTGGCATAACCCCATAAAAGAAGTCTGGTGCAGTCAGATCAGGTGAACTTGGAGGCCAGCGGAAAGTGGAGTTTCTGCGTATTAATTTGTTTGGGAATTTCCGTTGCTCCATCTTGGCTGTACCAAATGCTGTTGAAACGGATACGTCTTCGGTGCAGTTCTGGGTAAAAAACTCCTTCAACATTCTTAAATAGCGATCCCCATTGACAGCACGTACTATATGTATGAGAGCATAGAGGTGTTTGAATTTTTAATCACATTTGTGGATTTATCAACGCATCCAAATATCCAAGAAACTTCTTCTAAAACATGTTTAACATTTACGGATTTCATTTTATCTTCGTAATGTGAAATTAAGTACTTTGGCTACGGTACAACAAAAAATATATTTAAGTGCATGATTACTCATTTGACGGTTTCAAAATCGCCGGTCTGGCAAGACTGTCAGCTGTTAAATACCTGTCATCTGTCTTTTGACTCGATATTAATAAGGCTATAAACTGTTAGATTTTCCGCATGGGCAAAATTAATTATAGATTGTACCAGAACTATACATTATGGTTTTATTGAAAATATAATTTTTCTAAAACAAGATTTGCAAAAAGCTAAAACGGTATATTGCTCGAATAAACAGTTCTAACACACAGACCGAACTAACAATAAACAAGTGAATGATGCCGTAGAGCTCTATGAATTTGTTAATTGCGACATCAACAAAAAATAATGTTGCTTAAAGAAGAGAAGTTTTGCGTGTGTTTCTCATAACTGAACGCTTTTTGTGTTTTTCGAGTCTGTGCATTCAAGAAAGAATTCTGATCGAGTTGAAAGTTTCAGATACATTAGGCTTGATAAGCTGTTAACAGCCATTACAACGGATTCAAAATAGCTATATAGACAGTCTGGCATTATGAGAATATCATTCTGCTAAGTTCGTTTTTTTTTTCAAAAAGCCTAAAATGGTCTTGAGCTTAAATAAACAAAAAAAAAAAAAAAAACAGATAACAAAGCTTCAAAACACAGACTTAAATAGAAATAAAAAAAGCGGTAAAACGGAAATTTTATAAAGGAGGAGGAAGGAGGAGGAGTTAAACCGAACAAAATTACCTGGAAATTACTGGTGTATAACATGTCCATACAAGGTGTACCCGTACGTATGTATAATTCATCTAAAGCCGATACTTCATGTTAAATTTTCGATATTTTGCTAATTTCTCGTACGAGTATAATAAATAGCATACAGGGGTCAATATCTCAAAATAATGGTAATTTATATGCAACTTTCAAGATAAAAACGGGGTCGTCAAGTCATTAGTCTGCTGAAAATTAAATAATTGACCAATATGTGAGTTTAAATTTATTTTAAACTAATTCGGACAATGAGCCATGTGGTGCATGGTAAAATTACAGTACTTTGCACTGACACCAAAAGTGAAACCTTATCTTTAAAACATCTCTGTTCCGGCTAAAAAGATAGGAATGTGTGCACGATTTTTGGATAAATTTTGCATTTTTTAAGTCCATATGGGAAATTTTTCCTTGAGAATTTATCACGACTAGATGGTTAAAGATAACTAAATAATTATTATTACCCTACAAGTAACAGCGTCAAGAACCAAGAATCAATATATAGGTAGTGTTTGTCTGAATTTGTTGACCTTTAAACAAAGCAGTTATCAAGCATCAAAAGCAATAGCAAAAGCAAAAGCTTACACAACGGACAAATTAATATGTTCGTCAAACACACGAACAACTATTTGTATTCATCTTTATAATGCGAACAGAATTTTGGTTTGAAGGGATCATTAATTTTTATTGAGCAGAGTAACCAGCCAGCTATCATTTTTGCGTGAAGCAATATGATAATATATTGAAAATATTTATAGTGACAATATTAGCCTTCGTAAAAACTTGAAAACTTTCTATAAAAATGCAGCTTTTAACGTTTTCGATGATAGACGATTCGTCGCTGCACTGTTTTAAACGCTTTAAACAAACAGGCGGTAGAAACTATAACAAATATCTTGTGTTGTTTCTTTGTTACTAGTTGCAAAATAATCATGTTACGAACGATTTGTTGCCAGCGAAGTAATCAAAGTTGACAAGAAAAAAAAAAGTATTTCAGTCCTCCTCTATCTATATATCTTATGTTAGTCGGATCAGTAGTTTTTGGAATTATTCATAATTATTACAATTTGCTTCGTCCAACAAACCACAAGTGCTCATTGAACTCTATGTGGTTCGTATGTGAAACAGTTGGTAAGCTGCTATTCTGTTCTTTTTGCTTAACTGTAGGGTGATTTTTCAATCGTAGTTTTTTTAAAAATCGAATAAAACACTCAATTTTACATCATATATTAAAATTTTTCATTGGAATCGATAAACAGGTTTTTGGCAATTAATTTTTAAGAGATAATTTCATGTAAATGTTGTCCGCGGCTCCGTCTCAAAATGTCCGTTCGGACGGTCCAATTTTTCGTCACTTTTTCGAGCATTTCGGCCTGTATTCCACGAATAAAGCGTTATGTTATGCTATAAAGCCTCAACAGTGTTCGGCTTGTAGACATAGACTAACGACTCGACATAACCCCACAAAAAATAATCAAGAGGCGTTAAATTGCAAGATCTTGGGGGCCATCTCACAGGGCCAAATCCAGAGATAAGCTGCTTACCAAAAACAGCGGATTTTCATTGAGCTTTTGTAAGGTCCATTCACCAAAAATTAGACATTGTGGTAGGTCATTTGGCTTCAATTCTTGTGTGAATTGAATTTTATAGGCTTTCAAACCCAAATCGACGTGTAAAATTTTCCTTGTGGTTTAGTAACACATGTCCAATCGCTTAGAACGGCGACGAATTGACATTTTACGATCGTCATTAACACTGGTCGCTACGGCTGCAATATTTTCTTTGGTAGGCACTCTACGCATGCGAATCGATGGTTTTTTGTACAACAAAGTAAATTTAGTGCGAAATTTGGAGATAACAGCACAAGTTGTGGATTCAGCAGGTCGATTATGACGGCCATAAAATGGTCGTTTTAAACGATGCACATTTGTCACATAGCACGAATTTTGATAATAAATTTCAACGATTTTCAATTGTTGCTGGTTCGTTAGTCTTATCATCATGAAATGGCAGAGTATACTGTACACTTTTCACTTTGACAGGTGATGTTCGGACGACATTACCAACCAGTGCTGCCAACTTGAAAAGTGTAAATCTAAAAAATCACCCCATACATAAAAAATCCGCTCAATTTTATAGGCAATATTTACTAAATCCATATTTATAATTTATTTTAAGCAACCGGAAAAGTTCTTTTAGTATAAAATATCCTTTCATTTTCGTAATTTTTATCATTCAAGAATAGGACCCATTATTACCCACAAATTTCACATATGCGCTTGTATCGATGTGGTGATTTATAGTATGAGCATCTCCGTAAAAAATACAACAAACGCAACTTTGGCAGTTCCTTTATCTACAGCGCCTGACTACAAATGTAGTAATAGGATATTACAACGAATCCGTGAAAGAGCTTCATCTGTGCACTTCTCTTTTTATTTCAATCTTAAGCATTTTATATAAGCAATATTGCTTGTGGTGCTCTCCTTCCATACTCAACATAAACCAAAAAGGGTTAAAAGAAAATGCATGAAAATGATGTTGCAAAGAGTGACATTTCTTTTGTTTGAATTTCCATAAATTTCAAATTAGATTTGTAATATTCAAATGGATTTTATGGCAGATTGCATTTGCGTTTTATGGTGCACCGAAGAGGCTAAAGATGCATATCAAAACGAAATGCAAATATGCTCTCAAATAAGTAATTTCCATTATTCTTACGAGCATTATCGTAAGACAAGGAAAAGAAAAATATGAAATATGTATAAATACGTTTCGTTGTGCATTGACTTCTTACCGGAAAGTAATGTTTATCTTAGAAGTTACGTTTGATTTCAGGTGGCTATTTGTTTTATGAAATTGTCTTAACTTGTATCTTCTTCTCACGTTTTGGAAGTATTTGCTTACGCTCAGTCAAATAAATTGAAATTAAGTTTTTGTTTAGTTAAGAAATTTATCATAATTTGTACACCGAAAGAAACAGATAAATGGAGGACAAAGTTGTGTCATGGAAGCAAAGTATTTCAGTGCAATAAACAGGGAATTCTACTTATATCAGAGGTTAACAAAATTACGTTGTGGCACAAGCTAGTACTGAGGTTTGTAAAACCCCCTCAAAATAATATGATGGCCTTTGAATCACTTTCGAAATTGTCTCTCTGTTCGAACTAGAATTTACTACCATAGTCGTTCTTATTGAAATTGTAGCCTATACGAGTATAAGTTTGAATTTGATAGATATATAGTTTGGATGAATCTTAAAAGAGCTAATCCTGGGTTTCTAAAATAGGCAGGAATAAGATAGTTGTGAAACGATTTTAATTGAATTTTTGGCGAAGAATTTACGAAGATTAAATGCAGTGTAGGATTGCTCTTGAACGTGGTAAGAAAACAACTGATTTCTGCCCGTAAGTGTGGTGTTTTTTGTTAACAACTTCACATAACATACAAATAATATTCCTTCTTGACATTTGGATCCAGTGGAAAACGAGTCTTAATGCACAATATCAGGATAATCGCAAAAACTGTTCAAAATAATCTTGATTTTCGACCGACTTTATAATGATTTTCTCGGTCTTGATGCACCTTTATCACGACATTCATTCGACTGGTCCATTTTTTCAGATCATAAGTTTAGATCCAAATTTAAAATCGTTATCTCGTCATAGTTTTAACGTCACAGTCTTTTAAAAAAAAAAAATGTATTGTTAGCACCAGCCGAGATTTGACGCTTCAAAGGGCCAACATATTTTTAAAATGGAGTTGACTCATCTTTTTAAAATGTCAGCGTCATCGGCATCTTCCAGATTCTAATATTTGTTAATCGAGCAGCAAATCTGGTGTCTGTAACTGTCAAAGACCGAGATTTATTGAACTGTTTATGCCATTTGAAAAAACTCCTGCAAAATTCTAAACAGTTTCGAAACCGAAATTCCATTACAAACATAAAATGTAATGTAAAATGTTAACGCCAAAGTTGACATAGATGTCTGCCAACTTAGTACGAAATATTTCCGAAATTCGACATGCTCAAGTAATATAAATTGAAAACCGGTCGTATTTATGAACACACTTTGGATACATCAACAACTATGCTGTTTAGGTAAAAAATAATTTCCGGCTACAAGTTTTGTGGCGAACATTATGATTTATAGTTTCCAACTAAAAATTCTTAATTACAATATCTTAGAACATAGAATATTTTCAATGGTGTACTTTTGAATTCCGGCAATAATTTTTGAATGAGCCGGGGTACACTATTAGATGTGCAACTAAGTTTCCGTTTGTTGTCAATAGATGGCGCCAGCTGTAAGTGTTAGTCGATTCTGCCATAATATAAATGTCATGAGCCAAGCTTGTGCATGTGGTAAACATACCGTCTCGACACAATAGTTTAGTATCGTGGATCGTAGTTCCACATCAACCTCAACTTTATTAATTCCTTCAAACGTACAAAGTTGCTCTATACATATATATACTAAAATGACTTATTCTAAAATATGCTACGATATTTCAGAGATACCACATATTTACATAATGGGTGCAACAAATACAAACATATTTACAGAATAGTGTTGTACATCATAGACTTAATTTTATAATGTTCTTATTTACATAACAAGTGAAAAGAAGATAACAATAGACTATATAATGGGAATGAGAGGAACAAACATAACTTACTGTCGTAAACGTAATTCTAGAAAAGTTCCACCCACAGATAAATAGGGAAAGAGATTACATATATCACACCTGAATGTTCTGGGAGCGGTTTTGATGATCTTTCCAGAATATACAAATAGAAAAATTACACTCACATACTACTATTGTAATTTTGTTTTGACGTCAATAATCGTTATATGCGATAAGTATTGATTTTCTTCTTTCAATCGGTAGCTTCAAAATGTTTACGGAGATTCTGCTTTAAATAAAACAACGCGTCGAGATTGACTCTGTCCCTTCAAAGACGGTGATTCTGATGTTGACGACCGTTAGCGTGAAGGAAGAAGAAAAACTTCGAAGACACTGAATTGACGGCACTGCTTGATGGGGATCCGTGTCAAACGCAGGTAGAGCTTCCTTCAGTATTCCAACGCAAGGAACTTGGGTTCCTTATGAGTTGAAGCCAAGGGACGTTGAGCGTCATTTTTTCGCCTGTGAACAACTGCTTCAACGACAAAAAAGGAAGGGATTTCTTCATCATATTGTAATAGGTGATGAAAAATGGATTCATTACAGCAATCCAAAAAAAGAAAATAAGAAAGTCATGAGGGCTGCCCGGTCATGCTTCTACGTCGTCGCCTCGATCGAATATTTACGTTGCGGAGGTTATGCTCTGTATTTGGTAGGACCAGGTCGGTGTTATTGATTACGAGCAGTTGAAACCAAGCGAAACCATCCCTGGGGATCAGTATTGACTTTAATTAACGCGACTGAGCCGAGATCTGCTCGAAAAACGGCCACAAGGCAAAAGTGATTTTTCAGCATGACAACGCTCGGCCTCTCGTGGCTAAGCCCGTTAAAACGTATCTGGCAACGCTGAAATGGGAAGTTTTACACCATCCTCCATATTTTCCTGATATTGCGCCGTGTGATTATCATTTGTTCCGTTCATATGACGACATCAAGGAAGTGCTAAATCAAAAGATAAACAGTTTTACCGTGACGGAATTCAACCTTGGCCAGAAAGATGGGAAAAAATAGAAGCTAGCGATGGGCAATACTTTCAATGAATCATTTGTAGACATATTTTCATAATAAAGTTCAATTTTTATAAAAATAACAAGAAATTAGCTGCGTACCTAATATATGCAAATCTAAATTAAATAAAAATACTGAACGATTGCGTCGGAAACAAGTCTATAGTCTGATTCGCCTTAATAACTGTTGCAATTTTTTTTAAACTCAAAGTGCATTGAGTTCTTTAAATTTTATAAATATCTCGAATTTTATTAATCTCGAAAGATTAAGATTTGAGGTCTTCAAAATTATTTTAATTTTTCTTTTAGATGATGATGATAATGATGACCTCATTTTTTGAGTTGAATTCTCTTTCTCCCAATATTTCTTTAATTTTTCAAAAAGGAAATAATTACCGACCACTAAAGATGAGCGATTCCTTCAGTAATTTTCGAAATTTTCTCAAGACTACTAAACTCACATGGCCGTATCTTTCACTGAAACTGTGAACTTTCTTTTGTAAAACATGATAGTGTCCAGCAAGTAGTAAATATTTGATCACCATGTTTTTAAGTCAACACATCTAAATTGAAATTCTACGATTCCAATAACATTCCTTCTAACAATAATACCTCCTATAAATTTTCACCAAATTCTGTGAAATTTAGTACAATAATAATTAAGGGTCTTGTAAATTATGGTCAAAGAAGGAAATGGACTACATTGTTAGGCCATTTCTGGTACGTTCGATACATGATAATATTTGTTGGTTTATACCTTCCATAAATTTACACCAAATTAATTGAATTTCAATACACATTAAGAGTCTGATAAATTATGATCAGAGAAGTTAAATGGACTGAATTGTTACACGCTTTTTGGTATCTTCCATATGAATCGATCGATCTTGGGAAGTTGAATTTCTCCTTGTAAGTCATAGACCACAAAAAGTTAAATTTGCGTTCTTTGTTTTCCAGAAAAATCGACCAATCGACGCATCTTCCTGCATCTTCCTGCATCTCCCATACAGAACTCCAATATTTCAAGTAACTGCATTAAGTTCAGGCAAATTTTGCTCATGATATGCGTTTGATAAATTTTGTTTCGACTGTATGCAAATTGACTGATTAACCGAAAGAAAACCATAAGCCCCAATGCGAGGACTGGAGTAACTTAGATTTTTATCAATAATATTTAATATAATGCTTGGTAATATGTAAAAAAAAAAATCAAAATTGACCGGAAAATTGCTTCGTTACTGGCACTTTCCATACTTAATTTACTTTTACTTTACTTTATGATTCCATACAGTACATTCCATACGTTTTGTGTTAAGCAAGTTAGTCGAACAAATGCATCATCTAAAAACAAAATAAATTGTCTTTTGTATTTTTAAGTCTTTTAGGACAGTTTTTTTTTAACTATAAATGACTCTTCTTTTTCCATACTGCAGTAAATGCATTCACTGCCCTAATTAAAGCCTTCTTCATATGCTATTCTTATTCATCCTAGTAATCCTTTAATTGTTACACCTATAAGACTTCTTTCATCCTCGTATTCTCCATCAATATTCTTTAGCACATCTGTACTGCATTGTTAACTTTTGGCTGCTGCCTTAAGCAACAACAATCTTATCATCACAAAATTTTTCACTGAAACGTAAAACCGATATGCAGAAACTTTTTGACCAAAGCCGCAAAATTTTCAACATTTTGTTCGGTGTAACAGTAGTACAACGGGCGGGAAGCCACGAAATTGAATCTATAACTTGTATCCTTTGAATTGTTCCGTTTCGTTCGCACGACTCGCACACACAAAAAAAAAAGCAAAGGCAAGACAAACGACCAACAATGAATGAAAACGTAGAAACACATAATAAAAACTTTTACAATTTACCCAACATTTTTGCAACCGACATGAGACGAAATTGTTTCCAAAGTTAGAGGAAATTGAACAACACAGTAAAAACCAACACACTTTCACAAACGCGCGAATGGAATCGAAATAAAACCAAAATAGCAGGATATTATCATATGAACACAGGTGAAACAAATTAAACAATAAAGAATAAAACAATATGAAGGGGGAATATTTAAACATTTCACAACCTCATTGGGAATGGAATACAATGAAATACAACGGCGACACTGAGGAAATTAGAAGAGCGAAAAAAAAAAACTCCTAACAAATTATGGGTATTATCCTGAGAATATTAGCTCTACTAATAATTCCCATTGTCCTATAGCAGAACGCGTATGGGTGTGTGTGTGTTTGTGTATGATGCAGTGCAGAGAAGGGATTTAACTTGACTAAAGACAATGGAGCTGAAATTTTATTGTTATTTCAAAGCGCACCGGATTTGGAGACAAAGACCTCTCCATTGGCCCAGTTTGGTAGAGCATATGTTCACCTAAATGATGACGGAGCCCAGTAACTCCATGCAGACATAGAATTTGTAAAATTATTGTAAATTGCATAAATTCATATTTCCCTCTTCCATTTCCTCTACAAACTGCGTTCTATTGGCCAATGAAATGAATTTGAAGGCACAGGATGATGATTGCTTTCGAATTGTACATATATGTGGCCAGACCATGGACTGGCTGGCTGGTTGTATTCCGTGATAATATTCAATTTGCATATTTCCTTAACAAACAGT
Organism: Philornis downsi; assembly: GCA_019455685.1. Lineage (NCBI taxonomy): Eukaryota > Metazoa > Arthropoda > Insecta > Diptera > Muscidae > Philornis > Philornis downsi. Next base: position 669,975 of record JAHXMU010000444.1, read on the forward strand.
TTGAGGCAAAAGAAATAGCAACACGTTTAGTATTACAGCATACAATCAATCCGAATTTTGAGTGAGAAAAAGGCGGCCAGCAAAAATTAGATGTATGTCTTCTGCTGCTTCTCGAAATCCCAACAATGAACTTTTTATATATATATCCAATTTGTATTGCAGGCGACCTATTTTGATTATATGGTATATATATTAGCCTGCAGATTATATGCTAATAGTACAGAAATTTTTCAAATACATTTTTTGTTGCCCTAGAAAACATAAATTTTTTAAAAAACACTCATAGGATGTATAAACCTAACTTTTATGGTTAATTTATTTGCTTCAATTGTAAAAATGACAATGGTGTAGAATGGCTTTAGAAACATTTAGAGCGCCTTTTAATAGGACTCACTAAGACATTTTTAACATAACATTTTTACTGCCATAAGTAAATATCTGTCGTTCAATATATCGAATACTACAGCAACCTACTCTGGTAAAATTTAACTTAACAAAAAATATTTTCCATCCGACCAACCCCGATTTGGCCCATATCTTTGGTATGTATATTTTATTAGAACTTACGGCAATCAAGACCCAACGTCTAATTGCTTGTATCCGTAATGACTGGACACTGTCTGATTGGAAAATATGCAGTTAAATTGAAGATTGATTGAAGACTTTTACAGAAGCTGTAGGGATGAAGGGGAGGGGCAGTCAATAGAACACCTTCTGTGCAATTTTCCCACCCTGGCGAACAGGCAAGGATCAACACAGGGTTTTTATTTCTTTAGGGACCTAGGAGATCTGGACTATATATATATTGTCCGACTTAACCGCTTCTTGAGGCGCACAGGATTGTTCAACGGGGAAAACTAGAGACATCCATATCTCCAGTTTCCGTGGTATCACAATGAATTATACAGTCTACGTGAGTCTGTCTATCCAGACTGCCGCACTGATCTAAACTAACCTACGACAATCTGACCTAACACAGAAGAGAGAAAAAAGTTGGGAAAATTTTTCTTTACTTTTCAACATAATTTTCTTTTAGTTCTGTACACTTTTTCTAGTGTTATGCAATAGCTTCCGTAACCAGTTTATAGTAAAAAACTGTCAAACTCCTTAAAACACCACCTCTTCATTGTTGGCAAATTTTTTTTGGTCATCGAGCCATCTTCTGCAGGTTTGAAAATGGAAAATAATCCGAGGGAGCTAATAAGGTGCGAATAAGGTGCGTAATGAAGCAATTCGAATTTTAATTCATTAATTGTGGCTATCGCAGTAGTAGATATGTGAACTGGAGCATTGTTTTGATAAAATACACACATTCCTTTTTGCCAAATTCGGCCTTTTTCCCACAATTTCATCATCTAAACGCTGCAATAAATTAGCATAACATTCGCCGTTGAAGATCTTCTCTTTCTGAAGACAATCAATAAAAATTTATATCAGGACACACATATTTAAAATAAAAAATATATATATATATATATAAATATCTTGTCCGCAGATGGAACCGTCTTCGACTTCTTTGAACACGATTCCCCCATTCCAGTCTACTGCTTTGACTGTTCCTTTGTTTCAGGTGTAAAGTAGTGGACCCATGTCTCATCCGTGATTATAAATTGATGCAAAAATTCGGCTTTATGGAGGTGAAACACTCTACTAAAACATCTTCACGATTCAGGTTTTCCTCTATTGAAAGCAATCGCGGCACCCTTCTTGCTCACAGCATTCTTATCTTCAAATCTTCTGTCAATATACGATGTAAAACACTTTTTAAAATGCCGACGATCATACAATACCATTTTGTGGATTTTCTTAGCCATGTCTGGCGTGGACACATCAATTGGTCGACCATTACGGTGTTTGTCTTGGCAGCTCGTACGTCCTCGTTTAAATTCTGATTTCAAATATTTTACAGTCGTAAACGAAGGAGCCGACTCTCCTAGAGTAGAATTTAGCTTGGCTTTAATATTGTTTAGACTGAGACCTTATAAATGGTAATATAGAATCGGATAATAGTGGCGAATTTTTCCCATATTTACAAATTTACTGAAATCGTTTACTTTTAACGGCTTAGATCAAAATGCTAAACAACGCGGCGCCTTGGAATTTAAAATATATGTTTTATAAGGTTGCAACTTTTCACAAAAATATTTTTTTTCCAACCAACTAGCGCCATCTATACTTCAGGTCGGTTAGTTTTGGGATCGCCTCGTATTGCAAGCAAATTGTAGCAAGTTTATTTGAGATCGATGCAGTTCGTTATCGGAACGAATTATGGTGTTGATTTGCATGTTCTATTCAATGGAGAATCTTTGTTTGTAGTTTTTGTCATGCCATCCCGTCATGAGATCATGCTATGAATTTGCTTCTATTAAAGTTCCTAAATTCTAAGTTCCCAAATTTCAAACTTAAGTCTTTACATCTTCAAATAAATTGTATTTATATTAAAAAATGACATTCTAAATTAGTTAGCTGTAAATTAGTTAACTGAGCAAAATAAATTTTTATAGCAGACAATCTTTCAGCCATATGTACCAAATGGGGGTGAACATATTCAAACTAGGGAGCGTTATCGAATCGAATACGAAAATTGTTTTGCTTTAATTCATTTTCTGGAATCTAAATCAAAAATACACAAAATTTTTATTCTGATTCCGACAACCGAATCAAAATTGTATCGAATTTTGTTTCTGTTTCAAACAACCAAAATAAAATTACAATTTTGATTTTGACTCAGTGTATGAAACAACATTTTGCTTTTGATTTCATTTGAAAAAACAGACAAAATTTTTGAGTAGCTGTGAAAAATTCTGAGAACCTGGAAAATAAATTATTTGAGCAACTTTATATATAATAAATACTTTTCGTAATTTTTCAACAAGATTTACTACTCCTGCCAAGAAGCGAAGCTACAATTGGGTCGAGTTCTGATTGGCATACGAAACTGCATCAAATTACATTTTCTTTTCGGATTCTAAAATTAAAATATCTGTTTCAATATGTTTCGGTAGAGAACCAGAAGAAATTTAGATTTCTGACTTCGTTTCAGGTAAAAAATAAATTAATGTATAAAATGATTTGTCGTTTGGAATGTGAATCAGAAGCAAATTTAAAATGTATTAAAACAAAAAAAAAATACAATACAATAATACAATTTGCGTAGGTCCCTGATTCAAACCAAACATGCAAATCGTATGTTCAAAATGTCAAAAAAACCCCTCCCATCTTGTTTATAATAAATAAAGGCGGATTTATCCACTTTAGCGCAATTTTCTGATGATTTTAAAAAGATGGAAGTGCTCTTTTTAAAATTTAACATATTCAAATATTTTTTAAATTTCATGTGCAACTAATTTCACAAAGTATTGTTGATTTCGTTAAACTTAAGGTTCAAATTTTCATATGTCCTTTAAGGCCTTTATCAAATTAATGCATTATGAATGCATTACCATGTGAAGTTGTCGGATTGCAGACATTGTTGGACATTTACCGCCTATTTTTTCCAAAATCCACTCGTGCTTTTTCGAAATAATAGAGAGCAAAAGTACGCTAAAATATGCAGCTATGAAGCCAAAAGATTTCACAAATTTTTCGAAGGTGGCCGAATATTTCACACGTCATTGAGTCTATTTTAATGGAAACTCTTTTTGAACACTGATCAGTTTATGGGTCAGGATAAAATAGAGGTGAGATAGTAGAACTTTAATTGATGTTTTCTTAAAGCAGGACTTAGAAGAATTATGGAAATTACATTTCAAAATAATGATCATTTTGAACAATAAACAGGTTATGAATCAGGATAGGATAGAAATGGCCGACTAAAATTCATTTGGCATTTTTTTTTAAACTGACTCAAATAACTTATGGAAGCTAAATGGTAACAATAGATCTCTAGCGATAGTAATTCCACAACGTATTTATAGAGTTTAGTCCATTCTCGTTCCCATCCTTTTCAAAAAAAAAAAAAAACAAAAAAAGAGCTTCGAAAAATGAATTTCCAAAAAAAATTTCTAGAATCAACGTACGTGAAACTACTGAATACATAGCATTTGAGATTTCAATCATGCTTTGTGGAATTCGATATACAATAAATTTGAAGAACAATTAATTGGGATAGCTATCCATTTTTGTTAATTTTTTTTTTTTTTTTTGATAATCCTTAAAAAGGGGACCGAATGAACCATTAAAAACTTTATCGGTCCTATCGTAACAGATGTAAGTTTCGGTTTCATATATTATAATATAATGATTTATTTGCTAAGATTGCTTGTATTTTATGTCAATTCCTGGCTTTTGAGTTTGCCCTGATTAGACATTTTGTTATACTCGTAAGTATTAATGAGCCTAAGTGGATGATTGTAGACCCAAACACTACCAGTCATCATAGAAATCAAGTAAAAACATTGATCAATTCATCAATTCTTTAGACCACATTCTATTTGCCATTGTCTGTTTGACCACCATTGTCGAAGCTCTCGTTGGTAGAACTGAATAACTCTGAAAAATTGAATTTTCTATTACATATTGTTTTGAATCCTTTTTCAAAACTTTGTCCTTTTCCCCACATTGCTATTGTTAATGTGTGTCACAATTTATGCATGTGTATGTGCACGTGGAGGTGCTTGTGTGTCTCCTGTGAATTTTTTTCTATGTGTCTACATTTAGTTTGCTTTGCTCTTGTTGTTGCAGCTCTTTGGAAACATTCCAAATTCCATTTGTTGCCGGTGAAAAGGACCTCGTGGTTTTAATTTGCAATTCAGATGTGAGGCATGAGTTATCCGACAGTGAATATCCAACAAGGCGCAAACAATGCTTGGAGGCACTCAAGTTAATGGGACTGAAGAGCTACAGAGATGCAACAGAAGGCAACTTGTCAGGTAATTAATGCTTATGTTATTACACCGGCCGCCTGAGTCGCTCTTGTACTTTAGGAGCCGTCTCAAATGACTGGCAGCCGCACACAGTCTGGGGAACTAATACTTGATTGCTGGTAACTGTGGGTTTGTGTGAGAGGCCTCAATTACCACTATCGTTATTACCATAACCATGTTTAGTCAATTCCTTAGAGGCAGTTAGTAGAATGCTTCAGAAATCTGAGACTCCTGGGCATTTTTATTATTGTCTCTGCGGCGATTGCGTTGTTGTGTTTACACAAATTTTGAAGAATGCAGGTTTACTTGGAATTGTCGATTTAAAATCATTTTTGCACAGTTTCTGGTTTGGACAAAATATCCGAAGAAACATCTCCTTTTTAAACGACTTTTTAATAAAAAAATATAAACAAATACGACAAAAGAGCAAATGAAAATCAGTTTTCACGCAAATTGCCTTTAAAGTTTTGCTTCGGATGTTTAAAGAATAAACCAGAAAGCTGAGCATATCATTTTCTTTACCTCTTATATAAAGTGGTAGATTTGACTGTGAAAGTTTTTATTGTCAATTACACAGTGTTATAGAAATTTTAGGAGTAGACTGTTCCCTTGCTCAGAAAACCTACTAGAAAATTGATTGCTTCAAGTCAACAACAACAGTCACGTGGCGGGACCTCAGGTGAAAGTGATAGGTCCCGAAATTTGGACACGCCACTTTAGAGCGTGGCATTGTCATACGGTGAGCAACTGACATTTAATTAAACAAAACTTAACTTATTTGAATTTGCCAATATACGAGGTGTGACCAAAAAATAACTGTTATTTTCGATTTTTGCATTTTTTTCTGTTATGTTGGTACACATGTCTGTTGTATATGTTGACAATATCAGCAATTTTGGATTGTCAGTTTGCTTTTGACAGATAAAAAGGTTAGTCGTGTTTTGGTGTGCTCTTCGATTTTTTACTATTCGCAAAAAATGGATCGAAGAAACTGTAAGCAAGGACATTTAAAATGTTGACTGTGGGGTTTGACGAGTCTACAATGAGCAGAAGCACGAGCACGTCAACAACCGATAAAAATATTGAAGCAGTGAAGAAAATAATTTTGGATAATCGTTGAATCACTATTAGAGAGGTTGCTGATGATGTTGTCATATCGTTCGGGTCATGCCAAGCAAATTTACGGATGTTTTAGGCATGAAACGTGCGGAAGCGAAGATTGTTCCAAAATTGCTAAATTTTGAGCAAAAACAACTTCGCATTGACATCGCTCAGGAGCTGTTGAACGTCGTCAACGACGATCCAGATTTCCCCAAAAAGGTCATAACTGGTGACGAATCATGGGTGTGTGGCTATGACATTGAAACCAAAGCCAAAGATCCAAAGCCCTGGTTACTCTTTCGAGAATAAATACGCGCTATAGCAAACAATCATAACAGAAATTCTGTTGAATATATTTAGAAGGCATTCAATATATTATTTTGAAATCGGTACAAGTCCGCAATTTTAACGCACAGCGAGAAATGCGGCACCAACGTTGTCCAAAAGCCTCTTCATTCCGAGTATTTTCCTGCTTCATACTGTCAACATAATATCGTGGACACTTTCAATGATTTTTCTAATACCACCATCAATTGGACGTCCCGATGGAGGTTCAGCGGAAATGTACAACCATGTTTAAATTCATATGCTTGTGAATACGATTTTTGTGAGCGACTATCCTAGTGGTATACAACAACAGTTGCCTAATTTTACGTGGGTCTCGCTTGTACAGCCCTACTCACGGTGTACCATCACATATGTGACTGTCTCTTTGGGGAACTCAAACTAATCGTGAAAGGATTAGTCGAAGCACCTTTGAGATAACAAGCATATCCCCTTAGAAGATTTCGTCAGGGCTATGACCATAAATGTTCTTGAGCTAAAATAAACATAAAAACAAAATTTTTTAATGACCGCAGCTACAGCTAAGGTGGTCTCCTAAAATATTCATGAGTTGAATGATCCTTTGCGGTTTCTATTAACAACAATTTCTAATTGGTGAATAAATGGTGCAATTGTTGAAAAAACGGTGTAAATTTCGGTTACTCAATACCCGGACCGAATTCACGCTCTCAACTCTCAATGCGCTATGCCATGGAGAACTTCATTTACATTATTTTTCTCGCAAAATTTTAATTTGAAAACGGCATTCGATAATCCTTTGGCTACAACCGAAAGTGCACAAGCCTACTTGTTATTTCTAATTATCTTCTTGTCATCACCATCTGACTTACAAACAAACAAGCAAAAAAAGTACAAATATCTAGTTGACGTACGCTTGGACAGTTTCCTCCAAAGAAAATAAATGGAGCAACCGAAGAAAGAAAACGCCATATTTTTTCTTCACTTTCTCAGGACAAATGTAATGTTTTCTACGCTTTGACATTTCCTCTTCTCAAGCTACGAACAAAAACTTACCAAGCGCCGAAAACCCTTGAAGAGAGGAGACAAAACAAAATGCCAAACAAAATGAAAAGAAAGAAAAAAATACGGCGACCATATTTTTAACTAAGAAAAAGGCTTTCGTTGGCGGAAATTGGAACAAATGTTGTCCACCGAAAGCGAAGGCACAAAAGATGAGCCACATGGCGTAGGGAAAGGAGATCAGCTCAAAAGTTAATTACGTACATAAACGAAAAGGTTGATTTTGGCCAACGTTCAAATAAGTTAATTCAATGCCTTAAGGCTTAAAAACATCAAAATATGTTTGGTTAATTGAAAGGCGGATAAAATGAAACCAAAAAAATAAAATAAAAGAAAATAAGAAACATGATTTTCTACTTAATCTGAAATTTGCCCCATTTCGTCTTATCGTGTCTGATTAACACTTCAATTATTAATTTCCGTTTGAGATAATATTGGGTTTGCCGAGACTTCATTTAAGCGACTTCTCTTGAAATATTCACGCTGGTGATTATACCTTAGTGCCTGACGGCTTATAAATGCCACGTGCATATAAATTAGTAAAGAAGCCTCAGGATCTTTTTAAAATAATGTCACGCCACAAATTCAATCATAATAAACGTAATAAACTAAAATCGTTTTAAGCAGTGGGAGGTGCATCATTTGTAAAATATTGTCATGGTTGACTGACTAGAGGAACTAACTTTCAGCGAATTTAAATTTGAATAAATATTTAGTAATTTGTTAGATAACAATATAACTCCTTTATTAGCAAAGTACCACAGTTCAAATATTGTTGATACAAAAATGAGCAGTAGGGAAAGTTGTTGTTCATTTTTGGGAAACATTTGGAGAGAGGTTATGCCACAGGCCAAAAAAATATTTTATGCAGTAACATTTTAGTTTAGTAATTTGCACTAATAGTCGATTTTACCTAATTGAACATGCAGAAAAAGTTGATAATTCGATAATTTGATGCGAAATTGTAAATGTAAGCTTTCCCAGTAAGTTTAAAAGGCAAAAAACAATATATTTACTAAAGAAATTAAGTCACAACCACAAAAAAATATTTAAAGTTACCACGAGATAGAATTTAAGAATCATAGAAAAGGTGACCTCTGAATCTTAACTTATGCTATTTTTTGCAAAGTACTCGTATAAGCTGTGGTAAAAAGAAATTCATTATTTACGCATGATATTGAAGATTTTACTTAGCATAGTTAACATTACCCGAAACTTATCGAAATTAGGAAATACATAGTTAAAACCAAGATGAACTACTATGTTGCAAAGAAGAATGATATCAACAAGATGGACATATTCTTAAAAAAAAACAAACTTTTGCCATCATTTGCCAAGTCAAATATTTCTCCATGTACATTGATTTTCCTAATCATATAAAGCGTGAATTTTTAATCGTAGTTTTTTTTCGAAATCGAATAAAACACTCAAATTTGCATTATATATTAACATTTTTTATTGGAATCGATAAATTGGTCTTTGTCATTTAATTTTTAAAGATAATTTCAAGTAAATGTTGTCCGCGGCTCGATCTCAAAATATCCATTCGGAAGGTCCATTCGGAAGGTCCAATTTTTGGTCACTATTCCACGAATAACGCGTATTATATTATCCTGTAAGACTTCAATAATATTCGGCTTGTCCACATAGACTTAACATATCCCCACAAGAAATAATCAAGAGGCGTTAAATCGCAAGATCTTGGGGGCAAACTCACAGGGCCAAATCGAGAGATGAGCTGCTCACCAAATTCATCCCTCAACATATCCATTGTTTCAGGAGCAGTGTGGCATGTTGGACCGTCCTGATGAAACCACATGTCAACCAAGTTCAACTCAGCCAATTGGGGCAAAAAAAGTCGCGTATTATGGCTCGATATCGTTCGCCGTCGACGTTAACGTTTCTTCCACGGTCGTCTTTGAAGAAAAATGGTCCGATGATGCCACCAGCCCATAAACCACACCAAACTGTCATTTTTTCGGGATGCATGGGTAATTCATGTATGGCATTTGGCTGTTCATCACTCCAGATGCGACAGTTTTGCTTGTTTACGTATCCAATCAGTAAGAAATGAGCCTCATTGCTGAATACAATTTTTCGATAAAACAGCGGATTTTTTTTTGAGTTTTTGTAAGGCCCGTTAACCAAAAATTAGACGTTGTGGTAGGTCATTCGGCTTCAATTCTTGCGTGAGTTGAATTTTATAGGCTTTCAAACCCAAATCGACGTGTAAAATTTTCCTTGTGGTTGAGTAATCCACGCCCAATCGCTGAGAACGGCGACGAATTGACATTTTACGATCGTCATAAACATTGGTCGCTACGGCTGCAATATTTTCTTCGGTACGCACTCTACGCATGCGAGTCGATGGTTTTATGTCCAACAAAGTAAATTTGGTGCGAAATTTGGAGATAACAGCACGAATTGTTGATTCAGCAGGTCGATTACGTCGATCACAAAATGGTCGTATCAAACGATGCACATTTGCACACAGAGCACGAATTTTGATAGTAAATTTCAATGATTTGCAATCGTTGCTCGTTTGTTAGTCTTTCCATGATGAAATGGCAGAGTATACTGTACACTTTTCACTTTGACAGATGACGTTTGGACGCCATTACCAACCAATGCTGCCAACGTGAAAAACAAATCCTAAAAAATAACCCTATAAATTAATCAGGGACCGTCACCAAAACCAAATTAAATTCGAAGATATGTTTTGTTTTAGTTTCAAGAATCTAAGTTAAAAATATGCAAAGATTTTATTCTGATTCCCACAACCCAATCAAAATTGTGTTGAAATTTGTATCCGTTTCGCACATCCAAAAGGCAATTACAAACACTCTGGGTTTCGATTCATAAATAACTTTAATTTTAAATTAAGTTTATCAAACCTTCTGTTGTTATTCATTTTCAATTCAAAAAGCACACCAAATTTTTGAGTTATTGTGAAAATTTCTGAGAGCTTGGTATGAAAACAAATTATTTGAAGCACTTTGACTAAGTATGCGTGATTAAGCAGTTAATAACAATTTGTTCGTCTATCCATATTGACTAATTGATAATTTATCGAAAGTTTTGACTATTCAGATCTATAAAATTTGAATAATTTATTCAAAATTTAAATATTTTATGTGTGGGAAGAATAAGAAAGACATTTCCAAGCAACATATTTTTATGTGCCAAAAAATGTTGTAAAATTTTTGAATGGCACACAATAAAAAACGTTAAATACCATCTGTACAGAGGTGGTGATGGATTGATAGAGATGATTCATATGAAGTCAAGGGGAGTAGTGGGAAATCCTATAATCAATTTTATACCTCTCTCGTTGTAGATGTGGAATAAAATGTTGGATTGTATTGCGATTTATCCAATAGCGATGGTCATTAGGAGGACCAGTTTCACAGTTGGTTTATACCAGAGAACTGAAAATTTCAACTTGTAATTTGGATCATATAATTTCACAGTCATGTCATACAATCAAATTGATTGTGAAGAAAATTAGAAGCGAAAATTACAAGTGGCGATAAATAAAAGATGAGAATTACTGCCAATTCAAAGGAGGTTTATTTAGGCAACGAGTTGTGCTTATCAGTTGAGATTTGATTTATAAATGATTTTTTCTCATTACAGAACTTTCGACAACAGTTCATTTTACATGTTACAATTCAGACTTCAGTTAAATTTAGTACACATATTCTCACTCAATAGAGTTAGGTGACCACTTCGTGGGCAATAAGTTTGAATTCATTCACAATGATATCGACAAAAAATACATTTTAATGCACCAAAAAAAAAGGTTAATTTTAATATAAATTAAAGAATGGTAATGGTAAATTCAAATACATAATCTTAAAGTTATGGCTAAAGTGTTGAAGTTTAGACACCACATATTCACTTATTCAGTTTCGATTATTCAATTATTCGGTAAATTAATTTATCATGAGTTTTGTTAAATCAGAATAACGTTAATAAATTAATCTTAAATATGTTCCTGAAACATCAATCCAAATGTGTGATTATTCAATTAATTAACTAATCCGGGCTTTGGCCAATTAATCCATAAATCACACATCCCTAATTGTTAGCTTTCAGAGTTTGACTCCAGACCTTTTCTCTGCTTAGAAACGAAAACACATTTGGTTTCAGTTCTGATTCAGGTTGAGAATCGAAACAGCATAAAACTAGAATCAAAATATCTGTTTATCTATGTTCTGATAGAGAAACAAATGCAATCAATATATGATTTTTTATTTCATGTTTTTTCTTCTATTCTTTTCGCCTCCTCCAATAGGAAGTCTTTATTTGCTATAACCAATAACAGCACGGTAGAAGTATGCAAGAATACCTCAAGAAACATCCTTAAATGTATGCTTCCAGGATATGTAGTACATTTGAAGAGGTTCTTAAGGGTTTCGCGCGGAACTATCGAAAAATACGTACAGTAGAACTCCAATTATCCGAACTCTGATCAACCGAATCGCTGATTATCCATTGTGTTGTTGTCCTCCTACTCGTTCATATGTACATATGTACGTTCTTTTATTTTTATATATTCTTTTTATGTACTTTTACTTCTTTTTACTTTACTAATGCATACAATACCAAAAATAAGCTCTTTTACTTTAAATTCCCCTTTTTTCAGAAAAAATCCAATTATCCGAATTTTTGATTATCCGAATGTGGTCCGGTCCCAATTGATTTGGATAATTGGAGTTCTACTGTAACAATATGAGCTTCTGCCGTTTCAGCAGAGGCAGCTACAGTTAGCAAAACAATAGCTTTTGCTCCACTATTGATTTGCTTTTAATCGCTTTTTTAAGAAAAAACTTATTGGTGAGCCTATGTTATGTTAGCAATTCATAATAACTGAGCATTGGACTGTGGGAAAATGTATGGAAATGGGAATTCTTCTATTGATTATTGTTCGATTGTTATTGTTTACTACTTTTTAATATCTGCATTTACAAACAAACTCAAACACTTTTTAACGAAGTTCCTCGAATTGATCACAAATAATCCTTTTTGTACAGGGGAAAAACGTGTTATGTTGCAAAAATGAAAGAGAAACAACTAGCAATGGACTGTTTTAATCTCACATCATTATTCTTGTGACATTTGCCATCATTAAAATTGATTTCATGCCGGTGTTATCTTTTCCGGGGTACTTCTTTTGAAATGATGATAACTCCCGGGTATCTAAAGAAAATCACTACTTTGATACTTGATCTGTTTTAATGAGTACTCCAGCTCGCTGTATCTTTTTCCATCTACGGCAGAGGTTAGAGACGTAGAGGACAACAAGAACACCAGAAGGTATTCTCTGCTGTTTCAGATTTTGTTTTTCGCATTTCGTTCCGTATTTGTTTACCCATGCAATTTGTCCGGTATCTTGTGTTTTATTTTTATTTTGTACAAATGAACAGCAACCAACTAACGGAACTCCTAGCGACAGACGACGTCAAATGTCCTGTAGTTTGTTTTATTACTTTTGTAAGCAAAATAATTATTACTCCCCACGCAGCAGCCGTTTTTCAAAAGAAACTTTGCAATAGTGGGTCGGCCTTTTTTTGTATAATGACGACATTCTATTTTTGCTCTTAATGTCCTTTTTGAATATAACGCCCACGTTCAATATTAGATTCGTTTGCTACAAACACTATGAGCAGATGACAGTTTTACACGTGCGAAAGCGAATCACTCGTTAAATGACAGCATCACCATGTAATTGAGAACCACTCACTCACACAAAAGTATACTTAAAAATTTAAATGGCCTGTCATCCTTAAAGTATGCTATAAAATAAAAGATTATGCACATGTTGTTGGGAAACGGTAAGTACATCATTGTATTTAATTTGGTTTTCCGTTGACAACGGTGAATGTTATCGTCAAGAAATGCAAATTTCTTTCATATTTTTTCGTTACTGGCTGGCGTTGTTACTTATACGCTTCAATGATTATGATTTCATTATGAATATTTGTGCGTTTCGGCTTTATGGTGGATTTTCCAAATTCATTATGGCATTGTGTGCCGCCTTTATATCACCTTGACGGGCTTCGTCCCTCTCTGGCGCTTTCGCTTTGATTTGTAAAGCGTTTTTTTTCCTTCATCTTAAGCCGTGTAAAAATTGCGTATTGTATGAGAACAACTTTGAGATGTTTTCTGGAAACGTTAATATCGTCTTATTTTTAATGACAGCTTGAGAACGTGGAGTGTTAAACATCAGATGTTTACGATTATGTCGCATCAACGTCATTCTCTGGGAATTGATAGTAAATGTTGTGAGCTTTTAGATAGATAAAATCTACTTTTTATGACGATTGTACCACAATTGTTGGTATGTATGGAACTGATACATTTTTATTCAGGTGCCACATGTTGCTTTCAGTAGTTATAGGTAAATCTCTATAAGTCCTTCGAGTTTAAATTCTTTGTTTATGCAGCCATAAGCAAAAGTTGTAACAATTTTTAGGTTAAGGCGTTCAGATATCTTTAGACAGATTTACGAAAGCTATCAACTATAACACTTAAACAATTATATACAAATTTTCGGAATTCCAAAAATATTTACCACCATTCAAGAATGGCGCGATCAGTTCAACATTCGATGCCTTTCTTATAGAAGAATTTGTTATGGCCCTCGAGATAAGCTTCAGTTTAAGCACTGAACATATCATTTAAATTTATGATAAATATGTAGTATAGGATTATCCATTTTTTCGTTTTAAAGTTAAAAGTTAAAGTTAAAGTTAAACGAAACTTATGTGTGTTTATATAACTTTTACTTCATTATAATGATTGGGCCTTGCCATTATGTACGAAATACGATGTCATTTAAATGAGTGCCTCAGGATTGGTTGCAGCAGCGGATCCTTTTGAGATAATTTCGGAAAAAAAGACGGCCCAGTGACACCTCCAGACGGAAATGCGAACCAAACATTCATTCATTTTTTTCGGACGCAGTGTCTTTTCTATAATCGCCTCCGGGTTCTCTGACTGGGACTCTGACTTATCACTGAGAAATGAGCTACAGTGCTGAAGCAAATGCTGTTCGATTGAAAACCCACTTTTGAATTACCACTCCGTTGTAAGTTTTAACTATTTTTACGCGTTCTCCAGTTGTTAAACGATTGATATTCGTAAATGGCAACACCTTTCACTAAACAAATAACACTTCAGATGACAGGTATTTAACAGGTGGTAGCCTTGCCAGACCGGCGGTTTTGAAACCATTAAATGGATAACACTATATAATAAAAACCGGTAGGGACTAAATCTAGGAAATTCGATGGGTCAAAAATTTGAACTTCAATTCATGCAGCTTTGTCTTTACAGTCATCTAATTGTGATGCGTTTCATTATCTTGATAAAGGATTATTTTTTTGCATTTTTTTACATTCTGCTTTTCTGATTATATTCATAAAAATACACATTTTCTTTCAATTTTTCAAAAAAAAAAAAAAAAAAAATTTTTTTAAATCGTGTAAATCATTTTGAAAAGAAAAAATATCACACTTTTTATATTTTTCTTTCTTTTTGAGTTATCAAACTTTGTAAGTGGAATAAAGTTTTAATTACGGAAATCGCTTGAAATATTATAAAAATTAAAAATATTTTTCTAATGAATTTTGAAAACAGAAAATGTCTCACTTTTCATATTTTTCTTTTTTTAAATTACCAAACTTTGTAAGTTGAATAAGTTTCTAATTACGGAAATCGCTTGAAATATTATAAAAGTTAAAAGTATTTTTCTTTTTAATGTTTAATGCAAAAATGTAACTAAATTTTTAACAAACTGTATTAAGCCTGTCAGCTTTATCCAATAATTTTCAATTCGCTTTAAGTGCATTTAATTTATAAATCAGTGCATCCACTGCAGCTGCATTCCACAACAATTATTTTAATGAATAATTTCTTACGCCGATATTTAAGCCGACGATAAGCTTAGTGGCATTCAGCTGCCGCCGCCGATTAAGAAGAGAAGTGCCGCCGGCGTCAATTTTGCATTGTTTTTCGGTTTTCGCTCAAACGGTGTGTATTTTAACCAGTCTGTATTCAATATTTCGACATATTAATGTAAACCACAGATTATTGGAATAACAGATTACAAACACGGTATTAACTCAAAGTGGACGCTCCATTTCAAAATCTTGATTAATTCACAAGTAATTGCAATTTTTGGGAATAACGTTTTTTGGAAAAATAACGCATTTTCTCTAAGTAGATAAAACAGAGATGTTATTTCCAAGAGCAAGAGAAGAGTTGCCGTCTAGGTTCGATTTGAACAAATTTCAATAACAACGACTTCTTAAAAATCCTCGATTTCTCAAAACATTAAATTCCCAATCGTAAATCTTTGTATATACAAATATTATTAAATCATCATCATGAATGAATGAATTTTTGGTGCCACATAGTTTTCAATGTGGTTGATAAAATAATGGTCATGTTGCAAGTAATGCAAATATGAACAACTTAAAATGTATCGTGAAATATGCATCTATCTATGTCATTGTCCACGATTTCGAAAAATTCACATCCGAATAGAGGTCTAGGTGTTGTACAGGGTGGGCCATGAGGGTGTTGGCGGTTTAAATATTCAATTAAAAAAAAACTACGAAACATAAAAAAAATATATTTGTATTTTTAAAAAGTAGAAACATAGGAATTTTTAAGACTTAAAAATAATGTTGTCCAAATGGCTTCCCTCGGCTGCTTGACACTCTTGGAACTGAAGTCGCAAATTTTGGAAAACTCGTTGAAAAGTTGTTCTCGGTATTTTGTTACTTTCCTGAATAATGTTCCTCTTCAACTGCTCTAAATTGGTCGGATTATTCTCGTAGACTACCGATTTGAAGTAGCCCCATAGAAAATAATCGCATGGAGAGAGATCGGGGCTACGTGGGGGCCATTCAATATCCCCCCTTTTCGAAATGAGTTTTCCAGGAAAAACATATTTCAGCAGCTCTATGGATACCCTAGCCGTATGACATGTGGCCCCATCCTGTTGAAACCACATCCTCGAGGTATTGCCTTGAAATTCTTGCAAAGCTGGCACCAAAAGTCTGCTAGCATGTTGCAATAATTATTCGCTCTAACCGTCATCGCATGCCCTCTTTCGTCCTCAAAAAAGTATGGTCCAATAATACCGGTTGACATTATCCCAGCCCACACGACAAGCTTAGCGCGCTGTGAAGTGGACGTTCATGCAAGCGTCGGGGATTCGTCTCGGACCAGAACCGACAATTTTGCTTATTCACATGGCCATTAAGGTGAAAATTGGCCTCATCACTAAAAATCACGTTGTTGAAATTGTTGAACCGCTCTAGCATCAAATTGACAAAGTTAAGTCGGTTATTGGCATCATCGGGTTTTAATTCTTGGACTATCTGAATCTTATAAGCCTTCAAATGCAAATCACGTTTCAAAATTCGTCGTAAAGTTGTTCTTTTGACATCCAAAGACTGACTTCTCTTACGTGTTGACTGTTGCGGATTTCGCTGAACTGAAACACGAACACGCTCCACAATGTCGGCTGATCTTGCAGAAACTGGGCGACCACGAACCGTAATTGGTACTGTTGAGCCGGTTGTTTCGAACATTCTGATCCATTTTCGTATCACATTGGCGCTTGGAACTTCACTTAAATCGTGTAAACCGTGTTCATGCCGATACAAACATCGTGCAGTAATCACTGATTTATTGTTTTCGTAATACGCTCGGACACAAAATGCACGCTGCACTCCCGTGTACGGCTCCATGGCGACTAAATTTCCAGGAAGCGGCGCAGCGAACAACATATCCCCCGCCACCCCGCGCCGCGCGTTACCGAGAAAATGAAGAATAAAATTATCAACACTCATATGGCCCACCCTGTATTTAATACTTGTTTGCCAGGTAATAATTCTAGGGATGTGATAAATTAAGATTTGATACAAATTTTTTATTCCATATATAAAATATCATGCGATTTACAATTTTTACAAGACAAAGTCTTGTGCACTGTCTGATTATCGTTATTGCTTACTGTTCACAACAACTTTTAAAATAGTATTTACATTGCTAATCGCCACACAAAATCTGACATAATTTAAGCAATTGCTTAAACGATTTATGTCGAAACAGAGTTACTTTTTCCTCACAATTGCCTTAACTTCGTAAACACTTACACGGAATTTGTAAGGCAAACAAACTGCGGGTACTGCGGCGTAATTTGCCAAAGCTTCAAAAACTTCACAGTCCTACGGTTGTGTCATTTGATGATGTTTTAGCAAATTCTTAACTGAAAATGAGAGGGAGTCAAACCAAAACGATAAAGTGAAGTTTCCTGAACCGTCCAACAACCCTCAGCAAGGCACTTGTCGTAATGTTTCTTGCATCACATACATACATTCTTTAATACTGTCAACATACCCATCAGCAGCAAGGACAGATCCGGCGTCCATAGTCCTTGCAAGACCATCACTATTCTGCTGGCAACTTCTCATTTGTAGTGGCTATGAAACATTGTATCCGGTAAATTCATCACCTGCGGATATCGTGGTTAAGGGAAAATACGACAGCGATGATGGAAGAGTGCAGTGAGGAGGACGATGATGCCGACAAAGGCGATAACGACGACGATGACGGTGTCGATGGAAATGGCATGGAAATTAAGATGGAGACGAGTACAACGGTGGTGTCGGTGCTGTCCATGGAAAATCGCAAAATAAGATGCAGTAGAAAATCACCATCATTTGCAGTTGCTCATTTAGTAAATGGAATGCATGAATAGTTGATTGCATTGCCAAAACCTTTGACGATAAATTTTCCCTAACTGAAAAGTAAAAAAACTTATAAATTGCTTTCCCATAAAAGGAAAACGTTTCTACAAAATGAGGTTATTTCCCAAAATTATTCCTAACGTTAAAGTGCGGTAAAATAACTTTTGTAAACTTTTCGCAGCATTTAAAATTAAACTAAATCCCTTCATAATGCAATTGTAATGATAAAATCACAATTATTACAAGAGCGCACATACATTTGTGGAATTTTCCAACACAACTATAAAAATTCTTAAAATAATCATAAGAAACTGCAGCTTACGAATGAGAACGAGAGAGAGAGGAAAATTGCTTAGGGTAAAAAATATTCCATTATCAAGTGATTATCTAACCGCATCGAAATGGAGAAGGAAAACTAAAAAAAAAGAACTAAATCCAAATGCACACAAAATGTGAACTGTGTGTAAACCAGTGTACGAAAAAATAGCAGCCCTAGTTGTATGAGTCAATTAAAGTTGTGAATTGTTATGGAAAATTGTAGATACTACACGAACTTATTTGTACCGATCATACTACTTTGGATTTGACGATTTGTACGTCAATGAAAATGACAAATATCATGTATAAAATTTCCTAAACAGCTTTTTATAAAAAAATATCCGTCCATTTGTGAAATTCACTTCATAGTGAAACAATTTCTAATTCATCGAAACAATGTTCTACAAATTATTTACTCTCCATTTGAAATCAATATAAAATATTGTGGCAACTGGAATGTTTTTGTAATGCAAAAAAAAAAAAAAATAAATGAATTTTCGAAAACCGAAATGCATTATGTTTTTTACGCAGTTAACAAATGAAATATTTCAGTTTTCAAAAAAATAATTAAAAAAAAATAATTAGTAAATGAAGATCCCTACTATTTCTATTGCCCTCCTCCCCTTCACTCACTTTACAACACTAGACTTTTACACAAATTTCTAAAACCAATTCTTCAAATAAATTTGAGACACAAAAACTAGTTTTACTACTGATTTGTTTTCCTCACAGTGATTTATTCTCAATCAAATCACTTTGAAGCAGACGAATCCTAGAACAATCCGTTTTTAAGTCGGTGATTTATAAATCGTAACTGAAATTTAATCGGCGAGAATGTGAGAAGCATAAACCCAATTCGCTGGAATAAGAACTTGACGAAACGGTAGTAAATGCGATTATTTTCTTTAGAGATGTTTTCCTTTTAAGCACTTGTTTCGTTCATAAAAAGATAAAAATTCATGGTCTACAATAACTGCTATTTACAAGAGCAGTTCCAAAACTAGCCCACGTAACAAAGAAGACACGAAAAAGTTGGGGAAAATTGTCTTTATTTAACAACATAATCGCCCTTTAGGTCGATAGACTTTCACCAGTGATATTCAATAGCTTATATATCCTATTTATAGTAAAAACGGTCAAACTCCTTAAAATAGACATCAACCGCAGACCCCACCTCCTCATTATTGACAAATCTTTTACCACTGAGTCATTTTTTCAAGTTTGGAAATAGAAAATAATCCGATAGAGCTAAATCTGACTATAAAGCGCATGATGAAGCAATTGGAACTTTAATTCATTAATTTTGGCCATTGCAATAGTGGACGTGTGAACCGGAGAATTGCCTTGATAAAGCAACACTTTCTATTTCCCAAAATGCAGCCATTTTTCCACAATTTGATCAGTTAGATGTTGCAATAAATTAGCATAATATTCGCTGTTGATGGTTTTTACTTTCTGGTGATAATCAATAAAAATAATCCCATGCGCATCCCACAAAACAGACGCCATGACCTTGATTGCACATGGAACCGTTTTCGCCTGCTTTGGACACCATTCTCCTACTCCAGTCCACTGCTTTTATCTTTCTTTTGTCTCAGGTGTGAAGTGGTGAACCCATATCTCATCCATGGTTATAAATCGAGGCAAAAATTTGGCTCTATTGCGGCGAAGCATCGCCAACCCTTTACTGAAACACCTTCACGATTCTGTTTTGCTCTATTGAAAGCAAGTGCGGCACCCATCTTACGCTTAGCTTTCTCATCTTCAATTCTTCGATCAATATGTGATACATAGCATTTTCTGAAATGCCTATCATTTCAGCTAGCTCACGCAGCCGACGATCATACAATACCATTATGTGGATTGCCTTAACCATGTCAGACATGGATTCCTCAATTGGTTGACCACTACGGTGTTCGTCTTGGCAGCTCGTACGGCCTCGTTTAAACTCTGCTATCCAATATTTTAGAGTCGTAAACGAAGGAGCAGACTCCCCCAGAGTAGAATCTATCTCGGCTTTAATATTGGTTGGACTGAGACTTTTCAAATTAAAATGTTGGATTACACAACGGTGACCAAATTTTTTCATGCTTAAAAATTCACTGAGATCGTTTACTTTTGATTTATCATGCAAAAATACTAAACAATGTGGCGCCTTAAAACGTATGTTTAATAAGGTTGCCACTTTTCACGAAAATATTTTTTTTCCTACTACTGGCACCATTTACACGTCAGGTCGTCTAGTTTTAGGACCGCCGTCGTGGCAAGTTTATTATGCTTTTTATTTAAGCTTTCTAAGCGTTCTGCTTTAAACAATTTTTTTTTACCAAATTTTTTTAAAATAACTTTTTTACTATGTTAACAATTTTGCACTCATTTTTGTATCTATATAATTGGCCAACATTTTTAGCAATAATGTTCTGTACGCGAATACATTCACGTTTTGCTGAGGGGCACTGTACTATAGATTGGGAATGAATTGATCTCTTACCGACCTTTTTCTTAAGTACATTAAAACCTATTTGGTCACGGCTGCTGGTATCTAAATAAGAAAAGTTAATAGAACAGAACATTTTTACTAAATGCATTTTAACGAAGTAGAAAATCAAATATAAAATTTTTCGTAGTCTGACCGACCATCAAGTGGGCTATAAAATAACTTTGCCATAACTTGAGGAATATTTTTACTTATAAAAACATTTTAATTCATATGCTATATGCAGATATAAGGAATATTTAATACAAATAATGCCAATATAATTGTAAATGCAATTATATATGGTGGGCTACTACGGTACCAAATATACAAAAATCTTGAATTACGGCCTTGGGGAAGCTAACGGCGAGTATAAGTTTATTGTGGTTTTTCGCATGCAGCACTGTATTAAATATAGCCATTATACCGCGGGTCCTTCCCAGTAAAATTTCATGTTAATTACTAAATTTACCTATCTATCTACGACAGTGAAATTACTCGATTTTATATATTATATGTATATCATGTTCGACCTCACCTCAGCATTTTTACCAGTATCTCCCTGTGCAAATATAATGGCATTTCCTACCATTAATACCGTCTGTAGAGTAACATTTTTAATTTTTTTGAACCGTCTATGGTTACCATAACAATAAACACTAAGGAGTATGTTGACACACAATAAAAGCCATTGCAATTTTTGTTGACACAGAGCAAAAAAAAAAAAATTAAGCTAACTCTAAACGAAAAGAGAATAAACTCACTAACCCCCAGTTAAACCATAGCAAAAGTATAGAAAGAAAAATGAAATTAAATGAAAAAGTCTATCAAAAATGAAATCTTGATTTTTGTGATTTTTTTTTTCTTTGTTGGTTTGCTTTAGTGTCCAACACACAAATGTATGCAGTCAAAGCCAATGATAACACCAATTCTTAATATAATAAAAACATGGACGGATTTCAACAAGAGCAAAAGAATACTCCAATCATTGGCAATGGTTGCAGACAAATATTTGTGGTCGCAATAAATGTGGAATAAATGACACTTAATTTAAAGGAATAGACAACATTTTTCAGTTGCCAGAGAACAAAAGATTTTTTAATTTTACTGCAGTATTAGACATTTTTTGGTATACAAAAATGTGGGGTAGTTTTAGTATTACGTGCGCAACTAAGTTCCCGCTGTTTGCCAATAGATGGCGTCAGCTGCAAGTACTAGTCAATTCTGGATCGTTGACTACTACTTTTTCCCATCTTTCCGGCAAAGCTCGAATTCCGCCACGGTAAAACTGTTCATTTTTTGAGGCTATCCACGAATCTAACAATTTTTTGATGTCGTCATTGGAATGATGTTGGATTGGAACTGCTAGTCAGCCAGACTGTGTGCCATCGACCGGAACAAGTGATAATCGGACGGCGCAATATCCGCAGAATATGGCGGATGGGATAAGGCTTACCATTTCAGCGTTTCCACGTAGGCTTTAACGGGCTTGGCCACGTGAGGTCGAGCGTTGTCATGCTGAAGAATCACTTTTTCGTGCCTCTCTGTGTATTGTGGGCGTTTCCCGCGCAGAGCTCAGCACAATCGCATTAATTGAAGTCGACAACGATCCCCAGTGATGGTTTTGCTTGGTTTCAATAGCTCATAATAAATAACACCAACCTGGTCCCACCAAATAGAGAGCATAGCATTCGTAGCGTGAATATTCGGCCGAGTCGACGACGAAGAACCATGATCGGACAGCCCCCATAACTTTCTTTTCTTTGGATTGCTGTAGCGAATGCATTTTTCATCACCCGTTACAATACGATGAAGAAAATTCATCCTTTTTTGTCACTGAATCAGTTGTTCGCAGGCGAAAAAACGACGCTCAACGTCCCTTGGCTTTAACTCATAAGGAATCCAAGTTCCTTGCTTTTGAATTATTCCCAATACATTCAATCGCTTGGAAATGGCTTGGCGGGTAACTTCTAATACTGAAGCAAGTCTTACCTGCGTTTGATACGAATCCCCATCAAGCAATGCCATCAATTCAGTGCCTTCGAAGGTTTTTCATTTTCCCTCATGCGAACGATCGTCAACATCTAAAACACCGTCTTTAAAACGACGGAACCAATCTCAACACGTTGTTTTATTTAAAGCAGCATCTCCGTACACGTTTTGAAGCACTCAATGAGCTTCAGCCGGCGGTCTCTTCCCTTGAAAGAACATCAATACTTCCCGCATATGACGATTATTTGGCACAAAATCATACATATTCACACAATCAAAAGAATATGACATAAGAAGGAAATCACCTTTGTGTCGAGGCGGTACGTTTACCATATGCATAAGCTTGGCTCATCACATTTAGTTTATGGCACTTCCAGCTGGCGCCATCTATTGACAAACAGTGGGAACTTAGTTGCGCACCTAATAATTTCGCACATTGCAAAATTCGAAATGCCACCGGTTCATATGGTGTACTTATATATAGGTAATACAGTATCAAATTAAAAAATGTGTTAGCATTTTGAAAAGCCTGCCAAGCTAAATAAATACAGCCCAAATACAAGGAAAGTGCTTTTAAGTAACTTGCACTTATTTGTGGCGCCTGAAATTTTTTCAACCGTGATTATGGTCAGTTTGCAATGCAGATAAAAGTGGCCTTTCACATCTGAGAGCACACTTCTCAATAGTCGAACAAAACATGTCAGTTTTCTACAATTGGGAAAACAAATACAAAGTAATCATGTTTTGTCGACCTTTCTCTGAAAACACAGACAGCAAAGATTTCCTGCACAAGTATGGATGTATAGAGAAATACATGCAAGCATTTAGCCGAAAATACCAATGGCATTCGAAATAAAAGTATCCTTTTGAAATTGTAATAAAATAATTGAATGCCGTATGCGAATGGTTTCTGACAACATCCACTGCAGACAAGCAATTCCCTTTTCAAAAGAATACTTATTAAATAAAGCTCAAATAGAGATGAAGTACTTTATTAACTAAGCATGGTGGATAACAAACGAATCATAGCCATGGCGGGCAGGAGATATGGGGGCCGCATAGAATAACTCAGTACTCAGTTAATTGAAAAAGCAAACGCCAGTTATGGCTGAAAAATTTAATCGAACAGATTTTCTGCTTTAGTTCTTTCAGGATTTATTATCCCAGTTTATTGGACTAATGCCAATACAATTTAAACCAAGAATGAGAGATACTTTGGAAGGATAAATGGTTGCAACTGTTGTGAACAGGCAGGTTAGTTTGAATTGAATGTCACATTATTTTGCGATAAATACATTTTTGCGGGTGACAGTCACATACTTGGCTGCGAAAGGAAGAAAGAAATGTAGGAAATCATCTGGAGAACTTTCTAGTAGAAAAAGTTCAGGGCTGTTGACTATTCTAGCGTTTGGTTTAGTGTAAGGAATATTTTTTATCATGCAATATCTTTTTTCTTCGATTATATTTAAGAGTTTCCAATATAGTTCGAATTAAATTCATATTAGTAATAGAAATCAATAGTAATTATGCAATTTTTCGTGCAAATTAATCATTCAAATGCGCACAGTATGATCCATTACATAGGATGCATCGGTAAACAGCTCATGATTTACATGATTCTTGATTATGCATAAATAATACCAGGCTGTTATGCATTTTTCACTTGCGTCATTTGTACGATTCTGTACCATAAAACAAAACAAATTTCTAGCCTGGTATTAATTATATTGCCGACGGAGAAGATCTGGTGGATAAAATCGGGCACCAATTCAAAGTATTAGTTGTCACGATTCACGCAACATTGAAATCGAAAAAACCATTTGCTATACAAAACAATTAACTTGGTTTTATCACCGCTTACTGATAAACCTACTTTTGTCGATTCAAAAGTGATATTTGTTACAAAGATGGTGACTAAAGTAATAGACATTTTCATCTACCGAAACGTTTAAGATGCGTGCGGCGTGTACGCACCTCAAACGTTTCGGTCTCCCCCAATTCTTTGGCGGTATTTTAAAAATCTGGTTCTTCCATGGAAGTTTTGATTGCAGCGCCGTCGCATTCATTATCGTAGACTTTTCATGCTGGACCACAAGAGTTCATCTGCACACCATTATTCAGCGTATGCAAACGTTGTATGTTGATGCGCTTGATCGCGTCGATGTCGATATACTCGTACACCTCCTACAGCTCATGTTTCATGCAACGGCGATACTCTCCATTAATGATCATGAAGTATTTTTCTCTCGAAAATTCATCGGCTTGTATTATAACCCAAGATTCTGCATGTACACAGCAAGATAGGCAAAACCAATGTCTGATACAGACAGATTTTTGTTCATTACCATAAAATCGCTTGCTTAACCCATACTAACATCTGTTAGCCAGCAGTACCTTTCTCCTAATCTCCAGGCTGACATCTCGTTTAGTTTTCAACGTACACAAAGCGTCCCGAACGATTAGGATTTGTGTTCGCCGAGACAAATAACATTACTTTTGCCTCATTTACCGCAAGATCAATTTTTGCTGATTGCTTCTCAATATTGCTTTTAAACATTTTTTTTTTTTGACTCAGAGTATTGTCACCGTATGCCACTGTCAACATTTCAAGTGTTTTTGAGCACTTAATTCTATTTTTTACACAAAATTTGATGCAACTTCTCTGATCCATTTTTTTCAATAGCAGAAAATCGCCGAACACGCAAAACATTTGTCGTATTTATGCCTCTCAAAAACAAACTAAACATGCTATATGAATAAAACCATCAACATACCTTCGAGACGAGTGTACCAACATCAAAAAAAAAAAAAAAAAAAAAAACAATAACCGAAAGTCGAATGTACGTAGCCCGCGAAAATTTAAAATTCACCCTTTTTTGGAACACACCTCGTTGATTCTGACTTCCTTTCAAACAGCTCATTTCAGGGGAAATGATAAATGTATTAAGTTGTGTGAAGTTTGGTCAAAATTAAATAATTTTATAGGCTATTGTAGTATGAACAACTTTCGGGACTCTCAGATCCTTTTACATTGGAGGGCATGATGTGATTTTATGTGAAATTTTGCAATTTATAGCAAGATTAAAAATATAGCTAGTGGAGTAAAGTTTGGTCATGAACGAATCATTCAATAGGGCTCTGTACAGTGATTATATTTCGAGGACCATAGAATCCTTTCTTATGGTAGGAACAGGAAAGTTATATTTCGTTAAAATTTTGTAATCAAATGGACTAACTGAACTAATTAAGTTGTGTAAAATTTGGTCAAAATCATTTCATCCACCAAGTTTTTATAGTGTGACTAAATTTCAAGGCGCACATACCGATATTAGTGTGGTTCACAAATATATGAAATTTTTTTTTTGTACCGAATTGTCATGCCTCTTCTTTTTGTTGTTGTGGATTATAAGTAAATTTTGAATTTCGAATTAAATTAAATCGGTTAAAAGGAAAAGGGTGCTCATGAAAGTTGAATTTTCGAAAATTCGGAAAAATTGATATGTTCGTCTCCAAAATAATATTAAAAGAACACACAATATTGGGCTTGAATTTTTATTTATAACATTTATGTGAATAATATTTTCATGTTATTATTTAATGCACTAAATTATTTTTCATTGTTTTGAACCGGTTCTATTAAAGATTTTTTGCTTATATCAGTTGGTACCATATTTCGACTTAATTCGACAACTTGTAGAAGGAATTGCTTTTTTGTTAGCGCCTTATTAAATTCATCAAATAATTTTAGTGCTCCCTCTCTGCTGTGTCATTAACTACGCGTAAATTATTAACTTTTATTTTGTCATTAAGGTAATCTGAATTGCTGTTTCAAGTTCTAGGAGGAGAATGTATAAATGAGTCGTATATTTTTAGTTTTGAGAGCATACGTGCCGCTCTTTTTGTGGCGAAATCCCTAAAAAGGGACAGGATATTTAAAATTGCTGGATTACCTCTTACCAATCGCGAACCCGGTTCGACATTCATTCGCCGAAAGATGTCTGCTTTCTTAAGGCAAGTCACATTGTCGGAAAACAAAGCTAAACCGACTAGCTTGTCACCGAAGCGAAAACCTTTCTTGCTGCAATTCCAACTTCACAATACAGCGCTTCAGCCGCCAATGGAGCTCGAATCAGTACTTCTAGCATAAATGGTCGCACCGAACTGGACAAAGCGGGAAAGTTGCTTTTCTTCCTCCTCGGTAAGATTAAAAATATCCTTCTGCTTTGTGAACAAAAATATTTTCATGGCATATACGAGTTTAGCTATCCATCGCGCATGATGTATGGGTCCTGGTGAAATGTTTTCCCAAACGTCCCTAAATCTTTTAAAAAGGAGAATATCCGGAGAAGTTTAGGGCCCAAAGCAAAGCTCGAACACTTGAGAAATAATTATTGCCAGCATATGATGTCTACACGCAAGCCATAGGAGGTGACGGTCGAGTTTTGTTTCCAGTGGAGTACAAGCTCGTTTTCAATTACTCGTACTTGAAGAAGTAGTGTCGAAACATACCGATTACTTGATCATTCACTTTTCACCCCAGTAGCAATTCATATACGGCATTAGCAGTTAGTTCTCCCCTTCCTGATGCCAATTTCGGAACGCCTAGCAGTTTTTCACTTACGCCTCTAGAAACAAGTGTTGGTAAGCGGTCCACTTTCTTATTGTTTACAGAATCAGGCAAACATTTTCCGTCCCAGTGCACAATAAGTGGATAATCTAGTACGAATGAGTCTTTTATGTGAGCATTGATTTCTATTCTAGCTTTTTCCTTTTTTTTTCAATTGACAAAAACAAAAATTATATAATGGGAATTACAACGAGAAGTTATATTTGCAGTCATTGAGCACAGCCTTCCACGAA
Organism: Philornis downsi; assembly: GCA_019455685.1. NCBI lineage: Eukaryota > Metazoa > Arthropoda > Insecta > Diptera > Muscidae > Philornis > Philornis downsi. The sequence continues at coordinate 697,721 of JAHXMU010000444.1, forward strand.
TTTTGGAACTCTGAAATTTCGCAGAGATAAATGTGATGAGATAAGGTAACAATATTATAAAGTGGCCTGGCCCAAAATCGAAAAAAAAAAATGTTGAACCACCCTAGTCGACATATACGACAAGTAACAGAATGCATATTCCGATTTCGTCCAAATTTGCTCTCAAGTGAGAATTATAGGCATGATAAATCGTTTAAAATTTTATCTAAAATCAGACCATCAGTAAAGGACCAAATTTGAAGGCTCACAAATTCTTTTGTATATGAAGTGCAAGAAAATACGGTCCCACATTTTGTCCAAATTTCTCACTTATGCGAAATATATAAATTCATGCAAATTTTGGTCAGTATAAGACCACATGGTTATGGTATTACGGTACGATTATATTTCGAGGCTAATTACTTAATTTCTATGGATGATACTTGAAATGGGTCTGTATTTTGACTTTTTCTTAACCATGATCTGCGTTCGCTATTTTTGCCCAATCGTTGTAAGAGAAAGAAACAATGTACTCCTTCTTTAAAGTCTCACATGGTGTGAATCGGTTCAGTACAATTTTTACTTATGTTCACTGAAAGCTTCCCGTCAGTCATCCTTCAATTTATTATATCGGCAAAGGTGTGATCGAACGACAACAGTTGCAAACAATTAAAGTCAGTTATAGCTGAATGTAATTTTTGTAAGGCGCCACCAAGACACATGTTCCACGACATGCAACACCTCATGACATCCATCAAAACAATTGCACCTTAATATCCTTGAACAAAATGCAGCGCAACATAGCAATTAAAATGACCGCAACCACGTTTAAATTGCTACTTTAATAAATTATTTTAATCACTCATGTGCCATTGCTCCTTAATGACACTCGCATTTACCTATTACGAAAAAACGGATATCATTAGGTGTGAATAAAATCCTTAATGTATTACTGCATTGACAACTCCTTCATGTTTTGTAAGTCCTTAACAAAGTCACACACATCTCAGACGTTGTCGTTCGTGTAAAGTAGCAATTATTCGTTTTGAAGCACATGAGCTGCATTAGCATTAAATGTTGCCATTTCACTTTGTTTTTGGCTGGGAAAATAAAATAATTAATGCGTAACTCGAAGCTATAAAGCCAACCTAAATAAATGCAAGTAAACGAGAATACACACACGCTTAGGCATACACTAGCTGCGCGAAGCAAAAGTGTAAAAAAGCGCAATGTGGCGGCGACTTCGTTGCATTCACAGTTTTGAGGGCGGAACATAATATCGTACGTTGGTTTAGGTGCTCATTAGGAAAAAAATGGATAGAAGACTCACAAAAAAATAAGGCAAATGATGTGATTCTTTTGAGTTCTGTACTAAATGTTGTTTTAAGCGCAGAGTTAGAGTCAAAAAAATGCGTACAATTTTGGTTTACTTAAATGTTTTCCAGCTGCTCAGAGCAAATAGTTACTATATAAGAACAATCTTAAATTTTTCCATATCTTCGGCATCCCGCATTAAATAAAAGAAGTAAATTAATTTATAGTTATAACGAACTAAAAATTACTAAAATTGATTTCCGTATGGCGGAAAATACCTCCTCCAAAAAAAAAAAAATAAATAAAAAAGCGTCTATTTTAAGTTCAATGCGTCGTGTTGTTTAGTACCTATATTTACATTAGAGCCATCAAAAGTCAACGATCTCAGTGAATTTGTAAACTTGGAAAAAATTGGTCACCGTTATATAATTCAATATCTCCATTTGAAAGTCTCGGTCCAACCAATGTTAAAGCCAAGCTAGATTCTACTTTGAAGGAGTCTGCTCCTTCGATTACGAGTGTGAAATATTGGATAGCAGAGTTTAAATGAGGCTGTACGAGCTGCCAAGGCGAACATCCTAGTGGTCATCAAATTGAGGTGTCCACCTTAAACACGATTAAGCAAATCCACAAAATGGTATTGGATGATCGTCCGCAGAAAGTGCTCCAGCTAGCTGAAATGATAGGCATTTCAAAGAGTGCTATACATCGCAGATTGACCGAAGATTTGAAGATGATAAAGCTGTGAGCAAAATGAGTGCCGCGGTTTCTTTCAACAGATCAAAAACTGTGTCGTGAAGTTATTTCAGTAGAATGTTTGCCGATGTTTCGCAACAGTAAAGGCGAATTTTTGAGTCAATTTATAACCATGGATGAAGTATGGTGAACTTTCAACATCGATCGACAGCTCATTAAGCGTCCTTTCCAAAAATTAAAGACCATTAGACCAACTTGAGTAAATATTGAAGGACCGAAGATTGCTCATTTTGTAGATTTTTGTTCGATTTTGCAGAAACCTTCAAATCCCTTTTAGTTGTCTTCCATTAAATAATATAAGATTTATGGCAATCTACGATATTCCGAACACAAAATACTCCATTATAAAGCAAGAATTTATAATTTAAAAAACACAATTTGTTAGGAGAATAAAAATTCGACTTTACTCTCCGAATTATTAATTACTTATTATTATTATTAATTAGTAGTCACTTACATGTCATTTCAATAATTTGCTTTATTAATAATAGTCGATTGAACTTACCTAAAAAGAAAGAAAAGAAATAAATTAATTATTGTTAATTTTTGAAAAATTCATTATTTCAATTAACTACAATAAATTGTCTCACTATGACAATTAAATAATATGTTATTATTGCATTTTTGTATATACATTTTTTCGGAAACTGCCAAATTATTTAATTCGAGATTGCAACTAAACTTTTCATTCATAGGTAATGCCCAGGGAGAAGAAAAATATTCCAAAAAGTTGGAATTTCTAGAAAGTAATCATTGAAGTGTGTGACCTGACGTTGTCCTGTTAGGGTACAATTCCTCTCCTAATAACCAAAACTTCCTTCAGACGATGCCTTTGTTGACTCTAAACTTTGGAGTTCAGAGTTCGACCGCAAAGAAACAGCTTACAGATGATTGGCTACAAATATGACTAAACACATAGCAAAATCTTCGCGACTGTCAATTCTGCCTCAGACCACCATGATTCAGTCACGAACTATTTCACTTGACGTTGTCGCTTCATCACCACGCATCATCCATTTCAAAAATGAGTCGATTGCGTTGCGATCCACCAGCGATTTGCAGATGGAAATTTGGTCCACGAATTTTTCTGCGTTAACTCGCGTAGCAGCTATATAGCGAACTTCTTTTCTGTATACAGCCTTATTCAAGTGATTCCATGTGGTTTTTTGTGCCATGTTTAGTTCCGGGGAAATTAAAGCGGCGCTCATATGACGGTCAAACTTGACAGTTCATGTTATTTTATTTTATTTTGTTTATTTGTTTATTGTTATTTGTTTATTTTTATTTGTTTATTTAGTCAGCAATACTAAGCCTTTAAGGCCAAAAATTCGTATTCCACAGCAATACATTCCTGAGTATTTACGAGTATAATGATCTCAAATCTATTTAGATGTACTAATATTATAATATTTAGATAATAATATTATAATCAACGTTGGCTCCCCAGCCGTAATTATAAAAGAAACAATTTTGTTAAACAAAATGAATTGCAAGTTATGTCGATCCTAATTAGTATACGAAGTTTATTTCCATTGAAGAAAAATATGCAAATATTCTTGAACGAAAAACACTGTTAGAACAAGAGAATACTCTTAAATTATTAGGCAACTGGTTCCAATATCAAGCAATCTTAATGAGGAAAGACCTCTCAAATGCCGAATTGTTCATTGTAGGTATAATGATTTGTATATTTCTTGTTGAGCGTAAAAGCTGAAACATCTCATATAGTGACACAGGCACTCCAGTTTTGACGACCTTATAAAAAATCATTAAATTGCGATAATTTACAAAATTATTAAAAGAGCAACCCAATACTCTTTTCACATATTCAGAAATATGTTCACGCCTACGTATACTTAAAATAAATCTTGCAACTGCACTTATTGCAGTTCCCGACATCACTTCTAGCCCGTAAATAATTTGGGGCATTAGAAGCGCCCAAGTCAGTCTATATTTGACCCAAATTGGCAAATAAATATTGGTTGAGTAGAGGTACGTAATACTCCATATACTTTGGCACGCACAGAGTCAATATGAGTTTCAAAACTAAGCCTATTGTCGATCATAATACCTAAGCATTTACAACTGTCAATAAACTCAATTCTCGTGCGCCCCAAAAATATGTTGTTTCCTGCATAACTACTTGGACAGCCAAACGAAATTGCCATGGTCTTCAAGGGACTAGAACGCAGAACAAAAGTTACACTAGCCAACAAGGTTTTGGACTGGAGCAACCAAATATCTTTCCTAAGGTAAATTGGTGGGCTGAATTCGAATCTGTAACTGGTTTTTCTCTATTGCGTCAGGTTTTCGAGGTACAAAAAAAATGTTTTTATTCGTTTTTTACATAAAAAATCATTAGTTTATTTAAAAACCAATGAATTTTCAAAAGTGAATGGCGTTATTTGAACATCGTTTGTATTTTGTTGGTTCGGTTTCACGTATTAGAGTCCAGCAATAGTCTCCCAGCATTCTTGTGCCACAAAATTCTTGATAATTTCGTTCAATTTTCAGTACATCGTGGTGAGTATGCTCCTTGTTCGCCGGCCTTAACGGCATGAGCAATTGGTTTTTCATTCCCATTATGCAAAGAAGAGCTTTTAAACTATGCTTAAAGGCATCAATAAATAATCTTCATTCAGTTTTGTCATATGGGTCGTTGATTTTTTGAAATAAACCATCAACATCAGTACCGTATAAATTAGAGTGTTTCTGCTCAAAATGTGCAGCCAATTCTAAGCTTCTATCTCTATAGATTGTTACTTTTCACCAACTGCAAGATGTTTCCACTGCTGCATGCATGAAGCTAATAATTCTTCGTCTTGCTTCTTCAAATGTAAGTCTCGAATTGGATCATTCAGTTCAGCTTAAGTCACTAAATGGCGTTCATCATCAGCCTAATACAAATTACCTCTGCTGGTAAAAGATGTTTCGGACTCACTGCTCGTAGCAGTGGTAATGTGAAATGACTGGTAATGGATCATTTGGTGAACGTTGAATTGGTTTTGAAACCGATGGGTCATTTGCGTAAGCAACATTTTTCCGATTTTTCATATTTAATCAAGTAACTTTTGTTAAACAGAAATAACAATCGCTTTTGTGGTTACTTGACTCTATCCAAAGCACTGGAATTGAAAAATCGAAATAGACCTTCTTGCCATCTGACGATTTGTATAAAACAGTTCTGCAACTATTGCAAAACATTGTCGGCTTCCACGGTTTGTTTCACGGCAAGTTCCTGACAGCAAAACCAAAATAATGTAAATATGCAGAATTTAATGATTCTGATACTGCATATCCTTTTTTTCCAACCAAATATTCACCACACACAAAGCAAAAAAAGCTTGACACAGTAACACACGATCTCCCTGACAAGCTTAAACGCTACTGTTATGAAGATATAGAATGAATGTGGACATGTGTCAGTATTAACTGATTTACAGTATTGCCAGCCTGCGATAAAAAATGAACAAGGCGCGATAGCCCAATTTTTATGCTATATTCGAATTCAGCGTACCCATATTAGTTAAAAAACATGCTTCGTTTATGCAGTCAATTTTGTTCCAAATTTGTAGACCAGTGTTATTATCTAAATAATCCATTATATCATTAGCATAAAGTAAAAAAGGAAGAGATCCTAAGACCGAGCTCTGTGCTACGCCAGAGGTTAGACATAAGAGATTTGAATTTCATCCATTTAAGTTGACAAATTGAAATCTGTAACACAGATAAGATAAAATGAATTTGCAAGCCTAACTAGAATAGTTTACCTTATATTTAATTTTCTTTATCATTCTTCTATGACATATGGAGTTGAAAGCCTTACTCAGATCCGAAGAAACCAGAATACTATGCATGTTGCGATTCATGTCCTTCCTAATAGTATCGGGCAACTTTTTTTGACAATTGGCCATTAAGAATATATTTAACATCAAAATTATTGAAACAGAATCAAAATTGCGCATGATCGACTGTTAAAGTATCAGGAGCATTTTTAGATGCCTAAATTGCGACTTCGTCTTTATCATACAAAAACTGTAAAATGTAGAGTATTTTCTTTTTGCTGGAGCCCTTCTTTGACGCGCGTTTAATCAATACTGAGCTACAAGCTATCATAAAATTGTATGAATAGTTTTTTGACTATGAAATCTTTTCTTTTTAACGCCGTCTAGCGTCACCCGGTCACACATATGGGAAATCGGTGAAATGCAGATTGCTAAAGCCATCTATTGGAAAAATAATGGATTTATTTTTCATTAAAAATATCTAAATATAAAGTTATTTAAGTTGTAAGACCTTTCTACAATTTTTGCATCTTAAATTAATTAAATTGATGAATATTTATGAAATTTGTGCAGACGAACAGTTCGAGTATTTAAATAGTCAACAAATTGGATAAATATTTCCCAAACCGACCCTCTCTCAATAAAGAGTAGTGTCAATTTAGCGAATCTGTAACTAAGAACTAAACGCAAGAAGCTCTCCCATATCCCGTTCATGGGATGTGAAAAGATTTGTCTTTCTCGAAATCTAAGTTTGGCTAGCTACAAAAAAGTTTGTATGTAACTCAATAATTTTATATCCATTATCCTTCCATCAATGACAAATAAAGTTCAACAAAATAAATACAAATAAATATTCTATATGTCACTGTTAATAAAATATATCGTTTGTTCAGATGATGAGTCGAATGCTGAGACTCACATCAAAAAGTTTGACAAATCCTATCTTACAGAAAGGTTTCAGAAATCTAAAAATAGTTAGGTAAATTAGTTATCTTAAAAAGACGACATACTAAAAATCAAGATACATTTTGAAAACAAAAATATATTTGTTTTATTTCAAATCTATTCTGTATATATCGAAACATTTTTTGTGCTGTGTACGGTGTCTTTTCACATTAGCTGTATGTTATTCATATACGAATACTCGTTCTTTGATTTAAAACGAACAAACTAAACTAAATAAAACGTTGTGTTTTTTCTCCTTAATTAAATTACAGCCTTGGATAACGCCAAATGTGAGGAAGTTCTATTAAAACGGGCACGTCATGTTATTACGGAAATTAAGCGAACACAGGAGGCTGCCGATGCACTAAAGCGCCATGACTTCGTAAAGGTAAAGTATTTACTGTGCAACAGCAAGTACGGAGTGGTATGATGGGGAGTGGTTAGGTGTTGGCGACGATAAAAACCATAAACGTTAAACAATTTTTCGCAAAGCTTTAGTGTGTCTAAATTATATAAAAGTAGTAGTCTTTAGTAATGCAACCAGAATTTAAAATGAATGTGGGATCGGCCTTAATAACAGTTTTAACATTAAAGTGTATTTGCAGAAAACTTAATAGTTTGTTTGTTATAATTATTAAATATAATCGTAATTTGCTAACTATTTCTATAGAATGAGTTAATTGGACCAAATTGTAATCTATTAATAAGCCTTAAATTCATATCACATCGATGCGACCTGCAATAAATCTTAAGATAATACTAGGAAAAGCCACACAGTTGATAATTCAGAAAATAAGTGGACACTAATCTATATTTTTACTGGCATAAAACTATATAATTTAAAACATGGTTGCCTCAATTAATTTTAGCACCAGTTGCTTCACACCATCCTTACATTCTAGATCGAATACTACTCACGCAGTAGGCGCAATAGGCTCTATGAGTCATAGAGGGCTAAAGTCAATGTGGGCCGCAGCGGTTGAAAAAAATAGATATTTAATCCTTAAATGAAAAATGTATATGGTGGCAGTTGATAAATTAAGTAAAAATCGTCCTAGCTAATATATTTGTAAGACAGCTCCCTAATTTTGTGTTACTAACGAGCTAAGAAATGTTTTTCATTATAAGAGTATGTTTATGATGAAGCCACTTATCTGGCAGTGGGCCAGTGCTGGGATCACAAGTGCTCAAAATTCGGTTAGTAGCAAAAGAACTTTGCCGACCTTTAGAAAAATGCGTCCATCTTTAGTTAGTTAAATGTAATATGCGTAGGGAGTTACTAAATACAGGAAGAAATCAGGTTAATTTATATGCATTTTAATGGAATCATTCTGATTATGTTCGTGAATATTGAAATTTACTAGAAATATGATATTCAATGCTTGAATTTTGCTGGGTTTCTTCGAACAAATATCGAAAGGATGAAACCATAAACCTTAAAATAATTGTGCAAAGTTTTCATTTAAAACATTTGGAATTGGATTCGAACAAAAAAATTGGCTGGTAATTTGTTTTGTAAAAGGTGATTTTTTAATCGTAGTTTTTTTTTTTAATCGAATAAAACACTCGTATTTGCAGTATATGTTAAAAGTGTTTATTGGAATCGATAAATTGGTCTTTGTCTTTTAATTTTTAAAGATAATTTCATGTAAATATTGTCCGCGGCTCCGTCTCAAAATGTCCTTCCGGAAGGTCCAATTTTTCGTCACTTTTTCGAGCATTTCGGCCTGTATTCCACGAATAACGCGTGTTATGTCATCCTGTAAGGTTTCAATAGCCTTCGGCTTGTCCACATAGACTAACGACTTGACATAACCTCTCAAGAAATAATCAAGAGGTGGTAAATCGCAAGATCTTGAAAGCCATCTCACAGGGCCAAATCGAGAGATAAGCTGCTCACCAAGTTCATCCCCCAATATCCATTGTTTCACGAGCAGTGTGGCATGTTGCATCACCCTGATGAAACCACATGACAACCAAGTTCAACTCGGGAAATTGGTGCAAAAACAAAATCGCGTATCATGGCTCGATATCGTTCGCCGTTGACGGTAACGTTTCTTCCACGGTCGTCTTTGAAGAAAACTGGACCGATAATGTCACCAGCCCATAAACCACACCAGACTGTCCTCTTTTCGGGATGCATCGGTAATTCATGTATGGCATGTGGCTGTTCATCACTCCAGATGCAACAGTTTTGCTTGTTTAGGTATCCCTTCAGCAAGAAATGAGCCTCATCGCTGAACACAATTTTTCGATAAAACAGAGGATTTTCATTGGGCTTTTTTAAGGCTCATTCACCAAAAATTAGACGTTGTGATAGAACATTTGGTTTCAATTGTTGCGTGAGTTGAATTTTATAGGCTTTCAAATCCAAATCGACGTGTAAAATTTTCCTTGTGGTTGAGTAACACATGCCCAATCGCTAAGAGCGGCGACGAATTGACATTTCACGATCGTCATTAACACTGGTCGCTACGGCTGCAATATTTTCTTCGGTACGCACTCTATGCATGCGAGTCGATGGTTTTATGTCCAATAAAGTAAATTTGGTGCGAAATTTGGAGATAACAGCACGAATTCTTGATTCAGCTATATACGACTATAAAATGGTCGTATCAAACGAAGCACATTTGTCACAGAACACGAATTGTTGATTCAGCAGGTCGATTATGACGACCATAAAATGGTCGTATCAAACGACGCACAGAGCACGAATTTTGATTATAAATTTCAAGCATTTGCATTCGTTGCTCGTTTGTTAGTCTTTCCATGAGAAAATGGCAGAGTATATTGTACACTTTTCACTTTGACAGATGACGTTTGGATGCCATTACCAACCAGTGCTGCCAACCTGAAAAACTTAAATCTTAAAAAATCACCCGTTATATGCAAACCACGATGTTTTGAAAAATCGAAAAGTACTCTTAAAATATTTTAAAAATATTAATACATAAAATTTAAAATTCCTTTAATTTTTGTTTTTTTGTTTTCTTGTTTAATTAGAGAAATTCAATAATAATAATGGCTACTGGATTTGTCTAGATTTTCTGTATAGCTTATGAATATATTAATTTATTAGCTCGTCCACAGACACTTGAAGAATTCTTCTGTGAAATTGCCAATAAATCTCTGGAAAATTTTTTCACATTATTTAGCAATTCATTGAGAATGATTCATTAAGTTTCTATGTTTCTTTTGTGATCAAGACGAATCATTCCTTTTGTGAAAATTATACAGCGACTTCGTAAAAGCAATAGAATATAAGTGAAACTGTTCGTAATGTATTTATTGGCCTTTGCCAATATACATATACATATTATATATCATATACATATATGAAAGAACATTTTCCCCCATCATTTTGTTTTGTTAACTTTTTCGACCAGCATTACATTTGTTTCATTGTTCGTCGCCAGTTCGTACATACAACGAATTATTCGAAATCTTTTGGCGTAGGAAGGATACAAAAAAGATTTGAATTTGAATGAACCATTTTCGTGGCAGCCACAACGCGTACCCACTCACATCCTTCGAATGTCCTTTTGTAAAATGTTAAAAGGAAGAATGCAGGAACACATGCAATCATTAGCTTAATTTTACGCTAACATGAATCAATGGCTTTTGAATCTGAATGTGAACGAAAATGTGAATAGCAGATGAGGAGAACAGAGAAAATGTACGAAAATTGCTATTTAACAAAAAGAAAAAAAAAATAAAGACAGGAAAACGCGCCCAAACAAACTGTGATGTGTGAGCGTATGGAAAAGAATACAGCTCACAAAAAGATAGTTGCTACAGAGGCCTACAGATGAATGTAGAACCGGGGTAACCCAGGGGAAGTTTGCTCCCAATATGAATTTAAAAGGATATGTGCAAGTATGTGTGTGTGTGTGTGGGGGGGGGTGTGCTGGTATGTTATATGGAAATGGCACAAAATAAATACCTTAATCAAATGGCTGTGAGAGATTTACAACGGACTGAAGTGAGGGCACATTGAGGGGCCACTTTTAGTAGAAACTTTACTGTTCCTTTCAATGAACACTATAGTGATTTTGGTTTTTTGAGTATTAATAACTTACTTTTGATTCCTCTGCTGAATAGAGGAATGTTAATGTCCTTGTATAAAATGACATTTTGATCTGTTCCCCAAAATGCGTTGGCAATTTCAATGGCCAATCATGAGCTGTGCAGTTCCAATAAATTTTAAAAAATCGAGTTTGTTTCAAACGGATGTGGGGTCAAGAACTTAAGCATTCATCCAAGTATATATATAAGTGTATTACGGATATTTTTAAAGGATTTCTATAAAATTTTTGAAGATCATTAAGAAGATTTGACCACAATACGTTGAACATCATATAGCCATAAATAGTGGTCGTACTAATATTAAGTAGTTGATTTATCATATATTAAATTCTTATTATTATTATTATCAGTAAAATTTATGCGTTAACCCTTTACATTTTCCTGTGTTCACATACGCAATTGTGGTGATGATAAATTCAAATTTGCTAGAACTTTGTTTGAAATTTTCAAAGGCATAAAAGTTTCGGTTATGAGCGATCAAATCATCGACAAACAAGTAAGATCGGAAGTCAGTACAAAAATGCAGAAACTTTTTTCTTATTTTACAAAACTTTTCTACCCATGCTTATTATAATTGCTTATACTATTTTTTTCTTCCAAATGAACACTTTAAAAACTTCAAATTTGTATAAATCCAACAAACTTTAAAGCATTAAAAAGTTCTATAAATCACATATAGAGGTCGGTAGCTTTTCCTAGAGCCTATAGAAACTCAGTTGTTGTTTCTCTCTGTGGAGAATATGTGGAAAATACCTCAAGTTTTATAAAAAAAAAAATACATCAATAAATTCGGCAAAATAAACAAAGTATTAACTGTATTCAGGATTAGTTCATCACCTATTTTTTTCGTCAAAAGCATTAACACAAATTTTCGTTCTTCTTTTTATAAAAAATATTTCGAAGGATTTCGTGCTCACGAACAATCGAAATATTTTAAGAATATGCATATAAACCATCAGAAGTTAGTTGGAAACGTCCACATTTTTTTGGAAGCATCTTAATTTATATGTACCTTAAGGTGTGACAATCTCCAGAAACTGAAATTAAAACTCCAATTTCCGTGAGTCCACGGGATGTTGTATTTTCTTAAATAACCAGATCCTCTTATTGCTTTGATATGACCGAATGATTAATTTATTTTAAATTAGAAGTACATGGTATAAATCAAGTAAATAGCTGGTTTTATGAACTTTATGAACTACTAAGTATGCAAATGTACAAAAAAGTATTAGCAAATAAAGGGGATGGATATACCCCTTCAAGTTTTGATGGAATATAAATTCAATACATATTTTTTTAAATGATAAACCTTAATTGGCAAGCGTAATCTATTCAATTTTTTATGAAATGCAATTGCGTCAAATATCAGGACCTAATCCAAACTATTAAATAGGACATTTACGATGGTTTCGTTATGATTACGGGCATCATCCTGCTGAAACCAAAAGGTTATGGAAAGTCATGTCTTCAATTTCTGGAAGTGAAGACTTTCTTCGATCCAGAGGAAGTGCTTAAGTGGCTACAGCGTCCATATTTTAGAATGTACGAGGTGTGTTAAAAAAAAAAAAAAATAAGGTGAATGAATAAGGAAAAATTTTACGGGCTACGTACATTCGACTTTCGACTATTATTATTTTTCATGCTGATGCACTCGTCTCGAAGATATGTTGACGGTTTTATCCATATAGCATGTTTAGTTTGTTTGTGACAGGCATAAATAAGACAAGTATTTCACGTGTTCGGCAATTTTCTGCTAGGAAAAAATGGATCAAAGAAGTTGCATTAAATTTTGTGTAAAAAATGGAATTAAGTGCTCAAAAACACTTGAAATATTGACAGTGGCATACGGTAAGAGTACTCTGAGTCAAAAAAATGTTGACAAGTGGTACAAGCTTTCCACAGAAGGTCAAGAAGATGTGACGACGACGCTTGCTCTGGACGCCCCAGCACATCGACAACTGATGAAAATGTTGAGAAAGTGAAAAAAATTGCTGTGGAGAATCGTTGAATCACAATTAGAGATGTTGCTGAGGATGTCGGCATATCGGTTGGATCATAACAAGCAATCTTTTCGGAAATTTTGGGCATGAAGCGTGTGGCAGCGAAGTTCGTTCCAAAATTGCTGAGTTTAAAAAAAAAAACATCGTCGCATGGGCATCGCTCAGGAATTGTTGAATGATGTCAACGATGATCAAGTTTTGCTTGAAAGGGCCATAACTGGTGACGAATCATGGGTATATGGTTATGACATCAAAACCAAAGCCTAATAGTCCCAATGGAGAGCCAAGACCAAAAAAAGCACGCCAAGTTCGATCAAATATCAAGGTTGTGCTCACTGTTTTCTTCGATTACCATACATCGTAGTGAAAAAATTGTGAAAAAAAAATCATGGCTTTTGCATCATGATAATGCGCCTGCTCACTCATCTTTGATCGTGAGAGATTATTTGGCCAAAAACGATACCGTTATCATGCCTCAGCCACCACCGTATTCACCAGACTTGGGTCCATGCGACTTTTGCTGTTCCCAAGATTGAAGAGAGCCATGAAAGGACGTCATTTTGTGACGAGGGAGGAGACTAAGAGAGCTCAAGGACATACCAAAAAGTGCATATCAGAACTTCTTCGAGGATTGAAAAAAAAACCCTGGCACAAGTGTATTACATGTGAGGGGGACTACTTTGAAGGAGATAAAATAGAAATTGATGATTAAATAAATATTTTTTGAGAAAAATTCACCTTTTTTTTGAACACACCTCGTATATGGACAGCTTTTGTAGTACACTAGAACTTCATGGACTGAATTTTGAGTACAGCGAGCGCAGGACGTGCTTCAATTCACTCTAACATTCTTTTCAAATTTTGCACTGTTTTGGTAGCAGAGCAATCTTTTTGGAAATACTTTTTCAATATTTTCATCGCTCATTAAACGTTTATGTGGTAATATATTATCATGTATTCACGATACTGTCAAAATTCAATTAAGTGAGTGAATGTAAGTTCAATATTTTCTGAATAATGTTCGGAAAATATCAATTGGAATTTGGAATATTCGTTTGTCGCTGAGAAAAGTTTAATGTTGGCAAAATGTCAGTTAAAATTAACAATTTTTATTTGGTGTTGCAAAAAGAACAACTGTTAACGAGAATTTCTACTTAATATCGAGAAAAGAAAGATCGATTGCTATTGAGATTTTTCATTTAAATTTGAAAAACGATTATTATTAGATTAGAATTACTATATGATATAGACATAACACAACTGAAAATATGATTTTTCGTCCGTTATTGGCAAAATTACAAGAGAAGTTGAGAACACTGCATTTGTAAATGATAAATCAAGAAATATATTTAAGAAATTTTAGCACGAAACGCAAATTTAAAGCATTCGTCTGTTTTTTTCACATTAAATTTGCATTCGAACTTCCGTGAAAAAGTAAATTCCCTTGCATCCCTTGAAGGATCTTCCCACATTGAATGAGCTTACATGTAAATTCTATGCAATTAAACAAGTGACACCGCAACAGGTACTATTTGCAATTTAACAGGTGATTTCTTCAAATTCTCAGGCATTAAAAGACTTTTCCTTTTCACTTGCAATGAAATCCGGAAATTTGCAGAACAGTCCGTAGTCGATAAAAAAAAGTACAATGCAATCTAGGACATCATATTTTTAATCGAATGATTAGCCTTTGTAAGGAAGGTATCGACTCGTGAAGCCTTTGTGGCTTTGTCAAATTTAAAAATATGCGACGCCAGTATAGAGTAGGTAAAGGTAATTCTAAAACATGCGCTAATTATGAATTTTTCCGGAATGAAGAAAGGTATTTGGGGTCCGGTAGAAAGCAATATTCAAGGACTGTTTCCAAAAAAAAAAAAAAAAAAAAAAAAACAGAGCTTCAATAGTCCAGATTACAAATGATTTTAATATGTTAACACCCACACTGCAGAGAAAAACATCGACTTATGCGGAGGAAAGAAATTTTGTGATGTCTACAAAAAGGCGATGTTTTGAGATCCTTTTATAAATTTCCAGTACATCGATTTCAATATCACTCATTAGCATTCACAGTAGAATTAAGACGAAATTAGAACACCTTCTTGCAAAATGTTGCCTTTTGATAACCGTTACAAAGCCTTTAGCTGTCAGGGAATAAAAGAAGGCTTAACCAGCCCTTAAAATCAAATGGAACAATTATTAAAATGAATCATTTATTTGTTTCAAAAAGCCTTAAGGAGCATTTCTAAAAACTGTGAATATTTACCAAGTGCTTCTATATAGAGTAACGATTCATTGCTTCTTCTGATGGCCCTTTGAGAAACACTCTGCTCCTTTCATATCGCCTGTTTCAATATTTGCTCCAAAAATGTGTTCCCTGGCTATGGAGTGGGCAGCCTCTGATGGTATGAATGCCTACATATGGAACCCTAAATGCATAAATCAAATTTGCTGATTGCAGTTGAACTTTTTATAAATGCGCTGAATGTACATCAACAAACAAAAAAGGCAAATTCCATTGAAACCATCCAAAACTAACGACATTTTTTTTTCTCGGAAAAGGTTCTTCCACGAGCTGCTCGCGCGTTGGTCGTCCAACATTGTGTGTGGTTGCAAATTGATGGAGCACAGTATCGTTACGACTGGGATGCTGTGCTGATTACCCCAAAACGCGTAGAATTGAATGCCTCGTCGAGTGAGCGAGGTTGATAACTGTGTGGGAAAGCCTAAAGGATGTGAGTGCATAGACAAAACAGTGGTGTCAATGGTTATATAGTAGATAATTCCTAACGGGCCTCTTATCTGTTTTCTGCTTATGCCTGGTGGCCGTAATACAGCTTAACTTGAAATGCTTCCTCATGCTTCCCTCTTGTCAATTGTCTTATTATGTAAAATCACATACTTGACAATCACTGTGCGCCTTGCGACCATGTTTGCTGTGCTTGAATACGATATGCTTTCACAGCCATTGGTTGGTCCTTTCGTTTTCTCCCCCATTAAATAATCTGAATACAGCAAAAGAAATGAAAGGAGGCCTTTTCTACAAATACCATTACCAGCAGAGGAATTTGTGAGCCAACATATCTGTAGCTCAGCGACATAGAGCCTTTGAACACAGCATTGCAGTGTCGAATCTTTGCAAAACAGGAGATTTAATTCGCTGTTCTCTGACAAAAGCAAAAAAGTAAGATTTCTGCATAAATTAGTTTATATTTTTGCACCTCGTTCTCGACACCACTTCTCGTTTGAGTTTTTCCCATTATAAAGTAAGGGGTTCTATGCCTATGTAACAGCATCCCCAAATCTTTGTCGATGCTATCAAATACATTTTGCATATTTTTTGCAGTTTATAAATAAAATGAAGCACATTCGGGGCGTGAGAGCTGGATAGCACAAAGTAAGATAGACCAGCATATATTTTTGGGAATTTTGACAGGCATAATCGCAAAAATATTCTACTTGAACTACATGTAAGTGATATTTGGTTACTGTAAAGCTGCATGGATGGCGGTTAAGAGTCTGGCAGCATATTATGAGAATTACTCAAATTATGTTAACTGAATGCACATTATAAAACGCTAATGATGGCTGTTCAGGCTCTGATAGCATTACTTTACTTATAGCTGACGATGTTGGTGGCTATTTGTTGCCGCTACTGCTCCTGATGTAATATTATGCCAGTGGTAATGCAGTAATTTTCAGCATTTCCCTTACAAATATAAATAGGAGTTATGAAATTTAAATAAATTGCGATACAAACTACCAAAGGCAACGATAATAAGGAGAAGCGAAATGTATACATACGAGGGCGGTGCAAAAACTAGACGACCTAACAAAGAAGTCGCACAAAGTTGGGAAAACTTTTCTTTATTTTTCAACATAATCTGCTTTCGCAGTTCGATACACTTTTTCCAGCGATATTCAATAGCTTCTTTACCCTGTTCATAGTAAGAACTGCCAACTCCCTAAACTATCCATCAACCGCAGACTTCACCTCTTCATTGTAGGCAAATCTTTTACCGCCGAGCCATTTTTTTCAAGTTAGAAAACAGAAAATAGTCCGAGAAAGCTAAATCTGGGGAATAAGATGCGTGATGAAGCAATTCAAACTTTAAATTATTAAATTTGGCCACCATTGCTATTATTGAATGTGTGAATTGGAGCATTTTTTTTTTCTTTTTTGAGGAAACAAAGCTTCCTTTTTCGCCAAAATGCGGTTTTTTCCCATAATTTCATCACCAAAACGCTGCAGTAAATTAGCATAATATTCACAGTTAATGTATTTCCTTTCTGAAGTTAATCAATAAAAGTAATCCCACGCGCATCCAAAAAAAAAACCGACGCCATGACCTTGAAAGCAAATGTAAGTCCGCGGCTTTGATTGTTCCTCTGTCTTTGTTGTTGTCATTCATAGTTATAAAACGACGCAAAAATTCAGCTTTATTGCGCTGAAACATTGCCAACCACTTTACTAAAACATCTTCACGACGCTGTTTTTGCTCTATTGAAAGCAAGTGCGGCACCCATCTTGCGCATAGCTTTTTCATCTTCAAATCTTCGTTCAATATACGATGTATAGCAATTTCTGAAATGTCTACCATTTGTCTACCAGATGAAGATGGGTGAGCATCTTCAGCCAACGATCATCCAATACCATTTTGTGGATTTTGTTAACCGTGTCTGGTCGTATCCGTAACCGTGTCAATTGGTCGACGAGTACGGAGTTTGTCTTGGCAGCTCGTACGGCCTCGTTTAAACTCTGCTACCTAATATTTTACAGTCGTAAACGAAGGAGCAAACTCGCCTTGAGTCGAAGCTAGCTCAGTTTTAATATTGGTGGGACTGAGGCCTTTCAAATGGATATATTGAATTATAATACATAACGGTGATCAATTTTTTCCATGTTTACAAGTTCACTTTTGACGGCTCAAATAAAAATACTACTCTACGTGGCGCCTTCAAACTTAAAACAAATGCTTCTTAAGGTTTCCACTTTTCAGTAAAATAATTTTATTCAAGCTACTGGCACTATCTGTACGTCAGGACGGCTAGTTTTGGGATCAACCATAACTTTTGAAATCGTTGAGGTATGCCCGTTTCCTGGGTTAACTGCTAGACACGATAGTTTTTGCTAAGCTTCACGAAACTTGGCACAGCCATAATGTCCCACACCTTCTGTTATGGTCGATTCAAACTAATCGATTTAGTAAAAATCTATATTTCCTCTATAATTTCTAAGCGGTAGTCGTCAGTAAGTTGTCTCCATAAGCCGAAACTGAAATATGAAAACACTCCAGATCCATTTGTGATTTTGTTTTGCCAGAGTAACAAAACAACTGATACGAAGAATCCTTTTTTGTAATTCTGAGTAGTGAAGGCATATCATTTGACGAGACCAGAAATGTAACCCCCAAAAGGAAGCATTAAAAGTAAAAAATATTTATTAACCAAATGTGCTTCATTTTTTTAAGTCGATTGAGCGACATCCGTCCCACGACAACTGCTGCAAATTTTTATAAAAATTCTTAAAACTTGGCACAGCCTAATATTTTTCCAAATCGTAGCCGGCGATTGTAAATGGGCTTCCTCTGGTGTCTCCCATATAAATTAAACGATTTGTTTAGAATTTAATTTCTGCCTTAATTGGTAAAAAGCTTACGCGCCCTACTGATGTTTCCGCGTTTACAAAATTTTAAACAAAGATCGCCTGAATTACGATGTAAGTGAATTTTTTGAAATAAATTTTCTAAGAGTAGAACAGAAGACCCAACAATGTACGATATACAAGAATATGCTCGGCGAAAAAATTTTATACACAAATCTGTCATTGTCGGCAAAATCAGCCCAGTAGGAAAAACTTGCCTATACAAAGATGGACACCTTTTCTGAAAAATTGCGTAATTCAAGAATTTGCATTATTCAATATTTCCATTTTTTTGTCAGTTGAATGCAATACAACGTTGTCTTAAATAGATATTGGAAAGAACCTCATATAAAGAAAGGATAGAATCTCATATAATCTTTTTGAAGAGCTTGAGACGGTTGTTTAAAAATGAAAAAGTTCTTAATTTCCCTGGAAAATGGTCGATATATGTACAAGAGGGGGATGATTCAAAAGCTGTATCAGGCATTCATTAAATAAAATCAATATAAAATCAATATATATAAATAAAAAAATATATCAATATACAGTTAACAAATGCAAAAAGGCTATTTCAACTCAAGCGTTTCAACTAAGGCGTGGTTATTGAAAAATATGGAACAAAATACGATTTTATGCTGGAAAACGTTCAAAATAAACATATTATGAGAAGTATGAGAAGAGGCCGTTCTATTCCTTAAGGTGCGATTACAATTGAAATTGTGTATGTCTTCACAAAATTTCACAATAGGGTGTCAGAACCGTAACGGCACCCGCCACCCCCATAACAACCGAGTTTTATTTTACCGGTTTTCTTTTTCTCTCAAGGGACTATTTAATGCTCTGCTACAGAAATTGCCAGCATAAGCTCGGCTCGGCCAATCCAACACGTTTGGTTGCCACTGAAATTATTAATCCATCATTATTAGCTGGCGATCTGAGGGTAAATTACCCCCCAAATATGCAATAATAATCATAACGGTAATCATTATCGTTATGATTATTATTGCATACTTTTTGGCCCTCACCGTCAACACATTTGAAATAATGTAATGTAAAGGAACTGAATATCTTAATTGCACGTAGGGCATGTCGATACTTTTTTGCTGATAAACGAATGATTATATTTCAACGTGTAATCAAGTGCTATTTGGATATTCAAACGAAGCACAAAAATTGGTTTTACACATATATGTAACGGTTTCGTGTCGATGGGAAGTGAAAACATCTGTATTATTTTAAAAATGTTGGTGTACGTACACATCTACAGAATGGATGAGGTAATGAGGTAATCAATGGTTAACGTAATAAAATTTATCGGCTACTCCTTTTATTTTACATATTTGTTAAAGGGGCGAAAATATTTATTGGCGGTTTTCTACAATTAATTTAAATCTTATACCATGTTAGTGGTAACATGGTATCCGGCTACTGCCATTTTGAATTTAATTCGGAGAATGCTGGAAACTGGTATTCCAAAAATGTTGCAATTTCAGCAGCCATACATATATGTGCCAACTAACCAAGTTATATTATGGTGATCATCCATTAGTGGGTATTAAGGAGAAATCTTTAAATTACATATAATATTTTCAAGTTATCTACAAGTTTCCTGACATTAAGCTCGGTGATGCAGCTAAAGTGAAAACCAATGGATAGGATATAAAATCCTTGCATTAAAATTTCGCAAGCACCACTGGTTTTGTTGTTTCGCTTATTTCTGTTTTGTTACATCGCTACATTCTGTGCCAAATTAATTGCAAACTAAAGTTTAAATGATAGATTCCTGTAAATAAATATGTGGGGATTGCACAAGTTCCTCTAGTTTCAAAGTCGCCAAAACTGATTTCATTTCATTCTTATAATATACTGCGCTTCAAGTCCTTAATGTGTATTACAAGTGAATATACTTAAAATGATACACTGACAACAACAATTTAATGATAGTGTCAAAAGGATGTCCAATCGAATAATAAACAAAGTGCGTACAACATTAAAAGTAAACAAATATATAACAGTAGTACACTGTAAAACTTTTGAATGAGCAATATATTGCATCCATAGCCAGAAACAAATTTTACATTTTTGTACCGAAGGTCGTAATCAAGAACTCGCGATGTTTGCTTGACGTGATCATTTCGTGATGCAAATAAAGGCTATCTCTTAGTGGCCATATAGTTATAGTTTTTTCTCATGATTCTTAAAAAAAATCATTGGTATCACTAAAAATTACATTTTATCATAGACATATAAAAATTATCTACAAACATAATAAAAATCATTGAATTAAATACAAGTATAGCGAAAATTGGGCTATTCACATAAACTTTTCAAGGAAATGTCCATATTACCAGTATAAAAATTTAGGTTTGGTAAACTGTATTACATTTAAAGTTACCCAATATCTTTTTGATGTTGTTGTTTATGATGCTGCATCATTACATAAATATCGACTTCTCTCTTCTCTATTAAAACAAGGGCTCGAAGAAAAACCAGTAGCATTGTTCGTTGAATTTTCTGCGGTGATCACATCACTTTGCACATATTTGAAATGAACTGAGCTAACATTTATCAGTGGACAAGTTAAATAGGCGCCAAAACTAGCCGACCTAACAAAGAAGACACAAAAAAGTTCGCAAAATATTCTTTATTTTTCAATACAATTTCCTTTTAGCTCGTTACACTTTCTCCAACGATAATCAGTAGCTTCTACACACTGTTTACAGTAAGAACAATCTAGCCCCCATATATAGTCATCAACCTCAGACTTCACCACTTTATTGTTAGCAAATCTTTCACCATCGAACCATTTTTTCAAATAGTTCGGGGATACTAAATGCGGTCTTTTTTGCATAATTTCATCACCTAAACACTGCAATAAATTTACATGTTATAATATTCGCCGTTGATGGGCTTTCCTTTCTGAAGATAATCAATAAAAATAATCTCATGCGCATCCCAAAAAAACAGACGCCATGGCCTTGTCTTCAGTGGCAACCGTGTTTGTCTTCTTTGGACACGATTCTCCCATTCAAGTCCACCGCTTTGATTGTTCCTTTGTCTCAGGTGTGAAGTGGTGAATCCATGCCAAATTCCGCTTTATTCCCGTGAAAGATTGCCAAACGTTGTACTGAAACATCTTCGCGACGCTACTTTTGCTCTACTGAAAGCAAGCGCGGCACCCATTGTGCGCACAGCTGTCTCATCTTCAAATCTTCGTTTAATATACGATATATCGCATTT
Organism: Philornis downsi; assembly: GCA_019455685.1. Classification (NCBI taxonomy): domain Eukaryota; kingdom Metazoa; phylum Arthropoda; class Insecta; order Diptera; family Muscidae; genus Philornis; species Philornis downsi. The sequence goes on from JAHXMU010000444.1 coordinate 719,467, forward strand.
CTTGAAATGCCTATGATTTCAGCTAACTCACGCACCTTCAGCCGATGATGATCCAATACCATTCTGTGGATCTTAATCGTGTCTGGCGTGGACACCTCAACTGGTCGACCACTACCTTGCTACCCATTATTTTACAGTTGTAAATAAAGGAGTAGACTCTCCCAGATTAGGATCTAATTCGTTTTTAATATTGGTTTAACTGAGACTTTTCAAATGGAAATATTGAATTACATAACGGTGACCAAATTTTACCATATTTACCAATTCACAGAGATCGTTTACTTTTGGTGGCTCAAATAAAAATACTAAATTTTGAAACTTAAGACATATGTTTTATAGGGTTGCCACTTTTCACGAAAATATTTTTTTTCAAACTACTGGCACCATCTATCTATACGTCAGGTCATTCAGTTTTGCGACCGCCGGTTATTCCGTTAAGGGTTTCCGTTAAGGGACTGGCGAACATTAACTAAAATTTTGGTATGATATTAATAATATGAAACATAGCTTTTGTGTCACAATGACAATTTGAAAGTATTATTTTTTGAAACTCCTCTTACGTATATGCCACAAAGGTATTTGTTTTAATTTTTACGTTGTTTTCCTATTCAAGTATTTAGTCAACATGAATAAACATTTTAAAATATATTAGAAATATTTTTATAGTCTTTAGAAAGCTTTGCAATGGATGTAACGAACTGAAATGTCCGATCACTTCGAATGTGTTATAACCACATTCGACTTAACTTATTTTTCCAGCGGAAAATCTGTTTACTTGACATTATTCAATAACCATACGCACTGTAGGGGAGGTTATGGGACCTGATTGTATAGTGGATTGATAATTTGCTGTATCCAATAACTTCCTTCAGATATGGATTTTAATTAACGGATAAATAGCATAATTAATGGTATAAAAAATTTCTGAAAATTCTAACTGGATTCAGTTATATATGTACAGGGTGGCGCAATAGAACGTTCATATTGCATCATCTTTTTTGCGGGGTAGAAAAGGCGCGGGCGGGGGGTGCCTACATCGTTGGGTTGGCGGGCTCATTTTTAGTCGCTATGAATGACTTCGGCGGGAAGCGTCGCGCATTTTGCGTGCGCGCATTTTACGAGAACTCTCGTTCATATATTGCTACTAGGCGACTATATTGTGCTGAATATGGACTACGGCCCAAAATCAAACACCGGAAACCATTGCATAGTCCTAAAGTGGCAGTATGGGCAGCAATCTCTGGCAGAGGAATAATTGGTCCTTTTTTCTTCGAAAATGCGCGGGTCCAAAACGTCACGGTTAATACGGACGCTATGTTGACGGATTTTTGGCTCCAGAAATTGAAAGTTCAAGAATAGTGAATTCCAGAACTTGGTTCCAACAAGATGGAGCTACCTGTCACACACCAAATGACTCCATGGCGGTGGTGAAGCAGATGTTCCGTGGCAGACTGATTTCGAAAAGAGGTGATATCCCATGGACCCACGTAGTCCAGACTTGACGCCTCTTGACTTTTCTTGTGGGGATACCTCAAACACAAAGTCTACAGTAATAATCCAAGAAACATCGTTCAGCTCAAGGGGAATATCCGTGGTGAAATGGCAGCCATTACACCAGTATTACTGAATAAAGTGTTCAATAATTTTCGTTTGCGGTTAGAGGAGTACCGTCGTAGAGAAGGTCACCATTTAGATGATGTTATTTTTAAAAAATAAACTCCATTTATTACTCTACAATGCCTTAGATTTATTTTAACCATACCTTTTGTATTTATTTTTTAATCTATTTTTTAAATATGCACGTTCTATTGCGCCACTCTGTATTAGCAAGTTTTTTTTCCTGTATTGGCTTCGACCGCTTGTGCCACCTGCGAATATTTTATCAAACCATCGCCAGATAAGCGGGTGTGCCAGAAACTTTATATCATAGTATATGTTGATTTTGACTGTTTTTTAGTGAAAAGGCGCAGAAGTTTTCAATAACCACTCGCACAATTGGGACGATTCCTAAAAACTGTCATGACTTGCTATGGTTATTTCTGGAATGTGTAAGATGATGTCTTACATTGTCATTAAATAACGAACAGGTAGTGAAATTTTTCAAAAAGTCTGAAAAATTTAAATTTTTTTGGGGTAGGTTCAGTTCTCGTATAGGCAGGCAAGTTTTTCTTACTGAGCTAATTTCACCAACTTCGAACTTAACTTGCCCCAATTATGAGGCATCCTCGTGCAAAATTTCAGCCTTTCAGCTGAACCTGGGTGATTTCAATCGTGCTTTCAACAAACACTCAATAAGACTGACGGAAGACCATGCTTAATACACATAAATATTTGTGACGATCAGGAATATACGTACATATATATTTTATGACGTCTCAAGGGAAAATTATTGATTGCTACAAATCGAAAGGCGAAGTAAGTGTACATCTTTCTGTCCTCTGGCTAGAAATTCGTTTTATGAATCAGAAAGGCTTAATGATGCACGAGCATAAGCTGACTCAAATATTAAGTGCCGTTGAAAGAAGTTTTCCTTTCCAAACCTTAATATGTGACGCAAGGAACAGTTGGCGAAATTTGTAAAATAAATCACTACATTTGGTTGTGTAACAAAAACCGGTGCTGACTTTCTTTGAAATAACTTAAGATTTCAGGTGTTATCATGTTAATTTATCTTCACAAATTTAATTTGCGCATTTTATTAGCAAAAGTACAGGGTGGCACACAAATTCTGGTACGATAAGAAATTGAAATAAGTTTGTTTTTACTTAATGTATTTCATTTGTTTATTTTTTTCTTTTATTGCGTAGAAAGTTCAATTTTATTTTATATAACTGATTGGTTTTTAAAATGATAAACCGTAAATGAACTCTATGCTCATTGACGCATATGCGACACCTGATCAGAAATTTAATCAATTATTGTTTTAATGAGCCGCTTTAATTCAGTCAAATTCCCTGGTCTCGTATTATACACATCTTGTTTGACATAACCCCGTAAAGAAAAGTATGGTGCGGACAGGTCAGGTGGCTTTGGAGGCCAGCGGAAAGTGTTTCTGGATATTAATTTGTTTGGGAATTTTCGTTGGAGCTCTATCATAACCGGTCCGGCTATGTGTGAAGTTGTTCCATCTTGCTGGAACCAAATGCTGTTGAAACGGTTACGTCTTCGGCGCAGTTTTGGAAAAAAAATATCTTTCAATATCTTTAAATAGTGGTTTCCATTGACAGTTACCGTTACATTAAAGCACAATTTGTGCGCCACCCTGTATATGTGAATATAAGATCCCCAGGAGGATGTGATTATGAACGAAATAATCCTGTGAATAACAAAATCGTTTTGTGTTAACAAAGTCAAGCCGTTTGAAATACTAAAGAACCTGAATATTGTTAATTCATTAAATTACGTCGCACGGCTTAAGTCAGCTTTAGCTTTAAATAAATTCCTCTGATGTCTAATAAATAATTTCCTTAAATTCCACAATCTCTTTAAAAATTCAACCATCTTCTAGACCTTAAAAACACTACATTAAAAACATCCAACGATATTAACCAAGATAACGTCTATAACAGATATGTGCGGGTTCATGTCCGTGTCTGCATGCGTGTGTATTTGTTTATATGTTCTATTTGCCATTTAGACCATAACATTATTACGTGCAATACAAATACAGTTATTTGCCCAAACACATGCATCCAAACAACAAATATATTTTGTCCACGCAGACATCCACATAGAATAACCACACTACTGGGGATAATTCTATGTGAATGTGTGGTTTTAATATCATTTGAGGTTTAGACAAACATATCCATATGTAGATGTGTACCAACCAATGTACTAATAGATGGCCCCCACTACACAAACCCCCATTGTACCGACCAATTTACTCCCTTGGCGGCCACCGTTGGGTGAATGTGTTTACTGTCCAACAAATGAGATTTATATGTTTTGCAATATAAAAGCCACATGCCGCGTTTAGCAAACATTTTCAAAAAAAGAAACAACGCTAGAACGGAGAACGCACTACGAGTACAAAATAAACCACAATGTTTATAATTTAATAAAATTTTAGAAAAGAAAACATAGCCAGAAGATGAACGTCCAACGAACATGGTGTGTGATATGAAACCAGACGAATCAAAAAATACAGATGAAACTGAATAAATGCGGTACCAATATTGGATAATTCTAAAATATCTCGAAAAAAAAACATTAATCGACAAAAATCAAATTCTAAATGAAAACTTATATTCATTCTGAAGTTGTCATATCAACTAGAAACAGTAAACTGTTCGGCAGAAAACATAACTTGCTTTAAAGCCGTTGCTAAAGGCCGTCAAGAGAATGATTTGATTTTGCAATTTAAAAATTATTCCGAAATAGTATTTTGTTAATCAGATTACTTGATTTTTCTTCCATTATATAGAAAACAATATTTGCAATTAAAACAAGTGGAGAGAACTTCTTGTGTCTCACAAATCGATTCCTGCAATTTTACGCAATTGTTAGGGTATAAAACGCGCTACCGCTCGACTGATTGTGAAAGACCTGAATTTTATTCTAAAACTCAATCATTTAAAGACCGCTGAAGATATGCTAGAATGATTCAATTCCGATCCCACATTCCTAAAACACATTGTAGATGATGATGAGACAGATGCGTTTAAGAGACGCTTTCCAACTGAACCAAAATCAACAAAAAGACCACGTCAAAGTCTATGAAAAGTCAAGGTAAAATTGACTGTTACCTTTGATCATCGGGGTCTTAAGCACTTCAAATTATTGTCAGAAGTCCAGACGATAAATAAACAAAATAATCTTGGTGTTATGCCGCGTTTGAAACACCCAATTCCTCGATTTTTCGGATTTGTTAGATTTGTGAAACGAAAACTCATGAATTATGGACAACAAGGTTATTATTGCGAACGATTTTCTAGCAAAAATTTGCAAATATTGTCGAACAATCACTGGATACCATATTCGGCTGCCGCCGAATTTTTTTCTCTTTCCAAAATTCAAATTACTATTTCGAGGCATTTATTTCCAGTCAGTGAAGTGCATAAAAAATCTTAAGTCTTTTCCAGAGAAAACACTTGAAAGATGTATTGAATGTTAGATTATGCATAACCATAACTGTATTATATCAGAAGGGGCCAACCTTGAAGACGATACAATGAATATAAGTGAATAATAAATATCCGAAACTTTTTTTTTAGAATTTGAATAGAAGTCAAACAGCAGATATTGTTGAGGGCATCAGAACAGTGTTAGAGATAATCTTACTTGAGAAAATCTCAGTTTTCGAAGAAAGGTACCTTTTAAAAAAATTAATGTATCAGAGGATGCCCAAGGATAATGGAGAAAGTTGTTTTTCAACCTCGGAATCTTTGTAAAATTCAGAGAATATGTGCTTTTTATTGAAAACCAAAAACATTTGTATATCCCATAATTTTGGAGACGTAATTAATAAAGGAAGTGAAATTTTGATTTATCTTATACAGAGAGATTCTTAAACAAATTGCAAACTGTAAACTGATAAATAAACACTACGTATTGACGTACGTATAACAAAATTTAAATGAATAGTTCAGATTTTACCCAATGGATATTTCACTTGATATCCACCTTGTCCCCTTCCGAAAGCACCCAAACTTTAATTACTTTGTACCTGCGCCTGAGGAGTCACGCCTGTTCCTACAAGCTGGGCAAGAACTTTAAATAGTATTTAATTTAACAGGAAATTGTATTCAACTCTCTTAGGAATCTTTTGCAGCAATATGTCGCTTCGTACACTGCGTTCTTGGCGTGAATGCGTTGCGTACACTTAAGTGTTCGTGTGCCTGATTTCTAGTCCTGTGCATGGATATGTATGTGTTAGTGGATGCGTGAATGTTGGTAGTTTTCTGTTTTTTGTCTGGTTGCTGCTAATAACAACAAAATACGTGCTTACTTAACTTCCATGTCCTTGCACAAATACAATTCCTTTTATTTCTTTTCCAGCAGTGTGGAAACTCATTCTTCTCTTTTGATACGATACGCTTCAGCAGTGCTGAGCTTTTCATACGTTTTTCATTTAACATCATTTCAATTGTATTGTTTTTGGTATTCTGCTTTCACTCACAGCTTTTTCTGTTGACCACGGCCAATGTTCATGTTCATAGTTTATCATCATTTTGGTTTTATCGTGTGCGTTTCTTTTTTTTCTCATTTTCTTTTTTTTTTTTTTTTTGTATTTTTCCCTCTACTCCCCTACAGATGGGTGAACTAATGACAAAGTCACATATGTCACTACGTGATGATTTCCAAGTATCCTGCATAGAATTGGATGTTCTCGTCGATGCGGCCATTAATTGCTCTGGTGTTCTGGGATCACGTATGACTGGCGGTGGCTTTGGCGGTTGCACTGTTACACTCCTGCAGCGCAATGCTGTTGATAATGTTATTACCACAATGCGTGAGGATTTCATCAAGAAATTCAATTCAACTGCTGGCAAAAATATTGAATTTTATATTTGTACACCCAGTCAAGGAGCCACTAAAGTTCAATTGTAATCAAACTTCATTGCTGGACGAGAATTGGTGAAAGCAGTAGCACGATGAGCTTGCTTGTGGAAAAAGAATGGAATGAAGTGAAAATTGATTGAAGATGTGGAGGGCGAAATAAGATGATATCATTACCAATGTCAGCAGCAATTGAGTATTGTGTAACATTTTGTATCAGATTTCAAATAAAATAAGAATTTACAGCAATTCAAAATGATTGCAGATATACATACTCGTATATATATATATATATACATATATATATATATATATATATATATATATATATATATATATATATATTTGGTTGTAGCTTTTACAGGAAATGTTTTGATGAGCAATATTTACTTAACACGAGGGTTTATTTTACATAAAACTCGTTGAATTCTGCAATTATTTTACATGTAAGTTCGCAACCCGACGCCATTTGAACATTATTTTAGCTATTCCAAAATCAAATCAAACAAACATTTATTTTATATGGAGCATTTAAAGCAAATTTTATTAAATAAAAACTAACATTATAACTAATAAAAACAAGAGGTCTAATTGCGGCAGAATTATTTCCATGCCTGGAAGTAAATAATATTTTAAGTGTGATTTGGCCTCTCCGATCATGAATATATTTTGCAATGCTTGTAGAATGTGATCGTACTCTGACTGATGGTCAACGTTTTTAAACAACGATAGCAATTAAAATTTGTATAGCACATAAATTGGCAATATTGTTTTATTGTTCAATGTTGGAAAATTAAGGCTGCATTTATAATGGAAGGACGACTTCGTTCACCTCATTCCCACTCAAGGCGTTTCACATAAGGACCTTTAAAAATGTAATTCAACTTCCGCGCCAAAATAAAAACCACATCGGCCACATTTTTGTTTGAATCAACTTAATGCAAATAAGGGTTTGATGAAGATTTTTTTTAACTGTATTTTCATATTCAAAAATATCAATGAAAATAGAAACAGTTTGCTTCAAAAATTATAATCGAAACGAAGTCAGTAGCGAAAATAGTTCGTATTTGTTTCAGCATCCGGCATAAGGATCAAAATTATATGCAGTTTTGATTCTGAAACCGATAACTGAATCTAGTTTGTATAAGAAATGGCATCTACTGGAAAAACATGATTCCAGAAGATGACTTTAGTAATACGTATCTGACGCTGTAAATCTACGATGGGTTTAGACTAAATGAAGTTAGAAAGACAAAATTTCGTACTCGAAGAAAAACAACAATATTTTATAGTTTTTCAAGCCAGACGGTCCTGATATTGTTACAGCCAATCATGTGTAATATTTGACGTCAAAGATGCGCCACGCTTTGGCAGACAAATTGTCAAAAATATCAATATAATAATAGAAATCGTCAAGCCCGATTATCATGTAAGTACTGATTCGATTGTCTAGGACGTAAACATTGCAAAAGGCCAATTGGGACTACATGAAAAAGGCTTGATAAAAAAGGAAGCTCAAAGCAGACCCGGCAAAATCGCTTACCGTCTGTTACCATCTATAGTGAAAGATTTTCTTCAAGAAAGCTTGTGAGAATCGACTGTTCGATTTTTTTTGCCAATAAAGACAAGGGTTTCTATGACAGAGGCACAATGAAATTACCTTCAAATGACAACTAATTATCGAACAAAATCATGCATATTTGACCTAAATCGGATAAATCGGATTTGACCTAATCGGATAATAAAACCTTCAATGTCAAGCAAAAAATGTTGGTTTTTTTCACGGCATCTTAAATTATTAAATATTGCTTCTGTTTTATACATACAAAACTAAATTATAATTTTGATTTTAATTCATGCAGCCGAAACAAAATTGGAAATAATTTTATTCAAAAGTGGGTATTAAACTTTTATTTGTATTTCGTTTGAAATTTTTAAATTAAAACAACAGACCAAATTTTTCAATAGTTTATACGAATTATTTGAATTTTCCTCAATTTGCACAAAGAAACTACCCCAGGTTTCAGTTATAATTCAGATTTAGAACTAAAGTGTATAAAGCTGCACTATCATTTAAGATTCTGAAATCAAAATATCTTTTCCACTATGTTTTAATAGAGAAACTAAATCAATGTAGATTTCTAGTTTGGTTTCAAGCAAGCAACGTAACAATATAATAAAGTGAATGTGTGTTCCGAAAATAAATCAGAAGCGAATTTCTAATATATAACATTTTAAATATACCGACACGAAATTGAGTTTTCGTGATGTTCAGCTGTAAATATATACTCGTATCATACATACATTTTTGAACTATATGTTAAAATCCAAAATACTGCACCGTGTGTATCATTCGAAAAAGGCATCTGTAAAAATATAAACAATGTTAGTCCAGCCGTGGAAGCGCTATGAACTAAAAAGGGCCCCAATGGTAAGACTTTTTTTGGAACACTTTTTGAAAAACGACGTACACATATGGTCGAAAAAATAAGTACACCTGCTTACTTTTGCTTTATGTTTAATTTTAGTTACTTTAACGGAAAGTAAACATGGCAATTCTTTTTTATTTAAATAACTTTAATATGGTAATGCCTTTAAAAGTAAAAACAAAACTGGGGCTTCCCCGTTGTTTTCATTGTGAGTTGGGTTTGTTCAGGTTGTGATTTCAGTACTTGGTCAAAATAATAATTTCTTCTGCTTTCTTTCTTCTTTAATATTTTCGCAGTCCGCTGTAGTCTTTTTTGAAAGGCAAGTTATTTTACTGTTGTTTATCTTTATTCATAACAAAATATTTTGTTAGAAAAAATCAGCCATGGGTAGAAAAAGTCATTGTTCTCCGGAGGAGAGAAAAATTGTTTCAACACTAATAGAAAATGGCCAAAGTCTTCGTTTTATAGCAGAAACTATGAATCGGTCGCTATTTTTTGTATAAAATGCTTTAAAGCCTAAACAGTTCGTCAAACCTCAAAAAAAAAAACTTCAAAAACCACAGATATCCGTATTGTAACACTTGCGAAGCAGGATCCGTTTGTGTCTTCAAGAACGATTTCAGCACAAATTGGAAATGTAATTTCATCGCGAACGGTTCGTCGTAGACTACAAGAAGCACATTTACCAGGACGCATAGCCAGAAGAGTTTCTTTGCTTAGACAAAAAAATTTAAAGGCCAGATTGGCGTTTGCAAGAAGTCATTCTAATTGATCCGGAGGAGACGGTGAAAAAAATGGCGAAACATTTTGTGGAGCGATGAAATAAAAATTAATGTATTTGGAAACGACTGTGCCCGGAATGTTCAACGCCCTAAGAGTAAGGAATTCCATATTCGCTTTACAAAGAAGATGGATGTTGAACTATGATGCAAAGTATGCCTCTTAAATGTAGTTTCCAGCATTATAACGACCCGAGGCACACTTTTAAATTGGTAAAGGATTGGTTCAAGATAGTAATGTTGGACTTCTTGACTGGCCAAGTCAATCTCCGGACTTAAATGCAATCGAAAATCTTTGGGGAGAGTTGAAACAAAGAATCGGAAATATGGTTCTTAAAAATAAGGATCAGTTATGGAATTTTGTTAAAAAAAACTCGGTATGAAATACCAGTAGAAACCTGCAGGAAGCTTATTGCCAGCATGCCAAAAAAATAATTGAAAATAAAGTGGATATACCTGTTTTTAACGAAACCAATTTATCAGAAAAACCTCGATTTTTGCTTTGTTACTTTTTGGAAAACACTGAATTTAAGTTTTGTTTTTTGTTGTTGTTTTAATATTTATTTTATTTCTAATGTTATAACAAAAGAAATTTCGATTACTTGGCTGTTGTATACGGATATAGGAAAAGTAGGGAATTAAAATCTTTGCAAAGCGTTCAGTCAAAGGCATTGAAAATAGTGGCAAATCTTCCTATGACGTTTTCGACTGTTTCTTTATATAAAGATGTTTTTCTGACGGTTTTGCCAATATGCGAAATCTATAAACTGCAGCTTTTATTATACGTTTTTAAATGCGTTCGTAGTATAGGCTATCATACTATAAAGTTCACCAGAAATCAAAACAGTTTCAATATAAGAAATAGTAGCGATCTAAGCGTAATATGGTGTTTGTTTGAAATCATGAAACAACGAATGCAATTTTCAGGAAGTCAAGAATTTAATCATTTACCTCCTTATTTAAAGGCTGAAACGGGAATTTGTTTTTTTAAACTTTGCTTAAAACGTTATTTGTTACACAAAGTAGAAGAATTTCAGATTTATATATAGGTATATATTTTTTTCTTTTTTCTCTTTCATCTTAAAATATTGTAAATAACGTAATATTCGCAGTATTGCTAGCTCGCCTCTATAAAGTCTACAAGACGCTGAGGCTTTAAACTAATAAAGGGTGTCCCAACAAGAACGCAAGATTTAAATTTTAAATAAAACACAGGTATTAAAAAAAATCGTCAAACTTTATTATATCGTAAAGTAGACAGAATGAGGTTATGTATGGAACAACACATCGGGCAGATGGGCGCCGCGGCTTTGCTGGCACACACGCGATCTTTTAATGAAATTTTCAATGACCGTTTTGCATAAATGCTGCGGTATTTCATTAATGCAGCGTCCAATTTCCTCCTTTAACACTTGAGTTGTCGTCGGCTTATTCGCGTAAACCATCGACTTCAAAAACCCCCAAAGAAAAACGTCTAATGGTGTTAAATCGCACGATCTAGGCTGCCAATTCTGGTCTCCTAAACACGAAATAACACGACCGGGAAATGACTGATGCAGCAATCGAATTGATTCTCTGGCTGTATGACATGTGGCGCCGTCTTGCTGAAAAAACTGGTTATCATTTCACGATACCAAACACCATTGACTGTCTTGCGTTCTTGTTGGGACACCCTTTACTAATTTGTTTTGGTTTAAATTATTAAAATATTGTTTTATAACTATCAATATTCAAAACAGTAAAGAAAAAAATTGTATTTTTTCTGTTAATTTAAATACATTTTCGTCTACGAGACATTAAAAAAATATAGAATGTACTTATTATTTTGGCCATGTGTGTAAAACCAAATCTAATATTGCGGTGCAAAGCAAGCGCTTCTGCTTTTGAAAAAATTTAAACAATCAGCCAATAAACCGATTGTTCAACATTTTTCGAACAAATTACGCATGTCGAAAGTGTCGCTACCACTGCGGACGCTGCTTAAATTTTTGTTATACCTGTTGTACTGAACTAAAGGAAATTCAAATTTCATACATTTTCATACCATTCTTTTGAAGCACAAATTACAAAGTGAGGGAATTTTAAGGAAGTTCAACTGACTTACAGTCAGTCTGTACTGGTTAAAAATATATATTGTCCTAAATATACCAGTATAAAAATAATAATCAGGCATGCATGTATAATTATAATAAATAGCCGTTTAGTGCTTTAAATGCTACGGATGAAAGAACGAATAAAGCGAATTTTGAAATAAATGTTAGTAACTTGATAAAATCTGAAGGAATTACCAGCAAGAATTAAAACCAACATTACAAATCAGATTTCTCTTTCGCCAAGTAACGACTGAAATCTCGCAAACAATTTGATGATTTTGTTTAGTTATCATTTCGTTCAAAATATGAGCATTATTGTCATATAGCATGTACAACATCCAAAATTTGTTTTACGGAAGAAATGAAAATGAATCCAAACTAAATATTAGCTTTCTTAATTAAATAACAATTTTAGATTTTGTTCTCTTGTAGACAAACCTTCAAATCCTCAATATAAATATACTCGTATGTAGAAAAGAAGCCTTCAGAGTATATAAAGTTATTCGAAGTTGAAAATTCAATTGCCGTAGCAGCCATGTGAGCTAAGCGCTGTGCTCTGTAATGTAGTGTGGTTCAATTGACGACTGAGATAAATGTTTTTCAAAATTTTCTGATTGAACGAATATTACATATTCCATTAAGGAAGAAAAATCCTACGGAGTTATGATTTTTTTTCCTATTCTTAGTTGTAAAATTCGAACCAAACAATTGTCACAAATCATCGTCCTAAAATGTGTTTCAGCCATGGTGTGTTCCATAGTCCACACAGGCGTATATGGCGTATTGTGGGCCGACAAATTGCATAAATAGTCAAATTTCATCAAAATTCATTCATAGATTTTCCTCAGAAACATGTCAAATTCTATAATAATTGCAGCCAGTAGTTTCACAAAGAAATATTATATCGCCTTCAAAATGTTTGCACGGCTGTTATCTTCAGCAATCCAATTAACTATCCTTGCTAACAAAAAGCATCTAATACTTTGTCTATTTTGACATTTTTTTTTTGGGTCATTGAAAGCTCAAAGTTTTCTATGAATATAACAAATAATATTTGCTTTCAGTGACTGCCAAATACAACTAGCATATCTAAAGCCATTTCGGAAAAAGTCTCGATTGTCAGAAAAAAAAAATTCTTCGAGTTTGAATAGTTTCCATTCAAATATATAGGTAAAACTTTTCTCCATATTGATCTCTGAAATACTGCATTCGTTCAATTTAAGTATATTCAAAATATTATATCAATACATGAGGTGGTTATAACAAAACGACTGTCGTACTAACCATTTCCATTGCAATGGATTCAAACTGAATAATCGCCATTCTTTGCGAAAATTCTTTTGGAATCAAATACGATAAAGCTTATAAAACGTATATTTATTATATCTCTACATTTATTGGAATGTGTGTTTATTGTTAATAGAATTTCCAAGGAAAGCTCACAATAAATATACTGCATAATCCGTACATTTATTTATTAATGTGATTAAAATGTCGGTTGACGCCACGTCCACAAAAAATCATCCAAATGTCCCAGTTCGATGGCAAACAGAGTTTGTATTTACTCCCAATGAAAATGCTGATTTATGACCAACACATGTGATGAAAAATCATATTTGATTGCATTAAGGATTAAGTACGAACAATAAGGCTACACAACGAATGGACAAAACTTTCATAAATAAATCTCAAAAAACAATGACAATCATTGAGTTCCTTTGCTCTGATACTATTATATTTTCCCTATAGTATAGCTGGTTGTGGTAGAAAAGTTCTATCATCCTTGTGACAGGACACCTAGCCGTAGTGCCCACAATCCACTGGGGTAGTCCATGTATACGTTTGTTTTCCATCACCAGAATGAGATGAGTCAACAACAGCAACTGCGAAACCATGAAATATTGTACAATCATGTAAACAATAAAACATCATCGCTCAAAAAAAAAGGACGAAAGATGTACCAAAAAAAAAAACGGAGAATAGAACAGAAAATGCGAAAGTGTTTACTATCAGTAACAAAACCAACACATGTCAAAAGTGAATTTTGTAGACTTTTTGTAGGGGGCGAAACAGTGGTTCGTTGGGATTATAATCCGTTACTGACAATAATCCGTTACTGACAATAAATTATTATATTCATTTTATTTAACAATTTGACTAACTTTTCCGCACTTTCAAGTTCAATTATCTGGTTGATTTTTCTAAATGATGCTATCTGAAACTGAAACATCTGACATCTGAAACTGTTGGCAGAAAAAGAGGGCAGAGTGGAAAATAGTTTAAGAATTCCCTTAAGTTCGTAAATTGACATAAAAAATTATTTCGGTTTGGTACTAAGTGGAAGTACTAAGGAAAAATATCTTCAAAGGATTGTTTTTGTATTTAGACCCGTTAAAATCGGAATTGAGCATTGTATTTTAGATACGAGTATATGTACTCGTAGGTACCCTAAGTAAAACATGCAGTGGAAGATGTGTTTGAATAGGAATTATGTTTGTAACACAGGGTGGCGCACCAATTGTAATACAATAAAAAAATCAAATTGTTTTTTTTCATTTATTTACTTTTTTTATTGTATAAAATACTCAATTTTATTTTATATAACAAATTGGCCTTGAAGGTGATAGACCGTAAATGGCCTCCGTGCTCATTCACGCTTATGTGACCAGAAAATTATGCATTGCGGGATCGCCTCAATTATTGTTTTAATGCACTGCTTCAATTCAGTCCAATTCCTTGGTTTCGTTTTATACATTTCTTGCTTGACATAACCCTATAAAAAGAAGTTTGAAGCAGTCAGATCAGGTGACTTTGGGAGACAGCTGAAAGTGGATTTTCTGGATACTAATTTGTTTGGGAATTTTCTTTTAAGCTCCGCCATAATCGGCATTGCTATGTGTTCAGTTGCTTCATCTTGTTGGAAACAAATGTTGTTGAAACGGATACGTCTTCGGCGCAGTTCTGGGTAAAAAAAACTCCTGCGACATCTTTAAATAACGGTCCTCATTGAGAGCTGACAGTAGCACGATTCGTGCGTCACTTTGTACCAAAAAATATAAGCAATAGACCCAGCAAAAAGCCTTGTTTTACGACTATAGAAATTGAGAGTGCAGTAAAATTACTACAAATTAAGCAAATATACCACAGTTTTTTACTCAGTAACGATGGCGTTTGGCTAAGCTTGAATATTGTTTCATCTAGGAGTTATGATGCAGATTTTTATATTGTTTTTTTGATAGTTCCGACTTATCATAAGTTACTCGTTTTAAAAGTAAGAAAATTAAATAAAATCTTTGTAAATGGAAAGTTAATATTCTGCTACAGTAATGATGGCGCCAAAGTTTCAATATATAGAGATTAAAAATCAAAGAATCTCAAACAATATCACTATCCATCATCTGGCTACGCTTTTGCGATAATATATACGAGGTGTGTTCGAAAAATAAGATGAATTTTCAAATTTCACGGGCTACGTACATTCGACTTTCGATTATTATTTTGTTTATGTTGGTACACTCGTCTCAAAGATATGTTGATGGTTTTATCCATATAGCATGTTTAGTTTGTTAATGAGAGGCATAAGACAAGTGTTTTGCATATTCGGCCATTTTCTGCTATCGAAAAAAATGGATCAAAGAAGTTGCATCAAACTTTGTGTAGAAAATGGAATTAAGTGCTCAAAGACACTTAAAATGTTGACTGTGGCATACGGTGACAATTCTCTGAGTCAAAAAAAAAAAAAAATGTTTAAAAGTGGTACAAGCTTTCCACATAAGGTCGAGAAAATGTATAAATGACGACGCTCGCTCTGGACGCTGCTGCACATCAACAACCGTTGAAAATGTTGGGAAAGTGAAGAAAATTGTTATGGAGAATCGTCGAATTACGATTAGAGAAATTGCTGAGGATGTCGGCATATCGGTTTGCTCATACCATGCAATTTTTTCGAAAATTTTGGGCATGAAACGAGTGACAGCGAAGTAAGACAAAATGACTTACAAATCAGATCTCAACTAGTAAGCACAATTCGTTGCCTGAAAAAATCAAAGGAGGCACTAATTCTAATTCTCATATTTTATTTATTGCTACTTGTAATTTCTGCACGATAAATTTGATTACACAATTTGATTCACAGTCATGTGAAATTATATAATCCAAATTACAAGTTCCAATTTTCAGTTTTCTGGTAGAAAACAACTGTGAAATTGGTCCTCCTAAAAATCATCGCTATTGGATAAATCGCAATACAATCCAACATTTTAATTCCACAGCTACAACGAGAGAGGTATCAAATTGATTAGGAGATTGCCCGCTACTCCCCCTGCCATCATATCAATCATCTCTATCAATCTATCACCACCCCTGTTCTGGACTTTTTCTAGTTGCGGTTTTATGACAATTCAAATTGTCATGATGTCTTCGTTCTACATTATTTGAATTATCATGATGGAATGACTTTACGCAACCAAAGCCCGTGATTTTGGCATCTTTTAGTTCGAATAAGACGATCCTACTCTTCATATAGTTCAAGAATGTATGATGTTGTTGCGAAAATAATTCGATGAACAGTTGATTCCAAAAGCTTCCATCTTCTGCCTTTAGAGCTACGTAAGGTCTAAAGTGGATAAGCCGACTACGATGAAGTTACGAATATTAAATAAATTAAATTAAAGTAATAAATATCCTTATCTATTGATATCAAAATCAAAAAAACGTCTCAACCAATAGTATTATTTGAATGTCCTTTCAACCACAAAGTCTTCTCTAAAGGATTAGAAAATGAACTCATGTGGTTTCACGTATATGTATATAAATTCTCCGTTATTATATGGTGCTATATAAGTCCTTATTATATGGCCTTCTGTCGGAAATTGGATATTCCCAAACTCATTTACAACACTTTACCACTGTGTTCGCTCTCACTATGTGTGCTGATAGACTTTCGGTGAAATAGTTCTACACCCATCGGCGCTCTGGTGATAAATTCTGTGATTATGATGAGCTATTAACTCAACTAGAAATTACCAACAACGACAACACACACAGTGCTCACTGGCAGTAAAAACAATAACGGCAGCAGCAACAAATGTCCAAGGAAGGAAGGAATAGACGTTGTTATGCCAGTGCTTTACGTGTTGGCAACTACAAATGTGGATTAATAATTCTGATCTACTCCTCGCTTTTTCGTTGTGTAGAGGAGACAACCATACATAGGATACATGTCCGTATATGTTGTTATTGTTTCTTTCAACAAACTCATATAACTAATGGGTATAATTTGTACCCTTTTTCTTTTTACTATGGAATAAAATCACGGAAACGTACGTACAGTGAGTGCATAATATGCAAGTGTACAAATGTATGAGTCTACTTCTTTACATACACTGACACATCTAATAACTTGAGTTTCCATCCATATAGGGATACAAGTACAATGTTTTTAAAAAGTATAGACCTATGGCAATGGTACTTCCCAGGAGATATGTTAAATATCCAAAATATTGTGTCGTCCGAAATGCAAGAAATTATGACAAAATGCGCGATTTTTTTGGAAAATTCGACAAATAAATTTTAAATTAAAATTTATAACCCAATTTTTGTAAAGAGCCGATCACAATATTTAGAGCGGCGCAAACAAAATATTATACTTCAGGAGCTATGTGAGAAAGGATGGTAAAACTTTGTAATGGAATTGCTAAGGAATGAAATGCTTTGGAAGAAACAAATTTAGGCTTCCTTTCCGCAATTCTACTGGGCCGATGGCTATCAATTTTTTGAACCATATTTCTGTGATCTAAGCGATTCTGGCAGGCAGTACTACGTTTTTATTAACCAACTTGACGTGTTATCTCGCATGTGTTAAAGTGGTCACATCATAGAAACTGTGTCACACATCGTCAGGCGAAATGCAAAACCCTATATGTAACTTACAATAAATTCAAAACACGATTTTCGATTGATTGTGGTAAATTTTCTTTAAAAAGTTATGTCTTTACAAAATTGTTGTATTTCTCCGATTAAAAAAATCAAAAGAATGTATGGATAGCAATCCTAAAGATTTCATTAAGTTTGGTTTGCATCCTCTGACATTTGGTTTGGGCAAATTAATCAGGCTACAACATTTTAACAAAAAATTTAATAATGTGTTAAATATTATATTTATGCAGTCGCCTAAAATATAAGGGAATATTGGTATGGAAATGATTATATCCGCAATAAGAATAGGCAGTTGTATGTATGAACTGTATTGAAATTGGCATTTCATTAACCAATGATTTTGAACGCAGGAACATGTAATTTTACCAATTTCCAAATTGTTCAAAAAAAACCCCCGAAAATACTATGTGACAGACATTTTCACTGCAAAATAGAAAAATTACCGTTTCCATTAGAACCTAAAAACTTCCAGAAATTGGTATAACTCCAGGACTCTCTGAATTTTGTACATATTTCTGAAAGAATCATTTCCAGTCAAGGAATTTTGTGTCATATTCCGACACGGGTTTCACAAAAAGCAGAACTGTTCAGCAGAACAAAAACAAATCTGCAAGTTCTACCTGCGTTTATTACGGATTCCCCTCAAGCAATGCCGTCAATTCAATGCCTTCACGCAAACGGTCTTCAACATCAAAATCACCGCCTATAAAGCGACGGAACTAATCTCGACACTTTGTTTCACTTAACGCAGCATCTTCGTAAACGTTTTGAAGCTCTCGATGAGCTTCAGCCGCTGTTTTCTTCGATTGAAAGAAGAAAATCAACACTTCCCGTATATGAGAATTATTTGGCACAAAATCATACAGATTCACATTACCAAGGGAATAGGACGTCAACAGGAAATCACTATTGTGTAGAGGCGGTATATTTACCATATGCCTAAGGTTGGCTCATGACGTTTAGTTTATAGCAGAATCGATTAGCGCTTACAGCTGGCGCCATCTATTGCCTAGCAGCGGGAACTTAGCTGTATATAATATGTATAGGTATATACATAAATTAAGCAAACACGTAATTCTTATAAAACGCGAAGCCACATCACTGTTTACGCAGAATTTTTTTTATTGCTATCGTTGTTACAAAAATGTAAAATATAATTAATACTATCAATGTTTGAGTTTCTGCATTAAGTACTACAGCAAGTAAAAACTAATATTTCGACATAAAAGCATATAAAAGCATTATTGTAAACATTGAGGTAAAAAGATAGAGTAAACCGTTCTAAAATCTAAAGGAACTATTCTACTCGTATTAGCTTCGAAGCGAAGCTAATGAGTGAGGTTAATTACATAAATTCTTCTTTGACTCGTATATTGAAGATCTACATTTATCTGCGAAGCGGTATCAAGATATTCTATTTTGCAATAATTACGTCCCATATATGTTGGTAAATTTTGCTAGGTAAATTCCGAATTTTTTTTAGGTTTTTGTTTTGTATTATTCCTACGATTGATTTGAGTACTTTTCATTGTCTAAACTTTCGAAAACCTCTGTAAATTGTGTCTAGATCCGTACAAGTGCATCATATCTTTTATACTACAAGTACATGAAAGAGGATTATATTTTATGATAGATGTTGATGATGTGAGTGGTGGTATTACATCAACTGTAACTACTTCGCCCCGTCACAAAAGAAACAGCATATACAACATTTCAAAATGTAAGCATATTCTCGCTAACGGCAAGTAAATGAGAAGTTGTGGCTGCATAGTCTGGAATTCGTAGCCATGTTTAGATTATTGCCCTGTTCTGTCCATTTCATAATACATTTTCGTTCTGATTGTTACAAAAGCAATTGTTCAGCGTAAGTGTATGGACAAAGCATTTGTTAAAGCAGAAATCTATATCGAAATGCCTGCATTTAATAATCAAGGATGAAGACATAAATAATTGGAAATCGTTATTGGAGATAGGATTCATGTTGTTGGGCATCTATTGGGTCAAGTTGATCTCTAAACATGGCTCAATTGTGAGCTTTTATGAAGCCGTCTGCGAATGTAATCATTGCAGGTAATTGGTGTTAAAAGCGAAAAATGATAATATTTGCTATTTTTCTTCCCACATGCAAAAGGTTTAGAACATGCAAAAAAAAGCGATATTTGTGCTATAAGTTAATGGCAGAAGGTAGAAGAGAACAACATTTATTTTCTATTACATGATTATATTTATAATAAATTACAAATATAATGAGATATAAGCTCTGACTACGTAGGTCTTAAGTTTAAGGGCTATGTATTAGAATTACATTAATGTACGGTTAACATGTTGCTAAACAAAATTATAGTGATAGACTACTTTTATGAAATATTTTAAATCTTTTTTATTTTTATCGTCTACAATGTTTATTAAGATATCCGTCAATTTTTTGTAAGGAATCTATGTTTGAGTTTGTGTATATGAGGAGAGTTTTGTAGAAAATATTGCATGTTAGTTGTATCCGATTTACAGAAAAGACATTAATTCTTTCGATAACGTATTTATGCTATAGATTAGAATGACCTAGTCTTGGACGAATTATTTTAATTTGATCTCTTCTTGAAATAACCGAATTATTTCATTTAAATAGTTATGAATGGAGATTATTTTTGGGTTTATACATTTGTACCAATCAGAACAACATTTAAATTAGCTATGCCTATAAGTAGAAGGATATAACTAACAAATTTCCAAGAGACGTGTAAGATAATTTTGAAAATGCAAAGTACTTCCTCTTAAAGTCGATATTCTGAAGTTTCAAGGTAAATTTGCTCAAAAGCTGGGGCTGCAACGACGAAAACTACAATATTTTTATAAACTGATATTATAAAGATCGAAAACGACAAAAAAAATATCATTCTGCTGACAATATGATAACAAATCCTAATACCAAAAGTGTCGAGTTTATATTTCAAGACCACCATTTTGATTTTCAATAAAGGCTGTACTAAAATTAGGAATGAAAGCAATAGAAAGAATTCTCAAAAATGTAAAAAAGAGAATATGAAAAAGCAAATATCTACAATGAAATTTATCTTCTTATGATTGTTGCAATTTAACAAACACTATACATTAGAAATCAAATTCCACATGTAATAAAGGAAAAAACTTAGGTTCGAAGAAAACTCTGTCTTAAAAAATCAAAAGGCCAAGTGTAACTATGACTTGCTAAAATTAACCCCGATAAAAAGGAACAGTCGTTCATCATTGCCTTTCTTTCTGACAGACACACACAAATGATAAATTATGCGACTGACGGGTGAAACATATGGGTAACATCACAGTGATTGACGTTGTTGTGACTACAAAGAAATGGGCAAACACTAATTTATTAAATTTAATGATAAGATATTTTCTTTCGACTTACCTAGTGAAAGAACAGCGAAAGGAATATTTTATGTTTCTACTTTATCTGATGAAGAAATCATAAAACATGAGGGTGCAGTTTGAATTAATTGCCATTTTTATTGACACAGTATCCACATTTTGATAGGATTTATTCGTTTTTATCAGTATGAGGTAAAGATTGGACATTTGGCAGGATTGGACCCTTATAGTGGTCATGTGTTACAAATGCTAGATACCTAAGAGGATTACAGGCAATTTTTTCTAAGATTTCTCTATATCACAAACACAAACAACGAGTGGTTTGTTAAGATTTTAATTTATTATTTAAAGAAAGCACAGCAAAATTGTAAGAGTTAAAAACATTTTAATCAAAGTCGATAACTCAACCACTAGTAATCGTCGAAGCCCGACTTTATCAATTTTTTCGAGAAGTAATTCTTTTTATAAAGCAGAAAACGATTTCAGCGATTTTTATTATGTGGGATTTTGTTGATAACAAAAATGACGATATATTGTGTTTACGGTGTTGAATTTCTGCTACGGAAACCACTACAATGTTGCAGAAGACTTTCGGTGAACAGACTTTTCCACTTGTAAGCAGAAAGAATTCAAAGAGAGTCAAGAATGAGTTGGAGATGAAGAACGAACCGGATTGCCACCAACCTCCACCGATGAATGTCAGTCCAACAAACTCTATAACCAATTGGAAGCTTTACCGATGACATTCTAAAAGATATTTTGGATTTCAGAGAGATAAAATCTCAATTAATGCCTAAAACACTAAATTTTTTCGGAGAAGATCATCGCGTTAAGATCTGTGAAGAAGTGGTTTCTGGCTATCAGCACGTTATGAAACGAATTATTGTGGGGGAGAAAGGTTTATAACTATAATAACCAAACAAGAGAAGAATCGAGTGAATATCGTGTCGAAGGTAAAACAAAACCAAAAAAACTATTGCGACAAGATCGAGTTGTTTACAATAAGCTATAAAGAGATAAAGAGGACGGATTTATTAACAGATATATCTTATTTAGTTATGCAACACGGTCATGTCATCCCATATTATGTTGGCTCTTCGTAAATTTTTCGCCTAAAAAATCAACTAATATCGCTCCACAATGAACTTATTCGCCTGATTTAGCGCCGTAAGACTACTGGCTAGTTCCTAAACTCAAAAGATCGCCCCATGGACACCGTTTTGAATCGACTGATGGACTTCAGCGTGAATTGGATCGTGCTCTGAATATATATGAATAAATACAATTTGTGTGAAGAAATTAAAGAATGGTTAAAATACATAAGGAAACAACAACTTAGGGCTATCACTAGATTTCCGAGGATACTAGTACTTTAGTCCCAGATTTTAACATTAGTGCATTATTATTACATAAAAAAACAGTTTTGAATTTCCATTTCGTGATTTTTCGCAAACCAAAGCAGATTTAAAAATTGAAACCATTTCTGAATACCTAGGTTCAATTTGAACTTCATGTCGTTGACGGATTAGTTTTGTAGTAAGTAAGTATAAATAGAAGTTACAAGTTTTTCTTAAAAAATAAAATTTCGAAACCCTCCTATGGATCACAAAATGCATGCACTTCATGAAGTTTGATCATGAAGAGCACAAGTAAGCGCTAACTTGCTCTTAAGCGTAATTAGAACGGATTTCTAAACATATTTTTTCGTTTCGTTTCGGGGGCTTACTAGGACAACGAAATAACTTTAGCTTGTCTGAAATAAAGCAAAAACAATTCGCTTTATCAAAAATCTTTTCTAAACCTTTGAAACCATTAGTTGTCCATGGAGCAACGTTGGTCGACACTCAGAATAATTCGTTCTATAGACAAAAATTTATCTTTAAATGATGACACAAATTCTGCTTAAATATTTACTTTTGCGAAGTAACTCCACAAAACAACAAACAGAATCAATGACGGCCTCAGTTGTGAGATATTAAGTGAGAACGGTAGAGCATTGAAAAACGATTTAAATTCTAAAAATTATTTATTTTCCAAATTGTGTAATTTAATATCATTTAGAAGGCAGAATCTGCATTCTAAACTACTTCTACACCATTAGTATTAAGAAACAGAATTAACAAGGGTTTAGAAAAAATTATTTTCTGTTGGGAAGCCAAAAATTCCTCAAATATGTTTGATCGACCAGAAAAAAAAGTAAAAAAATATGTAAATTTTACTGAGGCTTTTTTTTGACAGATAAAACCACCATCTTTTAACAAATAAACAAACTTCTTTTGCTACACCTGAAGGAAACAAGAATTTTTTAATGAGTTAAGTTCCAGTAGTTTGCACCATTTTCTTTTACATAAGCAAAGATTGAACAATTCCCGCAACGACACTGAACAATTTTTTTTATTTGTTGTTAAACGATATCACATTTGTTGTTTTTTTTCCTAATTTAAACAAAAAAATTAAAAAGGTAGGTATAAAAAGGACGGATTAAATAATTCTAGCAACTTTATTTGGTTTCACCACTTTCTTATGGCTCCATTTGTAGGTATCAAAAGACACGTTTCGATTCCAACCTAGTATCGTACAAAAGTGAATATAGTAAATATATTGCGTTTTGAAAAGTTCAGTTGTAATATTGGCTACCGTTGAAATCCAAATTTTGATATTTTTTGACTGTGTTCAAACATCAAACATTTCTTTTATCTATGAGCTTTTACAGCCGATCTTTTACAACGTATCCTCTGTGTTTAAAAAGCGTCGCTCATTAAGACCTACCAAAATACTTCTTTAAAGACTCTTCTATTTCTTCTAATTTTCCGTCAAATCATGCGCGTAAAAATCAATACTTTGCGATGAGATCATGTACAAGTTATGTGGAGTTTAAAGAAAAAACTTATCACAAGATAAGATAATTTTTCTACATTTTTTTTTATATATGCAACTTTTGAATTGGGATTTTCGGGGACAATCAAATTAACCCTTTTCAAAATTCAATTAGATTAGAATTTGATAAAACAATTTCCTTAAAACAGATTCACGATATTGGGGGAAAACATTATAAACTCTTTTTGACAAACAGTTTATATAAATTTAGCAATTCCATTTTGTATTTGACAGACCAACTTGTACAGGGTGATTTTTTAAGATTTAAGTTTTTCAGGTTGGTAGCACTGGTTGGTAATGGCATCCAAACATCATCTGTCAAAGTGGAAAGTGTGCAACGATTGCAAATCATTGAAATTTATTATCAAAATTTGTGCTCTGTGACAAATATGCATCGTTTGATACGACCATTTCATGGTCGTCATAATCGACCTGCTGAATCAACAATTCGTGCTGTTATCTCCAAATTTCGCACCAAATTTACTTTGTTGGACATAAAACCATCGACTCGCATGCGTAGAGTACGTACCGAAGAAAATATTGCAGCCGTAGCGACCATTGTTGGTGACGATCGTGAAATGTCAATTCGTTGCCGTTCTCAGCTATTGAGCATGTGTTACTCAACCACAAGGAAAATTTTACACGTCAATTTGGGTTTGAAAGCCTATAAAATTCAACTCACTCATGAATTGAAGCCGTATGACCTACCACAACGTCTAATTTTTGGTGAATGGGCCTTACAAAAGCTCATTGAAAATCCGTTGTTTTATCGAAAAATTATGTGCAGCGATGAGGCTCATTTCTTGCTGAACGAATACGTAAACAAGCAAAACTGTCGCATCTGAGTGATGAACAGCCACATGCCTTACATGAATTACCGATGCATCCCGAAAAAACGACAGTCTGGCGTGGTTTATGGGCTGGTGCTATCATCGGTCTATTTTCCTTCAAAGACGACCGTGGAAGAAACGTTACCGTCAACGGCGAACGATTTTGGCTGCGTTGAACTTGGTTGACATGTGGATTCATCAGGACGGTGCAACATGCCATACTGCTCGTGAAACAATGGATATGTTGAGGGATGCATTTGGTGAGCAGCTTATCTCTCGATTTGGCCCTGTGAGTTGGCCCCCAAGATCTTGCGATTTAACGCCTCTTGATTATTTCTTGTGGGGTTATGTCAAGTCGTTAGTCTATGTGGACAAGCCGAACATTATTGAAGCCTTACAGGATAACATAACACGCGTTATTCGTGGAGTACAGGCCGAAATGCTCGAAAAAGTGAGGAAAAATTGGACCTTCCGAATGGACATTTTGAGACGGAGCCGCGGACAACATTTACATGAAATTATCTTTAAACATTAAATGTCAAAGACCAATTCATCAATTCCAATAAAAATTGTAATATATGATGCAAATTTGAGTGTTTTATTCGACTTTTAATAAAGCTACGATTAAAAGATTACCCTTTATATACTGAATATGCTTCCTCAAATTCGCAGTTTGAAATGTAAGTTTTTAGCTGGAAGTATGTTAATTTAACTGATTTGTTGAATGTGGTTTCGTAAAAAATGTGTACGAAAATACTAAATTTTGTTCTTCAAATTCTGTTTTGACAAAAGATCCCGTTTTTTTAACTCGACCATTTTCTTAAAAATCGTTAGAATGAAATTTCAAACGGGAAACTATTTGTGCATCATAGTTCATTAATATCACCACGTCGTTAAAGGTTTTTGTTGGCTCTCCTGCAAAATTAATATTTTTCAAACATGTATGTAATTCCACAGATTTTGAAGTCTTGGCCATATATCGCTATAGTGTTAAATGATTGTAAATGCTGAATATAGAATAGAATTAGAATTCCATAGAATTTTGGAAACGTCAACAAAATAAATATTTACAAAAATATTTAAAAACTTTTATCATACACGTCACTTAGATTATATGCTTCTTTAAGTCTCGGTTCTCAAATTACTATATGACATCAACCAAAAAAAAAGAAAACAAAAAAAAAGAAAACAATCAAATAAGAAACAACAAGATTTTTTGCTTTGACGGGGCACAACTGCACAACATATACGAATACGTGTACTTGAAGAATTATAAAAGAGAAATAAAGCCATAACTTCCCTCAGCCCTTTTCATGTTTAATGTCCAGTTAGAAAGAATTAAATGTTGACAAATTGGTAACACAAAACTTAACTAAACTGAAACACTTGGCCAAGAAGAGCCTGGCTCTCATATAAACAACAGCAGCGGCAACAGACAGCATTTCAGACAAAGAGAAACACAGGCGGAAATAACAAAACATACAGCACAGAACAATCAAAGTGAATGTTATTTCTGTTTGAATCACAAACACAACAACACTAAGGGGAGGAGACATTTTCATGCATGTTGATAGCTTTGCAAGTTGCTCTTGCTGCTATTTAATGGTGTTGCAAGCTGCTTTTGGTAGCACAAGTGCTGCATAGTGGTTTGGAAGGATTTGTTGGAAACTCATTTTAGAAATGGTTTGACTGTGTACGTATTTTATTTCACTCTCTTAATCATGTGCGGAATATTTAAAGTCGACTTCCCACGAACGACATTATCGGATTCTCGACTTCATTCTGAAACTTCTACAGTTTGTAAACGCTGGAGGCATCTGAAGCCTGCCAACAAAACGGATTTAAACTCTCCATGGTTCGCGAATTTACTAATCTCAATATCCATACAAAATTGGAAGATGTAGGAAAAACTTTAAAGCATATGTAGGTATAAAACTGAAAATGTCCTATGCGATATTCCAATTGAAACAAATAAATAAAAAAAATTAATGTGCGCATTTGATCTACACATAGCTTTTAGAAATTTGATACTCACTTTGAAAGATCCAAGCAATATTCATTTGTCTACTCCTGTTATGCCCCCACACTTGATCGTCTATTACACAAACAACAGCCTCAAACTCACTATTTCTCCCAATAACCACCACACTACTTGCAAACTTTTTTTCTTTTTGGTTTCTTGTGAATGTCCACACCACATACATAGTTGTTGTTTGTTTACACCGCGAATTCCACCACGAGACTGCATATACGACGATTGTTTTTGCTTTCTTTTGCTAACACCGGTAAATTACATTAATTTGCATAAACTTCACACTCGTTTTTCATAAAATTAAGTAAAGGCAGCGACAAACTTTTAACACTTTCTTGTCAATTAAACTATGAACAAACGTTTTATGACAAAATTAGAACAATTCGGCGTGTTTAAAACTGGTTTAATTGCAGTTAAAGTTAGCGTGAGCACTTGCGCGTCTGAATTAACTGAAATTGATTTGTGTACTGGAGAAGCAATGATAAAATGCAATTGTTCTCTTTTGTTGTTGTGTACAAACAAACAACTATGTATGTATAACATACATAGGCTATGCAACTCTCTATGGGGGAATTTCGTTTAATGCTGCCGTTCACTTAAGAGCGTAACTTTGTCCTCTCTCGCTCTCTTTCCCAAATTGTGTCGCGATTTCATTCATTATTCTCCATATTACTATAATCTGTAAAAATTGTAAACAAAATATGCAAAATTATGGTATTGTTGTACAAAGATGGCCGAAGACAGCTGTATCATTTCGCTCTCTTGACTCTTTAATCGCCCTGACATTCGCATCAGAGCCTATGTTATACATAGTTTTTGTAATGAGTCATACAACGTTAAGATATACAAAGTACTATTGATCTAAAAGGCTAGAGTGGAAATGGTTTTAAGTACTATTAAACAAAAATCATATCAAGTCAACAGGCGACAAGTTAGATAGTGCACAGTTTAACAGGCTTTTTATTATGCTTCCTCAAGACCGAGAAGAAATCCTAGACCGTCCTACTCGAAATTGATCGGACAACTATATAGACCGACATGGAATGTCGTCGGTTAAGGTTATCCCTGACCCCATCAGAGCTCATATTCTAAGTATAATCAATATTGACAGACCCCTTTGTTATCATAAGAATAGCCTATTTTTAACGAGGTTTGACCCTGACACAACCAAATCACTAATAGCCAAATTCCAATGAAAGCTTTATTTTATGAAAAATTACGTCAAAGCATATATCGATATATTCTATCTTCTACAACGTTCGTCCCTGGCACAGCTAATATGGTAAACATGCTGATCAAAATCTAATAAAAATTATGTACATATTTATAAACCATAAGGAAGAATTCTGAGGGTTCATTAATAGGGGACTTATGTTAAGATATGGAACAATATGCTTCATTTTCAATAAGATTGGGTTGAGATTAAAATGGGATCAACTCTTGGGACAATCACCTATTTCTCCTCTGGCGGCGGCCACCGCAATGTGCTGACGAATATTCGAAGAAGTCGAGTAATCTACAAGTCTAGTAAAAGCTCCTCTAACTAACGTTCAGAACCGTGATTCAATGTCATGTCTTTTTCACTGAGTCTAAAAACAAAATGGGTGTAAGCATACTGAATACTAGAAGCCGTCTCATATCTTATTCATTTACAGAGAGACTCTCAAACATATTAAATATTCTGCGGTTGATTGAATATTCCGGAATAGTCTTTGCATATTTAGATATTTCAGACTAGAATGCATTATTTTTAAATTTAATTTTGAAACGTTTTTTTTAAATTATTGTTTGTTAAAGTAGACACAAAACAGAACTACTAATTCATAAAATAAGCAATTTAAATGTACCTGCTTTTTCATCGGTGTAGTCGGAAGAGATTACCACAACCCTGCAGGGAATGTTGAATCAGTCAGATGGATCAGATAATAGATCGGGGGATGATTCACTTTGACTGAACAGATATCAATTCAGAAACGGTTCAAGTTAGGACAATTGCAGAATTTCTACATCAAATGTAGCCTCCAACAACCGTTGAGCATTTATTGAAAAACGGCAATTTTATGACTGATCAATCTGTCAGACTGTCATCATATTTTTATTCATTTTTTTTTTATATCTCATTTTAGAAAAACTTAACTTAACTGACACCCGTGATCTCAACGCTCGTAAAACTGTAAAAATCGTCATGCATTATTGCGAGAACATTTCGGTGAACAGAAATGACGCTCTAGACTTTTTCATTTGCAGTTACGTAAAATAGTCTACAGTATTTCGAGTAGCCCGAAATGCTCTAATGGGTCATTAAAATTTGGAATACCGCAGAATGGCCCATGTTAGAAGCATTTACGGTCAACGTTTGATAGAAATAATCGTTAAGAAATAAATATAGGTTGATTTTTAATCGCAGTTTTTTTTTTAAGAATCGAATAAAACACTCAAATTTGCATTATATTTTAAATTTTTTTTATTGGAATCGATAAATGGGCCATTTAATTTTTAAAGATAATTTCATGTAAATGTTGTCCGCAGCTCCGTCTCAAAATATCCATTCAGAAGGTCCAATTTTTCGCCACTTTTTAGAGCATTTATCCTGTAAGGCTTCAATAGTGTTCATCTTGTCCACATAACCCCACAAGAAATAGTTAAGAGGCGTTATTTCGCAAGATCTTGGGGGCCAAATCGAGAGATAAGCTGCTCACCAAATTCATCGCCCAACATATCCATTGTTTCACTAGCAGTGTGTGCACCGTCCTGATAAAACCATAAAACCTCGATGGTTTTATGTCCAACAAAGTAAATTTGATGCGAAATTTAGAGATAACAGGACGAATTGTTGATTTAGCAGGTCCATTATGACGACCATAAAATGGTCGTTTCAAACGATGTACATTTGTCCCAGAGTATGAATTTTGATAATAAATTTCAACGATTTGCAATCGTTGCTCGTTTGTTAGTCTTTCTATGATGAAATGGCACTTTGACAGATGATGTTCGGATGCAACTACCAACCAGTGCTGCCAACCTGAAAAACTTAAATTTTAAAAAATCACCCTATACAAGATATGGCTATTTTATGTGATGACGATTATCCAATAGAAATGGAAAAAATACAATTTATTTAAAAAAAGTCTGATCATTTGGTAATAAACTATTTAGCTGTTTATTACCAAATGATCAGACAGATAAATTGTGTATAAAAAATTAGTATGTTTGAACCGGCAGTGACCCGAAGTTTATTACACGCAAATATCGCTCGCATGATCGTGGGTTCAATGCTGCATACAATCGCCTATCATTATTTGAGTGGCGGTCACCTCGATGTGTCCGAATAACACTTGGAGCAGTCGTGTAATAGGCAAGTCTTGTAGTCTTATCTTTAAATTGTAGGTTCCTTGAGTGAGCTTAAAAACAGAATGTATGTAAGCTCACTGAATGTGAGAAGCTCTCTCATATCTCACTCACAGAATGCAATCATTTTTTTTATATTTTAAACAGGCAAATACCCAAAAAGTACCCAAATGAGCAAAACAAATTGTGGACTCTTAAGCTGGAAGATATCACCGAATAACGCCTTTTTCATTTCTAAATTTTAATATATCATTCGACGCACTTCCTGTAGTTTTCGGTGCGGTGTATTTTTTGCAAAAGTTACAAGAGGAGTAATATTTTATTTCTGGAATAAAGGCAAATGACAATATATTTTAACCGATCTTCCGGAATACGAAAAAAGCAGGAGGTTCCCTTTCCAACCGAAGCCTTCTCATCCCTTATTTATTATTATTTTTTTTTTTTTGTTTTCTAATTCAAAATACACAAAGCGTATTATGTCAGTTAAGTTTTACTATTCTCAATCCACTGTGCAGCCCTGTAGGTTACTTTAACAAAAAGAAAAAATGCAACCGAATGAAATCTTAACAGATTCTTGATATGCGGTTTCCGTGTTTGCGGCTACTTTGCTATGTCTGCATCTTTATTTCCGTGCTTGCTGTCATGCCGCTCCTGTTGTTTTATGTGGTGAGGAGCTGTTTCAGCCACAACATAACAATTTTGCAGCAAATCTGCAAAAAATGTAGTTTTAACTTTCTTTTTTTTTCTCTGAGGCTGTCAAATGTAGAAGAGAACATTCAAGCAATTGAAGATTGCAGCATCGACCTTCACACCAAGAAGTTTGTAAAGATTTTAAGTTATCATCAACAAATTATATGTAACAATAGATTTCATTGGGAAACAACCAGTACATGTAGACTTTTTCCATTTGTTATTGTGGTGACCAGAAAGGGTTAAACAACAAAATGGTCTTAATTTTAATAGTAGTTTAGAAGCCAACAAAAAGAGCTTGCAACAAAACTTTCATAGATTTCTAAAAAATTTGATCCTTTGTGAATGAGAGCAATAACAAAATGTTCGAGGGATGATTCGGAAAATGGAAGCAAAAGTGGAAATTACCTTGTCTACTTTTCTTATTATAATGTCTGTCCGATAAGCCTCTAAACTGTGCAAACAATTCACTCTCAGCGCCCCGTCTCTAATGCGTTGAATCAAAGTCAGGAGTTCCGCAAGCCGATTTCCCCAATGAAGTTTTAGTAGGGGTGCTCTGCCCAGTCTGATTAAAGAACAACATGTCATGCCGTATCAGGTTAAACTTTATAGCTGATACGATGCTTATAGCTGATACAACTCATAATTTTCGCAATTCCAAATCTCTCCATTGGCGATCATGGGCTATATATTTTACTAAGAACTTTTTCCCTCGAATGCTATCATAATTACTTCATCCGAAAAAGAAGCACAAAGCCGACTAAGCTGAAAAGTCCTAAAAATGCGTAAACTTATTTGAATAATTTCTGAAAACAAGTTATTTCACAATACGAGGGAGGCTGGAAAGTAATCGACCTACACATATCACACGTATGCAATCACAAATTTTATGCCCGTAGCATTAGGATACGGAGTGTACTAAGTTTATGATTCGAATTGTAGCGATTTGAGCTGAAATTTTGAACAAGAATATCTCATAGTTATCAGCAGGCCTAGTCTGAAGTTTTGTAGAATTGCAACAGGTATTTTTCTAAAATTTAAAATCTTTATACATTAAAGGCAATACAGGTGTAAGTTTGCAGATACTGGAAAGAATTATCCAAATTCATATACTTTTTCAAGGGATCGCGCAAACTGTGGGCATGGTTATAGAAAATTTTCCATTGCCCGCAAAGAGGCAGATTCGACAAAAAGTATGGTCTTATATTCCTGTTTTAAAAAAATATATAACGATCGACGTAATGCAAATCGAAATGCATGTTGTTCTTTGCGAATCTATACAGTAATATTAATTATAAAATATAGGATATTGACGAGTGAACAAACTATACGAGCACAACAGAGGTCACCTCTTCAGAATTGTCTGATAAATTCCACGAAATTATTATGGATGATCGGAGAGTAAAAGAGAGCGAGATTATTGAGGACTTTTGGGCCAAAATGCTGATCTCCCGAGAAGCGAAAAACAGCGGGAAATGTAATGTGTGAGCACTTCAATACAGAGTTATCCAGTTAGTGGTCTATTTAGCAAGGTTATCAGCTGTTAAATACCTGTCATCTGAAGTGCTGTTTATTTAGTGAAAGGTTTGCATTCACGAATATGGACCATTTGACGCGTATGCGTAAAAATCGTTAAAATTTACTACAAAAGTGATTCAGAGAATTACAGTGATTATGGTCCTTATAATCTACCTACTGTGCAAGGAATTGACAAGCTTATAAAGAAATTTGAAGGGACTGGAAGCGTTAAAGAAGTGATCAGGCCTGTGCATCATCGTAATGTACGCACTGCCGATACAAATAAATAATGCTTCTGTTGATGGAATTTTAGCGAATAATCCGAATTTCAATTCAGAGTGCTATGATAATCTGTTTTTTTTTTTGGCCTACAATTGATGATTATGAACTGGACGATATGTGGCTTCAACAAGCCACATGTTTCCAGAAAGCGTAATGTCAAGTTGTGATTTGGCACCGTTAGACTTTTTTGTAGCGTTATATCAAAGATCATGTTTACCTGGATAATCCCCTAATATTGGAGCATATGAAAACTAACATTCGTCAAGTTATCGCCGAGATATCGCCCGAAATATGCGAAAAGGTGGTCGAAAATTACTTCAAAAGGATCCATAGCTACAACCAATCCAGAGACGGTCATTTAAATGACATTGCATTTCGTACATAATGGCAAGGTCTAAGCATATAGCATATAGAAATAAAAGTTTCATCGAAATCGTAGATTTACGTGTGTTTTGTTTAACTTTACTTTTGGAACCGAAAAATGGTCATCCACTTCCAGATGGATGCCATGTTTGTTAACAGATTAGGCCAATTCGAACGAGTGTCCGACGATATTCAACCGAAATATCCAAAATTCGTTGTGCCATTCCCAAAGTATAAATGAAATTTGGATTGACTACAATACACCACAGACTACGGTACAGTCATAGCAATAAACTTCGTCAAAGGAACTGAGATAACAGATGACCCTACGAGATTGTGAGCGGATTGTTTAAAGATTGCTGAAAGATTATGCAAAATGCAACTTTTCACTGATTCTCTCGCTTATCTGGTAATCAGTTGGTACATCGTCCGCAACCTTGTGAACCGCAATTGCTTTATGTGGGCAAAATTGGTTCAGCATGAGAAAAGTAGCTCTTGTACGTATTCAATCTACCTCTGAAATAAAGCGGACTTTCTATATTTTCCCAATTCCTGTACCACTTATTCCTTAATTAAAATTAAAATGCGACGGGAATCAATCGAAATGTGAAGAAGCCATCCCAGTTCATACACTACTTTAGTGGTTGCGAGAGCTAGGCCGATATAACCTGTATGACCGGGGTGTCCTACATCGGCCGAGATACGGTGAATGGCAACCAACAATATTGGATATAAAAGTTGCTACCCTGCCAAACTTTTTATTTTCTTGTAGAAATTGTCGCTGAGTGCTTTAAAAAATCTATTAACTCAGATAACTGTATCATTTGTTAGCAACCTATCATTTATACCACAAATGAATCTGCTTTAGAAAAATATATATTAGGTGCGCAATTGCTTGCCAATAGTGATGTTGATTTTGATGTTGATAACCGTTCGTGTGAAGGAAGACGAAAAACTTTCAAAGTTTTGACAGCATTGCTTGAGGGGAATCCGTACTAAACGCAGGTAGACCTTGCTTCAGTATTAGGAGTTACTCGCTAAGCCATTTCCAATCAATGGCTTTTTCATCGTATTGTAACGGGCGATGGAAAATGGATTCATTATAGACATCCAAAGAAAACAAAGTCATGGAGGCTGCCCGGTCATGTTTCTACGTCATCGTCTCGGCCGAATATTTACGCTGCGAAGGTTATGCTCTGTATTTAGCGGGACCAGGTCGGTGTTATTTATTACGAGCTGTTGAATTGAAGCGAAACCATCACTGGGGATCGGTGCCGACTTCAATTAATGCGAATTATTTCTATTCTGTATAATCCTATGTACTCAAAAAAATTAAATTGCTTTTCAAAATACAGTGACAGAACTATATAGCTGCATAAGAAGTACTGAATGGTTATCAAATTGGAAGTATTTACCTTCTATGTTATTTCGGTCAAATGTTCACTACCATAAGATGACCGGTTGTGGTGAATATTGTGATATTTGGTATGCAAGTTTTTGGTATTAAAATATCAAATTAAGCAGTAAAAAGTTTGCCTTTTTAATTTCATATTTTTTTTCCAAATAATCCAAAACCAATCAATAACTTATTATCTACCATCTGCCTATTTTAGAAAAGTTTCTCTTTTTTTTAGTTTTCAAAATTGTGCAAAAGTTTGGCCACCCTTGATTGAAAACTATGATCCTTGTGCATTTTGTGTCCATTTTAGTTCAAATTTATTGTGAAATTCGAAGAAGGACGCAAAGCTGAACGAAATGGACAAAATGTTTAGCAATATCGCTTCATACATAATGGAAAACAGAGTTCTTTAATTAAAAATTTAACAAAGTTTTATTTTGCCAAATGTTGTGGTTGTTGTGACAGCCAAATCGGTTTGTGGTCTATGCAAGAGGGGGGCGTTTAAAACAAAACAATGTTTAAGTTAATTCAATGAAACGACAGGAAGAATCGCCTTTTGTCTACCCTTTGCTTTACAACTATAAAAATTCAATTTGTACATAAAAATAATTGTGATCATTCTAATGCCAATACAGATGATGGTGATGGTGAGGGCGAAAATAAAACCCATAAACAAAATTATGCACTTCTTTGTGAACCCCAAATGTTGAAATCCTTTTTTGTATTTGATTCTATAAAAGACAGCAATGTCAAAATCGATTTAACATTTAGTAGAGCATTACAAATTTCATGACTATCTCTATGGTATTTAGCGTTAATTGGAGCCAACCGACCTATGAATCAAAAATGTTAACAGTTTCCAGTAAGAAATAAGTTGAGAAAGAAGTAGTGAAAGAGTCACAACTTCTGGTTTGAACGGCTTAAAAAATTAATGATCGTAACATTGACTTTCCAGGTAAAAATAACTTAAAAATATTACAAAAGACTGAATATTTTATTTATTTTTTAAGCAAGAAGAAAGCAACACGAGCCGATTCTCTATGATGTGTAGTGATTCCAAACTGCCTCCAAAAATTTAATTCTAAAAAAGTTAACATTAATGATAGTAACGCTAACTTTATAATTAATGATTTGATAATTAATAATTTGCAAAAATTAAACGTTTTGATTTTAATTGCACGTTGTCTTCCAGTGGAACGTTATGTGTAATACAAGAGTTTTGAGATATGAAATTGGAATTCCCCAGCCCTAAGTTATGGGATGATGGGATGGGATGGGATGGGATGGGATGGGATGGGATGGGATGGGATGGGATGGGATATTGTCAACCAAAGAAAAATTATTTTATTTTTGCAAAGAAAGAAAGAGGGTGCTTTTTCTGTTATTTTTGAAACCTTTTAGGTCATCCGATTAAATTTTAAGTTTTATAGTTATACAGCTAATATTGAAAGCTTAAATTTGTGATAAATGTATACTACGACATATTCAGTTGTCGATATTCTTTTAAATCGTGTTGTGAACGTGGAGACACAAATCTTTTCTTTTTCATTTCAGAAAAGGCAAAAAACCCATGGAAGTACATCCGCATATTTTCAACCTATACGGTTTAGATGCCTCAACAGAACTCACATGCCAAAATTGGTTCACAATGTTCTGTTCTTGAAATTTCTCAACGATGACCGCCACAGCGGTCGTCAAATGAACTCGGGGAGTACGGAATCAAAGTAGTTATCGGAATGGACCGTTCGAGAAGCTACAGAGAAACTGAAAGTGTCACACATAGCTATTGAAAGCCATTTGAAATAGCTTGGACTTGTTAAAAAGCTCCATTTCAGGCACGAGATAAATGAAATCGACTTTACGGAAAAACACTTGCACTTTACTGCTTAAAAGCAGGAATCGTCATCGAAATGAAATCAAATCCGCAAAAAGTTGTAATATGTTTAAATTTCTTTAATCTAAATAAAAAATTTGCATGATTTTTATTCTGAATCTGACAACCGAATCAAAATTGTACTGAGTATTGTTCCTGTTTCATACAACCAAACTAAAATTACAAATAATTTAAATTCTAATTCAGTTTATGAGAAGTTTTGTTTGAATTTAATTTGAAATTTTGATTTTTTGAAAATGAAACAGACAACATTTTTGGGCAGCTGTGAAAATTTCTGAAGCCTGGTATCGTATATTCAGTTAAGGGGTCCCGGTGGTCTAGAATTTTCAAAAAATCGTTTTTTCCCCCAATTTTTCGGGAGAGTCAACTTCAGCGACATTTTTAAAATTATTAAAATTATAAAAAAAATATTTTTAATTTTTGTATGTAAAAGAAGTTAAATAAAGGCAGGCAGAAAAAACAATGAATATATGAGAGAAACGGTTGTTTCTTATTTGAATCAGAAACAAATTTTTAATTTAATTTAGTTTATTACATCAAAGTCGAAGCAAAGGTGACCTTTCGCGAACGTCCCTGCTTAAAATCAAACAAACTGATATCATTTTCACCATTCAGTGCCCCTGGGGATGAAAAACGGATTCTTTACAACAATATCAACTGAAAGAGGTCCTGGTCTAGCCACGATGAATGCACTCTAACTTCATCAAAGGCTGAATTTCCCCAAGAAAAGGTATTATTATCAATTTGATAGGATTT
Organism: Philornis downsi; assembly: GCA_019455685.1. Lineage (NCBI taxonomy): Eukaryota > Metazoa > Arthropoda > Insecta > Diptera > Muscidae > Philornis > Philornis downsi. The sequence goes on from JAHXMU010000444.1 coordinate 756,558, forward strand.
TAAGGGACTACATTACTTCAACTCGATGGACGGCGCAGAAGAGGGCGACCGAAACTCCATTGGAAGGATCAGGCTTTTGAAATACTGTCGAAGCTTGGTGTGAAGAATTGGAGGAGTAGCGCAGAATATCGAAGCGATTGGAATTATTTTCTACGGGCGGCGTACAATAGATAAGGATATCTATTCCAGTCGCCACCTAAGAAGAAGAAGGAAACAATACTTCATGAAGCACTGAAAAACAAACAGGTCTGAATTGCTAAATCGCAAAGGCGTGACTTTCCACCACGGCAACGACAGACCTCACACATATTGCAGACCTCATAACTTGGATGGGTAATGATGTGACACCCACCTTATAGATCTGATCTGGCATATGCGGACTTTCATTATTTTTTTAATGAAAACTCCTTCAATATTGATGAGGAGCTGGAGACGGAGTTGTTTTGGCATTGTGCAGAGAAGGATCAGTCATTCTTTCAGTCGAAATGCCTGAAATATGGCAGAAGATTGCTGAAGAAAATAACACTTTTATTATAAATTAAAACTAATTGTTTGAATAAGAAATTTAAAGTTTACTCATAGAAAAAAATCGGCAATTACTCTGTTGCCAACTTAATATATGAACAAAAGGCTTTCCTAACACGAAAACGTATACGTATACTTGCGGTGAACTTACCGTAGAAAAAAAATATATTTTCAGTATTCTTTTTTTAACAATTTAAGCAATATGAAGGCGATCTCAAAATTAGCCGAAGGGACATATATATGATGCCAGTAGTTTGAAAAAAAAAACTTATTTTGGTGAAAAATGACATTATAAAGCATATGTTTTAAGTTTCAAGGCGCCATGTTGTTTAGTAGTTTTATTAGAGCCATCAAAACTAAACGATTTCAGTGAATTTGTAAACATGGAAGAAAATGGTCACCGTTATGTAACTCAACATTTCCATTTGAATATTAGAACCGAGCTACATTCTACTCTGCGATAGTATGCTCCTTCATCTGCGGCTGCAAAATATTGGATAGCAGAGTTTGAGCGAAGCCGTACGAGCTGCCAAGACGAACACCGTAGTGGTCGACCAATTGAGGCGTTCACGCCAGACACGGTTAAGAAAATGAGCTGCCAAGACGAACACCATAGTGGTCGACCAATTGAAGTGATCACGCCAGACATGGTTAAGAAAATTCACAAAATAGTATTGTATAATCGTCGGCTGATGGTGCGTGAGCTAGCTGAAATGACAGGCATTTCCAAAATTTGCTATGCGTCGCATATTGGCCGAAGATTTGAAGATGACAAAGCTGTGCGCAAGATGGGTGCCGCGCTTGCTTTCAATAAAGCAAAAACAGTGTCGTAAAGATGTTTCAGTAGGATGTTTGGCGATGTTTCACCACAATAAAGCAGATTTTTTCCATCGATTTACAAACATGAATGAGACGTGGATCCACCACTTCACACCTGAAGCAAAGGAACTGAAAGCAAAGGACTGGCACGGAAGAATCGTGTCCAAAGAAAGCGAAGAAGATTTCATCTGCAGCCAATGCCATGGCGTCTGTTTATTGGGATGCACATGGAATTATTTTTATTATCTTCAGAAAGAAAAATCCATAAATGGCGAATATTCGACTAAATATTGCAGCATTTAGGTGATGAAATTATGGAAAAGAAGTCGTATTTGGTGAAAAAGAAAGTGAACATTTCATCAAGACAATGCTCTAGTTCACATATGTACTGTTACGATGGCCAAAATTAATTAATTAAAAATAGAATTGTTTCACCACGGGCTTTATTCACCAGATTTAATTCCCTCGGACCATTTTCTATTTCCAAACTTAAAAAAATGGCTCGGTGGTAGAAGATTTGCCAACAATGAAGAGGTGGAGTCTGCGATTGGTGGCTGTTTGGAGGAATTTAACATTTCTTACTATAAAAAGGAAAATTATATATAGCTAAAAAGAGATAATGTTGAAAAATAAACAAAATTTTTCTCAACGTTGTTGTGTCTTCTTTGTCGGCTAGTTTATGGACCGCCCTCAATTGTGATGGCAATTGATACGAAAGCTATGGAGTCAGCCAGCTCGTACACTTGCAATGAGTTCGTGTACATGTCGCGACAATACGGTCCACACTATATTACATTTAGAAGTAACTGGTTCAGTAAGAAGTTTAAATTCATCTTTTGAAATATGGGGGGTTTCCGAAGTTTTTCTAACATTTTTATTATTTACAAGCTAATTAAAAGCAAATGTGATGGCAGTTAGTAAATCGGTTAAGAATTCACTCCAATCGTCTTCGTTGTGGGCGAAATTTTTTTGAAAAATTCTAAGGATATACTTTGGTGCATATTTTTTGTTGGGGGAAAAAACGAATTAGGCCTAGAAGAGGATGTTTTCGTTTCGACCACATATCCTGCGACAAATCAGTACATTCTCCTCGGAACTATGGATTGTAATCCATTGAAAAATTTGGTATCCTTCCAACTTTGCATCACTCCACTCATTCAGGAACTATCTGAGATTGAACTTAGGGTTTTTAAAGATGTAATCCAGCCTTAAAAAATCTCCTTTCTCTAAACTGAGGGACGGTTGAAAAACTTTCGCCATTTGTAAACGACAGCCAGCACACATCAGCATTTTTTAACTGGCGATGCCTTCACACAGAGCTAAACAAACACAAATGAACATCTATCGCATTCAGTCGTTAATGTTTATTTAGCCGCTAAAAGGTCCACCCGCACACAGGGCGTGAGGTAATTTGCCAACAAAACACACAAACATAGACGTTTGCGGTGCACTGAGTATTTTTTTATATGCCTTTAATTTCATATTTCTGCCTTTTGCATTTGATTTTTTTTCTTCTCAATTTTATTATCCTTTTATCGTTGGAAAAGTAAACACTTTAAGTCCTTTGTTGCAGTTCTCAGTCCATAACAGTTCATAGAGGAGAGACCAATTT
>JAHXMU010000444.1:764513-785520 GCA_019455685.1 Philornis downsi
TTCGGTTCCAAGAGTGTCAAGCAGCCGAGGGAAGCCATTTGGACAACATTATTTTTAAGTCTTAAAAATTCCCATGCTTCTACTTTTTAAAAATACAAATATATTTTTTTTATGTTTCGTAGTTTTTTTTTTTTAATTGAATATTTAAACCGCCAACACCCTTATGGCCCACCCTGTATATTTATATTTATATTTCGGTATATTTGTCAAGGACATCCTATAGCGATTATGGTATTAATTGGGGGATGAAAATGCAATTGCCTTGTGGAATATTGTGATACAGTTTAAAAAAGATGGATGGGTGAATTATTCTAATTTATATTTTAATTTAGTCGTCCAATACCCATTTTCAATTTTTTAATGCATCTTTTCCCCCATTTCTCAGTTTTGATCTTTCGAAACAGTTCGGAGGCATATTTCTATGTTGAGAGTCCTATCACGCCACCGCCATCCTAATGTCGCTTGCTAACACATAGAACTACAAATTTATTGTTTATCATTATGATTTTGGAACTAAGCCAACGCCAGTGAAATGAAAGTAAAATAGGAAGCAGAAAATCCATTTGGCGTTCGCTGAAAACTCGCTTGCCTTGGAATAATGTTCATCTGCTACGAATGAACTGTGCAACGTGGCACAGTTGCATAATAAAAAATTAAATATGAAATAGATTTCAAATGTTAAAACTTTGCACAAAATGTCCATTAGAAATGGTTTTTTATGAGTGCAATTTCAGGCAAAAAAAAAAAAAAAGGAAGAGCGCCATGTCTTACCCTTTCCAAATTGAATTCATAATTGAAAATGAAATTAAAAACAAATTGTAGAAACAAATTATGGTGTGGAAATAAAGGAATGAAATATAAATTGTTTAAAATTAGCACCAATTTGTTTGGAAATTATTTGTGGGAATAATTTGCATTTTTATAATTCACCAGAGAAAATATTGATGACAATAAGAGTTATATAAAACAACGATTCTGATACACAAACATTTGATATGCACTAGAAACTTTGCTCTGTAGGAAAGCAGTGTTTCTAGCTTCTCATGGCGTGGCCATTTGTCATTTTTAAAGGAGTTGGGTTTAGAAAGAAATAAATTAAACACCCTTTCAAAATTTGTAATATGGTTTAGATTGTATCAATTACACCAAATATAGATTTTCTTTTCTTACTTTTTTAAGCTTTTGAAAGTAATAAACAGTAGACTTAGAAATTTTCTCACGTTAGGAACCAATTATCCTTATGCTTAAAGATGTAACAATAATTAAAAATATATATAACGGGTAAATAACAAATCATCTGAGATCCCATGATTTGTTATTCACACGCCGTGGCTTTTGAATTATGCAAAGAAGGTAGGAACAGCATTAAAGTCATCAAAACAGTTAGAGAAACACTTTAACTGCTTTTATTTATTCGATTGATTTTCGGCCCAAACATAGAAATCCCCCGGTCTGATAAGCCTCTCAGCTATTAGATACCTGTCATCTGAAGCGTTATTTACTTCGTGAAAGGTTTGCCATTTACGAATATGATTCGTTTAAAAAATGAAGAATGCATAAAAATAGTTAAAACTTACTATAAACGTGGTTATTCAAACGTGGGCACTTTTCGTACACTACGCGGTGGTTATGATCGTCATAATCAAACTACTCTGCAAGAAATTGGCAAGATTATAAAGAAATCGGAAGAGTTTGGAAGCGTTACAGTTGTGGTCAGGCCAGTGCATCATCGCAATGTACGCACTGCCGAAAATATCGCTCCCGTTAGTGAAAGTGTGGCGGATAATCCGAATTTGTCGATTGGCGTTTTCAGCAATTGACCACATTTTACGGCTCATTATGGCGTATTTTGCATTTGAATTTCCATCTCCATCCATTCAGAGTCCAACTCATGCAACAATTAAAGTTGGCTGACCATTTATAACGCCGTAGATATGCGGTTTAGGTGCTACAACGGCAGACTTCCAATATTGATTTTTCGAATAAAATTTTCTTCAGCGATGAAGCATATTTCTCACTCAATAGTTACGTTAACAAGGAAAATTGTCGCTTATGGGACTCGTAGAACCCAGAAGTGATTGTGGAAAAGTCAATGCATTCGAAAAAAGTGGATGTTTGTGCGCATTGTAGTCTAGAAGTGTCTCGAAAATTACGCTGGAGAAACCGTTACCATCAACTCATGAAACCCGATTTTTTTGGCCTACAATTAAAGAACAGTCAAAGCAATGTACAGGAATGGGAGAAACGTGTCTAAAAAGGGCGAAGACGGTTCCATCTGCCGGCAAGATTATGGCGTCTGTTTTTTGGGATGCGCATGGGATTACTTTTATTAAGAAGGAAAAAAAATATGGTACGAGTAATTTATTGCAGTATTTAGGTGATGAAATTATGGAAAAAAGCTGCATTTGGTAAACAAGAAAGTGTTGTTTCATCAAGACAATGCTCCAGTTATAGCGATGGAAAAAGGAATGAATTAAAGTTTGAAATGCTTCATTACGCATCTTATTAGCCAGATTTAGCTTCTTTGGAATATTTTCTATTTTCAAACTTAAAAAAATGACTCAGTGTTAAAAGATTTACCAAAAATGAAGAGGTGGAGCCTGTGGTTGATGGTTATTTTAAGGAGTATTACAGTTCTTACTATGAGCAAGATATAGAAGCTATTGAATATCACTGAAAAAAGTGTATCGAACTAAAAGAATATCATGTTGAGAAATAAAGATAATTTTTCCCAACGCTTTTGTGTCTTCTTCGTTAGGTCGGATAGTTTTTGAACTGCCCTCGTAGTTTTACACCAAGTGTTAAAATGTGGGAGCCATAATTTTTTCCGTAAGTTTTATCGCCAACATGAATGGATATTAGAATATTGTTTTCGGCCAGATATGCGTGGCCTGAAACGCATTATGAACTTTCAAATAATGCTAAATTTGTATTCCTATCAAATTACTTTTGCATTAATTAATCTAGTTGCCAGACTTTTTGAGACCTGTCCTCCAAGTAAAATATTGGGGGGTATTTTAAAAATTCATTATATAAATTATCATACATTTTAAATCTTTAACGACAATCGATTTCCGCATATTAATGTAATACAAATAAACTATTAATTGTTATCTCTTATGGGATGTCGCTAATTAGAATTACATCTGTCATATCATTTAATTAAGCATATGTCTATTAGAGTGGCTCGAAAATAAAAGCTAGCAAAAATAAAGATTTATATATTTGAAGGTGGTTTGTAGAATGTTTCTAATGGAATTGAATGTTTTCGTGAACTGGACCACTTTTAATACACTTCCAATAACATATTTTTTTTCTGTAACTCATATGCCTGTTACTCTACTTGTGGCGCATTAAGGAGGTAAATACGCCAGCACAGGGGTTATGCATAATCATAATTTAAAGTATTTATCTTTGGCATGTCAACATGTTTGTGTGAATTTTTAACGATTTTTCATCATTTCAATGCTTCAAATGGCTGGTGTGATTAATTTCACTGAAGAACTAATTTATTTCGCATTCAGTGCTCAACGTTGCGTTGACTTTATTTTGACATTCAATTCAATAAAATTGGCCAGATCACCTCATTGAAGTAAAGAAAAGTGATGCAATGAACACAACTGATCATTATGATTGATATTTCAAAATATGTCAATGAAGTTTGTAATAGGTCGCATGTTTTTCATTGTAAATTTGATTGAATGTTAAAGCTTCCATGAGATGTCGATCGAGCATTGTCGATCTTTAAAGCGTTATTTCAAACATGAATGAACGTAATGAATTTGACGCTCATGGATCTTCAGATTTATTAAATTAAAGATTAAAGGCATTATTTGATTGATTTTGATTGATTTATACAATTTCAATAAATACTTCTAAAGAGTTTCCCAACAAGAACGCAAGATTTAAATTTGGCGCCATTCGAAGTGTCATTGTTTGACATTCGAACAATTGTTATTGTTTGCTGGTAGAAGGTACGAGGTTAGTAAAAATGGAACAACGCATTCTCATTGTTAAATTGTTTTAACAAAATGGTGAAAGTTTTGCGGCTAAAAGAGCCAACTGTAAAGAGATTAATGGATAAATTTGCCAAAACTGGGTCTGTTAGTGATGTAAAGACAACAACGCGCCTTCGACCAGGTCGATCGGCCGAAAGTGTCGCTCAAACTCCATCTACTCCAATTCGACATCGAGCTCAGCAAATTGATGTCTCCAAATCCAATCGAATTTTGACGAATTTTGACGAAAGATTTGCATCTTCATGCATACAAAGTTCAATTGACTCAGGAACTGAAGCCAGCTGACCATGAACAGCGTAGGGAGTTCGTATTGGAGAGACAACATGAAAATGCTGATTTTGCCGACAACATCATCTTCAGTGACGAGAACCATTTCCATCTTGATGGCTTCGTCAATAGACAGAATTATCGCATTAGGGGAGAGGAAAATCCTCGAGTGATTCACGAGAGGTCATGTGGTTTCAACGAGACGGCGCCACATGTCATACAGCTAGAGAAACAATTCAAATGCTGCATCAGTCATTTAAATTTTGTTGGGCCACCCGTTACTTAGAATGGAAATTACTTCTCAACTCATTTTCTAAGTCAGAAGTTCTTCTACTTTGTGTAACAAATAAGTTTTACGCAAATTGCAAAACGAAGAAATTCTCGTTTCAGCCTTTATATATGGCGGCAAATGATTAAATTCTTGACTTCCTGAAAATTGTATTCGTTGTTTTGTGGGTTCAAACAAACACCTTATTACGTTTATTACTGTTTTAAGTTCTGGTGAACTTTATAGTATGATGGCCTATACTACGAACGCATTTAAAAACGTATAATAAAAACTGCAGTTTATATATTCCGCATATTGGCAAAATCGTTGTGAAAACATCTTTATATAACATTCGAAAATGGAAGAAATAGGAAAATTTGCCACTTTTTTCAATGCCTTTGACTGAACCTTTTACAAAGATTTTAATTCTCCACTTTTCTTCTATCCGTATACGAAAGCCAAGTAATTGAAATTGCTTTGGATCAACGCCTTCTACACCAATAATTTAGCATTTCGGTCAAATTTATTCTTGAGTTTACATAACAGTCCGAGAGGTTCCGCTGACTTCACATTCGAGTGTTGAATGTGACGATCCCAAGAAAGGTTACTTTGAAGGTATAAACCTAAGTATTTTATAGTATTGACTTCTCTGATTTCTTTGCCATCGACATAGACAAATAAGTTCCTGCTGTGAATACTACATGGCCTAAAACGTATAAGATTTGTTTTACCGGAGTTTAAAAATAATTAATTTATTCGTGCAAATTCTGATATGAAAGAAAAATCATGTTCTATATAAACTTCAACTACAGTTTCAAAGCGGTATGGATAAAACCGACATACATATATATATATGTATTTGTATATATATATATATATTTTAAATAAAAGAGGTCCAAGAACACTCAGCATGAGCTACTTTTATGATCACCTTTGCTGACATACTGGCTTAAGGTTATGCAAATAATTTGCTATAAGTGACAACTCTCTCCCACAAACTCCATAATATTTGAGTTAAAATTTCGTGATCAATAAGATCAAATGCTTTGGAAAAATCATAAAATATTCCAACTGCACTTTTAAAGCCGTCATCCAAAGATTTACAAATGAAATTAACTACTTTTATGACAGCTTCCTCAGTACCGCACCGTTTCCTGAATCCATACTGAACGCCACTTAATAAATGGTTTTCTTCAAAATATCCTGATATTTGATATCGTTCAAATATGTTGTTAATAACTGGTAAAACTGCAATTGGCCTGTAGTTGTCACCAGGAGAAATGTTGCTTTCTTTTGGGATAGGAACAACTCGGTGTACTTTCAGTATGTCGGGATACACTGAATTGTCGACAACAGCGTTAAATATATTTACTAAAAATGGCTTAAATATGTGAAGACTTTCTAATATGATGATTAAAGAAATTCCATCATAACCCGGACTTTTTTTCTAGTGTGAAATTTGGTGCAGATGCCTGTTAGAGTGATATTAATTTAGAAAAGAAACTATTTCTGAGATTGGATGTACTCGGGTAATTTAAATTGAAAACTGGTCTTTTTTGTTTTTGCACATAGTAGTAGGTTGGAAAACATGCAATACAGAGAGGTTATCCATTAAGTGGTTTTAAAACCGCCGATCTGACAAGACTGTCAGCTGTTAAATACCTGTTGTCTGAAGTGTTATTTATTTAATGGAAGATTTCCCATTTACGAATATTGATCGTTTAACAACCGAAGAACGTGAAAAATAATTAACACTACAAAAGTGCTTATTCAACTGCAGGCCATTTTTGTTCATTAGTAGGTGGTTTAGGTCGTCATAGTAAATCTATTGTATAAGAAATTGGCAAGATTACAAAGAAATTTGAAGATATTGGAAGCGCTAGAGATGTGGGCAGGTCTGTGCATCATCGCAACATATGTCGAAAATGCCGCTTCTGTTAGTGTAAGTGTGGCGGATAATCCGAATCTCAATTCAGAGCGCTATGGCCGTATGATAACCGATTTTTTTTTGTCTGTCATTGAAGATTATAAGCTGGACGATATGTGGTTTCAACAGGACGGTGCCACGAGCCACATAACATGACCGATTTTGGCTTTATTGCATGCCATGTTTCCAGAAAGTGCAATTTCACGTTTTAACGATGTCAATTAGCCAACAAGATGATGCGATTTGACGCTATTCGACATTTTTTGTGGGAATACGTCAGAGACCGTATTTACGCGGATAATCCTTAAACGTTGAAGCATTTGAAAACCAATATTCGTCAAGTTATCGCCAAGATACCGCTTTAAATATGCTAAAATGTGGTCGAAAACTAACTTAAAAGGATGCACTGCTGCAACCAATCCAGAGGCGGTCATTCAAAAGAAGTGCGAGAAAATGTGGTCGAAAACTACGTCAAAAGGATGCCCTGCTGCAACCAGAGGCGGTCATTTAAATGACATTTTATTTCTCACATAATGGCAAAGTTCAAGCCTTATAATGAAACACAAATTTCGTCAAAATTATGGCTTTACGTTTATTTTATTTAACTTTGTTTTTGAAACCAAAAAATGGATAGTCCGTTATTTTGGAAACTGTTTCAAAACAAATTATTCTTCACTTTTGGGGGAGTACATTTGTAACTTTTTGTGGCTCCATACGAGTTGAGACACTCTAACATCCATATATAATATATAGTCTATACACTAGGAAGTACACAACATATTTGAACAGTGGATAACAAAAACAAGTGTCATTATCAGGCACACTGTGAGTTAATGTGACGTTTATGTTAATTATTTTATTTAGTAAGATTACGGTGAGGACTAAATTTCTTATACCAATTTGAATAAAGAGCTTAAGATTGTTATGGATTTTACCTTTATAAAATAAGTCAACATTAGCTGTTTCCACTTACTTATGTGCGATGGTAAACTAAAAATTTAGAAGATACCAAATTTGAAAATGCTAATCCTTCGATTGGCAAATGCGAATTTCAACAACCAACAAAATGGGAAAGACAAGTTTTAAAACTTGTGGCGTCTGTTGAAATGCTTTAAAAGTTCAAATCGTTTTGCTATTCACTATTTATACAATTAATCACAAAAATGTGTTAATGATTTATAGGATTATATATAAATCAGTCTTTGGTTATATCCTCCCCCAGGAAATAAATTCTATATTTGCATTTATATTATTTACATGCACCCACTCAAATATGTACACATTTACACATTTACATGTGTATGTAACACATACACGTTTATTGACATGTGCACAGCTATGATTGCAATTTATTCGTTGAGAAGATAAAAATAATTATCATTATTATAATCATAGCCGCAGTCACAGTCACAGTCACATAAGATCAACACACACGTACACATAAAGGGTGTCCCAACAAGAACGCAAAATGATGCAGCAATTGAATTGTTTCTGCGGCTGTATGACATGTGGCGCCGTCTTGTTGAAACCACATGCCCTCCGCATTCATTTCTTAAATTCTACGCACGAAAAAACTGGTTATCATTTCACTATACCGAACACCATTGACTGTTTGCGCTTGACGTGCCTCATTTTCATAAAAAAGGTCCACTGATCCCTCCAGCCCAGAATCCACACCACACAGTGACACGTTGAGGATGCATTTGCTTCCCGTAAATCACTCGAGGATTTTCATCATCCCAAATGCGACAATTCTGCCTATTGATGAAACCATCAAGATGGAAATGGGCCTCGTCACTGAAGATGATCTTATCGGCAAAATCAGCATTTTCATGTTGTGTCTCCAATACCCAATTAACGAACTCCCTCCGCTGTCCATGGTCAGCTGGCTTCAGTTCTAGTGTCAATTGAACTTTGTATGCATGAAGATGTAAATCTTTCGTCAAAACTCGATGCATAGTGGATTTGGAGACACCAATTTGCCGAGGTCGGTGTCGAATTGAGGTGGGTAGAGTTTGAGCGACGTCATCACGTACAGCTGCGACACTTTCGGTCGATCGACCTGGTCAAAGGCGCGTTGTTGTCTTTACATCACTAATAGATAGAGTTTTGGTAAATTTATCCATTAATCTCTTTACAGTTGACTCTTTTGGAGCATTATTGTGACTCCAAATTGATAGCAATTTGCGAACTGTAGCCGCAAAACTTTCACCATCTTGGCAAAACAATTTCACAATGAGAATGCGTTGTTTATTCGTGTAGCCCTCCATTTTTACTAACTTCGCACCTTCTACTAGCAAACAATAATAATTGTTCAAATGTCAAACAATGACACTTCGAATAGCGCCAAATTTAAATCTTGTGTTCTTGATGGGAAACCCTGTGTATGTAAAATTGAAGAGTATATGTAAGAATACAAATGTATGTGCTCGTTTGCTTTGATTTTGACACAAGACATACGTTTGGATTATGATTTTTAATTAAATAATCTTTTACATAATTTTATCGTCCTTGCATACATTCGTACAGGCTCGAATATACGATATGTCCTTGTGCACAGGGACATATGGAGACATCAACACACATTTAATTACTTATTAACATTAATTATACGTATATATTAAGGCATCACATACACAATTTATATGTTAATCATTATAATGTGATGCGGCTCTGTGTGGATTTGGTCTGTGTCTGTGACTCTGTATTGTCTATCTGACTCACCAAGGAATACTTATGATATTACGGGCAGATATTAATCGCTTATAAAGAGGAATGACGTGAAACCGATACATCTCGTGGGGGTAGGGAATAAAAATAAATGGGCAGGTTGGGAGAGAGCTGAATTAAAAAATGAGCTCAAATCTTTAATTTTATGTGTGGTATATAATCTACTCGATTTAACCGCCACATATGTAAATAAGTGCAAGCCACAATTGCTAGCAGGACTGGATTACATTTGACACAAACACGTTGATTATGGTAGAAAGAGCATAAATATGACTGTGCCTGGGACGTGTACGAGACTATTGAAAAAAAAGCCTCAATTGTCTATTGTTTGTAGTGGGCGCATTTAAAAAACACACCGCTTTTATTCCTGCTTCCAACAACAAAATTTTTCATAAAACTTTCAATGTTGAGGACGACATGATGTAATACGCTGGCTTCTGTTAGACTACATTAATTGTAATTGTAAAGTAAAGCGTAATTGGCTTTACTCTTTGGTATATACATCGTGCGCACTTACAGTTCAAGAGCCAATTTCGTATGCCTTAGAAATATCTGTGGTCACAACCCATAACAGCCTAACTCGAGTTAGGACACAATTGAGTTATTAGCACCATCGTATTCAGCGCATCTAAATTTATTTGCTCTAAATTTTTCATGTTTGTATCTCTTCTAGGAAGGCAATTAATTCTAAAAAACCTAATAGCTTAAATTATTTTTCTAAATGACTGTTTTGGCATAACTGCCTAAGTCAATTTAGGATTACAACAAATATAAACATTATTTTTTCATCATTGCCTAAATCAACTTAAGTCGTTAATCCAAAAAAATAAAGAAACAATTTTATTTTCCTAACTTGAGTTAAGCTCTTATTCCGAATTACAATTTCGTTTTTTGATAAACATAAATTGAGTTAAGGTCTTTCTCCAAACTTAAAGTTTTTTATTTAATCTGGAATAATAACCTAACTCAACTTGAACTTTTTGACTTTCTTTCGTTCAACAATTCATAAGAGCCTAAGTGTCTTTTTCGATAATATCTTTTGACTGCGAGAATAAACAACTATTTTTTGTTAACAACTAAGTAAAGAAATTCCTTTCCTTGGAATCTGTGGCAAAGTTTTCCAAAAAACATCTTCTCCTGATTTTCAGTGAAGATTCAAAACTTTAAACTCTTGTACTGAAAATATTGAAAAACAGACTTAGGCTGTTATGGGTTGTAACCACAGATATTATTATTATTATTATTTTATTTCCATATCGCAATCCAAAGCCGCATACGACCAAATTGATTACGCAGACTAACATTTTGCGACACATGCTTGAAATGGCACAATTCGGTTTTTTTTTTAAGTTTTAATAATAATTATTATAATAATAGTATTAACAGTATTAACGACGAATATGGAGAAAGATAGCATATAGAATGTGTAGCATCAACAATTTATAGTGAAGTATAATAATTCTACAAGCAAGACATTAAGAGCTTCTTAAATCCAAAACATGATAGTGAGAATCTCCTGTGTTCATATGGAATTATTGAATTCCATAATCGTATAGTACGAAATCGAAAAGACCACTGCATTATTAGCGTTCTTGCCAGTGGAAGTTGTAAAATATTGGTTCTTGTAGACCTTCCAAATACAAATTTGGAAACTATGTACTTGGGTGTGCCAAATTTCATACTTTTGTAGAAAAACAAAATAGTTCTAAGATCGATAAAGTTTTCAAATGTACATCCCAAAAACTCAACAGTATATGGTGTAACATGATCATAATGTTTTAATTTGTACACAAAACGAATTATACGGTTAAAGCATATTTTTAATCGCTCTAGTCTACCTCTACTTGTTCCACAATAAATTTCTAACCCATAAATAACGTGTGGCATCAACATTGCCTTTGCGATACGTTTTCGTATTTTTAGCGGAAGTGACACATTTATGTTATATGTTATAACTTGCGTAGCAAGAATGTAATTTTAGAAGCTACCTGCCTGATATGGCTTTCAAATTTTAGAGCATCATCAATAATAAAACCTAATATTTCTATGGTGCTAACATTATCAATAATTAAACCATTTAACATAAACGAAGCAGATCTGCTAGGATTAAGTTAAAAGTTATTGCTTTTGATTTTCACACCAGCGGCTTATACAGGGTAGGCCATAAGGGTGTTGGCGATTTAATTCTTCAATTTCTCGGTAACGCGCGGCGCGGGGTGGCGGGAGGATATGTTTTTCGCTGCGCCGCTTCCTGGAAATTTAGTCGCCATGGAGCCGTACACGGGAGTGCAGCGTGCATTTTGTGTCCGAGCGTATTACGAAAACAATAAATCAGTGATTACTGCACGACGTTTGTATCGGCATGAACACGGTTTACACGATTTAAGTGAAGTTCCAAGCGCCAATGTGATACGAAAATGGATCAGAATGTTCGAAACAATCGGCTCAACAGTACCAATTACGGTTCGTGGTCGCCCAGTTTCTGCAAGATCAGCCGACATTGTGGAGCGTGTTCGTGTTTCAGTTCACGACGGTTAGAGCGAACAATTATTGCAACATGCTAGCAGACTTTTTGGTGCCAGCTTTGCAAGAACTTCAAGGCAACACCTCGAGGATGTGGTTTCAACAGGATGGGGCCACATGTCATACGGCTAGGGTATCCATAGAGCTGCTGAAAAATGGTTTTCCTGGAAAACTCATTTCGAAAAAGGGGGATATTGAATGGCCCCCACGTAGCCCCGATCTCTCTCCATGCGATTATTTTCTATGGGGTTACCTCAAATCGGTAGTCTACGAGAATAATAGTCGGATTAATTATTATTTATTATTTATTATTATTATTTAGAGCAGTTGAAGAGGAACATTATTCAGGAAAGTAACAAAATACCGAGAACAACTTTTCAACGAGTTTTCCAAAATTTGCGACTTCGGTTCCAAGAGTGTCAAGCAGCCGAGGGAAGCCATTTGTACAGCATTATTTTTAAGTCTTAAAAACTCCCATGCTTCTACTTTTTAAAAATACAAATATATTTTTTATGTTTCGTAGTTTTTTTTTTAATTGAATATTTAAACCGCCAACACCCTTATGGCCCACAATGTATTATTTTTTAACTCATTATTTACACGATTTTGGAAGTTATCAAAAAAATCTTTATTCTCATAAGCCAGGAGTTGCAAATCATCAGCATATAGATGAGCTTTAAGAGAATGTATATGTCCAAAATGTCATTGATGTAAATTGAAAACAACGTGGGCCCTAATACAGAACCCTGTGGTACACCACGATATGTCCGTCTCAAATCCGAGTTTACACCCTTAGACTGAACATATTGTGATCTGCCACATAAAAAAGAACGAATGAAATGGCATGCCGATGTCGAGAAGTTGTAAATTTGATATAGCTTATTTAATAGTGTTTCATGACATATTGACTCAAAGGCACGACTAAAGTCCAAACTAATTAAGGCCAAGACATAGCTATCACCTAATTTTACCCTTATTTCGTCAATCATGTCAACCATTACCGATACTGTACTGTGCCCTTTCGTAAATCCTCATTGAAATTCTGATAATAATAAATTTTCGTGTAAATATAAACCCAAATGATCATTAATAAGCAGCTCAAAAACTTTTGAAAGTACACGTTGAATACTTATCGGGCGATAATCAAAACATTGCCGAGGAATTTTTACTTTTGGTACTGGTATTACTCTCGCACATTTCCACATTTCAGGATATATTGCGATAGTTATAATAGTATTAAAAATGTGAACCAAATGCACTGATATTACCGGAAAACCCATTTTTATACATTTCAGTGGTATACCATCGTCTCCAACTGCTTGTGACCTAATATGACATATTGCTGCCCACAATTCATTTGCAGATACATTTCTCACACAGAACCCGGTATTCCGAGTTAGGTACTCGTTCTCAAAAAACGCTAGTTGTGATTTCTCTATCCGAGGCATTGTGAAATACTCATTACAACTATTTATATTTACATTGAGACTTTCAGGCATATTAGTTTTCACAATGCCACATGTCTTTAGCAGTTCCTGCCATAAAAATACGATCAGTAAATTTTGTCTTTTCCTTTCTTTTAACACGTTTAAGGCGATTTCTGTACTTGCAAAAATTTTCCAAGTGAGTAGATTTTTATTTTCATTATACGCCTTGTACGCAAGATTCCTTAGTTCTAGAATCACATTAATGCAAGGTTTATTGGTCCAGTCAAAATATTTCTGTTCATGTACATTTTTCAAACGAACATGCCGATTGAATATATGATAAAGAATATCACAGAGGACATTCACCTGAACATTACAGTCATTTGTGTTATATATACGTGCATAATCGCAGAATCGCGAAAAATGGAGCGCTACACGAATGAACAACGCATTCTCACTGTGAAATTGGGGTCACAATAATGCTCCAAAAGAGTGAACTGTAAAGAGATTAATGGATAAATTTGCCAAAACTGGGTCTGTCAGTGATGTAAAGACAACAACGCGCCTTCGACCAGGTCGATCGACCGAAAATGTCGCAGCTGTACGTGATGATGTCGCTCAAACTCCATCCACCTCAATTCGACACCGCGCTCAGCAAATTGGTGTCTCCAAATCCACTATGCAGCGAATTTTGACGAAAGATTTGCATCTTCATACATACAAAATTCAATTGACTCCGGGACTAAATCCAGCTGATCATGGACAGCGAAGGGAGTTCGTTAATTGGTTATTGGAGAGACAACATGAAAATGCAGATTTTGCCGATAAAATCATCTTCAGTGACGAGGCCCATTTCCATCTTGATGGTTTCGTCAACAGGCAGAATTGTCGCATTTGGGGTGAGGAAAATCCTCGAATGATTCACGGGAAGCAAATGCATTCTCAACGTGTCACTGTGTGGTGCGGATTTTGGGCTGGAGGAATCATTGGACCTTTTTTTTATGAAAATGAGGCATGTCAAGCGCAAACAGTCAATGGTGTTCGGTATCGTGAAATGATAACCAGTATTCTCGTGCCTAGAATTGAAGAAATAAATGTGGAGGGCATGAGGTTTCAACAAGACGGTGCCACATGTCATACAGCCAGAGAAACAATTCAATCTTGCGTTCTTGTTGGGACACCCTTTACAAATAAATAATTAAAATTTATTTGTTATCCAAGTAATTTGCATTTAAGTGTGTTCCTACTGAGAATAATATCACTTTTTATTCAGTATAGTGATATAAAAGACCGCTGTCAAAATCTTCAAGTGGATGACGAAGTTAAATCGATTTGAAATAGTGGAAATACGAAGGAAAAACATGAAATGCCATCATCAAATAACTACCATAATTCAATCAATATAACAACAATCAATAAATGATTTGAATAGTCTCAATCCAAGCGATATTAAATAAGAGCTAGTTTCTACTCTGAGAGTATCTGCTCCTTCCTTTACGACTGTAAAATATTGGGTAGCAAAGTTTAAACGAGGACGTACGAGCTGTCAAGACAGACACCGTGGTGGTCAATCAAATGAGGTGTCCACGCCAAACACGGTTAAGAAAATCCACAAAATGGTATTGGGTGATTGTCGGCTGAAGTGTGTGAGTTAGCTGAAATGATAGGCATTTTAAAAAGTGCTATATATCGTATATTGATCGAAGATCTGTAGATGATAAAGCAGTGCGCAAGATGGGTGCCGCGCTTGCTTTCAAAAGAAGCAAAAACAGCGCCTTGAAGATGTTTCAGTAAAATGTTTGGCGATATTTTAGCGCAATAAAGTCGAATTTTTGCTGCACACCTGTGGCAAAGGTATAGTCAAAGCAGTAAACTGAAATGGGAGAATCGTGTCTATACAAGGCGAAGAAGGTTCCACTTGCAGGCAAGGTCATGGTGTCTGTTTGTTTGGGATGCGCTTGGGTTTATCATTATTGAGTATCTTCGGAAAGGAAAGATAATCAATTTTTCGTCATTTATTGCAGCGTTTAGGTGATGAAATTATGGAATAAGGGCCACATTTGGCGAAAAAGAAAGTGTTGTTTCATCGAGAGAATGCTCCGTTCCCCACATTCATTATTGCGATGGTGAAAATTCGAATTGCTTCAACACGCACCTTATTCGCCAGATTTAGCTTCCTCGGACTATTTTCTATTTTCAAACTCGTAAAAATGGCCCGGTGGAAAAAGATTTGACAACAACGAAGAGGTGAAATCTGCGGTTGGTGGATACTTTAAGGATCTTAACAGTTCTTACAATAAAGAAGGTATAGAAGCTATTGAATATTGCTAGAAAAAGTATATCAGAGATTATGTAGAAAAATACAGAAATTTGTTCCCAATTTTTTTTTTGTCTCGTGTGCCCTCATAGCTCCGGCTTACTTTTTTCTCTTTCCAGGACTTAAATTACTTTTTTCAGTCGGCAGAAGGCACTAAGAAGGACTAAAATATTTTTCAGAAAGTGCGTTTGAAAAATGTTTTGGTGGTTGGATTATTCGTCAACATAAGCTTAATATTTTTGAAGGTTCGGTTCAGTTTGGTTCAAAGCAGGTTCTTTGAAGGCAATGCAATAAACTTGAATGAATTTTCTAAAAAAAAGAGATTAGAAAGAAATTAATTATATTTACTGACATTGAACTTGTATCTTTTATTGGGATTATCTGTAAATTGAAAAGATATTGATTGTTTCCGATACAAAAGAAAGTCACAAAAAAGTGGTTAAAGTTACAATAGATTTGAGTTAACTGAATGGGGGCTACATCAAGAAATCACTTGCGGTCATCTGCCATTTTAACAATCAGTGACGCTGTGTATCAATTGTCTCTATTACATTTCTGCTTCAGAGTTTGTCTGCCATATTAAACAAAAATACCTGACTACCAGTTGGTATAAATATTTAAACTTATATAAAATCCAGTGGCTCTACATGTATAGAAATTTATAAAATTCCCATAACTAAATTACGAAAGGTGTGCTAACATCATTACTTGGTTGGTATCACAATTTGTATTATAGGATTCACTATGAAAGGAACCCACAACTCACAAAGTTAATGACCCCAACATTGGGGATTCAACCATGCCCGCATTCGCTAAATACACAAATTTGGTTTTAATTCTGAAACAAATAGTTGATGGCTTCGTATAGCACAAATGCTTTCACCTACCTACCCTTTTAATGCTACAATTTCGGTTGGACCTAGAATTACCCCATCTCTCACTCAATTTTATGGTCATCAACTAAATTTGTATTTATTTCAGATTTACTGTTTTTGTTCCGGCAGAAATGAAAATCCCGTTTCGGTTGATGATAATTAAATGGACTCGGAAAAAAGAGGAAAGAAGATGATTAAAAAATTAATTATGGTCAAATTTAAACACTCATTAACCCTTTTCGTTACGTAAAAGTTTTTTTTCTTTGCTTTGTTATGCGGCTCTTCCTGATTTGTGCTTGCAGCTCTGGATTTTATACAAAACATTAATTTGAACAAATTATTGTGTATGCAAATAAAAAGGAATTAAATCCGTATCCTTAACATTACCTACATTTAGGACATGATATCGTTCAGGGATGTAGTCGAACAAAGGTGAATTTGGCACAGTAGAATGACAGGTATTCTAAAGCAGTTAATTTACAAATGTTGTGATAGTTCTGTTTCAATACCTTTTGAATAATAAAAATCTCGCAATATAAAGTTTATAAAAATTATGCCCAAATATAGAAACTATGTTCTTTGGCCGAAGAAAAAATTCCACAAGACGTTGTTTGCTTGTGAAAAAATTTTCGGTATTGCCAGCTCCTCTTGTGTTGGTTTCCAACACCAAAATCGAGACAACTAATGCCTCTACGTCATAACATATTCGATAATATATTTGCAAAATGGTTCCAAGCGCGTCAATCTTCTGCGCTTCTCCTCCAATTTGTCACACCAAGCTTCGATAATATTTCAAAAACCTGTTCCTTCTAATAGATTTTTGGTCGCACTCTTCTGCGAGTTCGTTGTCGGAAAATTTCCGAGCCAGAGCATTTGGGTCCATCCGCACAACATGACCCAGCCAACGCAATCGCTGAATATTAATGCATTTGACACGTCGATGTTCGCATATAGCTCATACAGCTCCTTGTTCTTGCGACTCCCATATTCTCCGTTAACGATGATGGGTCCATATATTTTCCGGAGTATTTTCCTCTCGAAAACTGCCAGTACTGATTATCGAACATATTATAACAAAAAATTTAAGTTATTCCGATTTCAGTGTTGGAAGCCAACAACAAAACAGGTGCTGCCATTTAAAAACATGTAAAACATATTACTGTCTGGTAGAAAAATTTAGCTTCAAATTTCGCTACCATTTTTTTCATGTGAACTTTCACCGGGAAAAGTTAAATTTTAACATATTCCATGCAACAGAAAGATGGTCAATCGCAACTTTTATTTCTATCTGTGTTTCACTGTCTACTGTGTTCATAAAGCAAGACCAGTTTTCAATTTTAATTATGAGAACGTTTGTCGAACTTCAGAAATATTTTTAAGTTAGCAACATTGTAACAGATATCTGTGTCAAATTTCACATCATAAATACTATTAGTATTAGAATTATATCTAGTTTTGTTCTACGTAGAAAGATATTTCGGTGATTTGTTACATGTGATTTGTTTGAGCCCAGTAATTTTATAA
This sequence comes from Philornis downsi, assembly GCA_019455685.1. Classification (NCBI taxonomy): domain Eukaryota; kingdom Metazoa; phylum Arthropoda; class Insecta; order Diptera; family Muscidae; genus Philornis; species Philornis downsi. Next base: position 782,391 of record JAHXMU010000444.1, read on the forward strand.
AATTTTGTTTATGACATGGGATTTCTGTAGCAGAAACGAATAAAATGTTCCAAAGCGCTCACAAGTGAGAACGAGTTGATGCAGAAAAGCACACCAGACTATCACCAACTTCTACCGATAAATGTTGCGTCTAAAAAAATTCAAAGATTGATATTCAAAAATCGTTGCTTAACCATTGGAGACATTGATGATGATGTTGGCATTTTCACTGTGTCGACCAACTCCGCTTTGAAAAATAACGGGTTATCCATTTAGTGGTTTCAAAACCGCCGGCAAGACAAGGCTGTCAGCTGTTAAATAAGTGCCATCTGAAGTGTTATTTATTTACTGAAAGGTTTGCCATTTACGAATATGGATTATTTAACAACCGAAGAACGCATAAAAATAGTTAAAACTCATTACAAAAGTGACGATTCAAACGTGGGCAGTTTTCATGCATTACAGGGGGATTATGGTCCTCATAATCAACCTATTGTGCAAGGAATTGGTAAGGTTATAAAGAAATTTGAAGAGACTGGAGGCGTTACAATGGTGGACAAATCTGAATTTGTTGATTCCATGGCCTTCTCAGCACTTGGGCCTTTCTTACGGCTCATTATGGGGGAGGACTTGCATTTGGATTTCCACTTCCGTTCATCAAAGGTTGATTGATTCTAGGTTGATCTAGTGCTACAGCAACCGGCTTTCAATGCTGATTTTCGAACAAAATTTTCATCAGCGATGAAGCTCATTTCTCACTCAATGGTTACGTCAAAAAGTAAAATTGTCATATATAAGGCTCGGAAAATCCAGAAGTGATTGTGAAAAGCCATTTCATTCAGAAAAAGTGACCGTTTGGTGCGCATTATGGTCTGTACGTGTCACTGGACCATATTTTTTCGAAAATGACGCTGGAGGAACCGCTACGATCATTTCAGAACGTTATAACCATATGAAAACCGACCTTTTGTTGGCCTGTGATTGAAAACTATGAACTAGACGATATGTGGTTTCAACAAGAACCCCACAACACAACCGATATTGGCTTTATTGCGGAAGAAGTTTCCAGAAAGTATAATTTCACCTTTTGGTGACATCAATTAAACACCAAGTTCATGCGAAAAGCTTTTTTTGTGGAGCCCTAAACGTTGGAGCATTTAAAAACCAACATTCGTTAAGTTTTCGCCGAGGAACTGTCCGAAATATGTAAAGAAGTGGTCGAAAACTACCTCAAAAAGATCCGTAGCTGCAAACAACCCAGAGGCGGTCATTTAAATGACATTGAATTTCGCAAATGAGACCATTTATGGCTACCGGCACATTATTAAATACAGTATTATCGAAGATAAAACTTGGGTCTATGCTTATCGTATGGAAACAATCGACCAATCGAGGAAATATCGTGCCAAAGCTGAAGCAAAATCGAAAAGAGCGAGCCAAAACCGCTCAAGAACCAAAAATTTTTCGAATATCATGGCGTTATGCATTACAATTTTCTGCCAATATGGACTATAAACTTGGCGTTCTCCGCCTTTTGCGTGAGGCTATTGGTAAAAAAAGCCGGGTTAAGGGCCAGATAACTCTTGGCTTTTGCGTGACGATAATGCGCCATTTCACTCTGCATTAGCCCTTCGTTAGGTTTTTCTAAGAATTGAACTAATATCGCTCTACACCGTCGCATTTGTCAGATTTAACACCGTCTGACCTACGGCTATTTCCTTGACAAAAATACTTCTTCATATTGAGTAAATTGAAACGTTGAAATAACACCACAATTGGGATTAGTGTATTGTGTGTGAGGGGAATATGAGCGCACTGAACGAATGTGCATTTTTTGAAAAAAACTAGTTTTCCTTTTTATAATATTCGCCGTTCATAGCAAACGTCCCGAACAACGTACACCATGAACTTGCTTACAGATTGAACCGTCTTCGCCTTCTTTGAACACAATTCTTCCAGTCCACTGTCTCAACCGTAGTTATAAATCGAAGCAAAACTTCGGCTTTATTGCGGTGAAATATCGCCAAAACACTCTACTGAAATATCTTCGAGACGGCAGTCATTTTGCACACAGCTTTCTAATCTTCAAATCTTTGGATCACGCACCTTAAGACGACGATCATCCAACACCTTGTGGATTTTATTAACCGTGTCTGGCGTTGGCACCTCAATTGGTCTACCACTACGGTGTTCGTTTTGGCAAATCATACGGTCTCGTTTAAACTCTGTTATCCAATATTTTACAGTCGTAATGGAATGAGCGAACTTCTCCAGAGTAGAGTCTAGTTCGGGTTTAATAATGGTTGGGCTGAGGCATTTCCTATGGAAATATTGAGTTACATAACGGTGACCAATTTTTACTATGTTTACAAATTCACTGAGATCATTTACTTTTAATGGCTCAAATAAAAATACTAAACAATGTGGAGCCATGAAACTTAAAATATTTGTTCTATAAGGTTGCCACTTTTCACAAAAAAAATAATTGTTTTCAAACAAATGGCACCATCTATACACCTAGCATAAACTACTGACACCACCTACATCTAGTTTTGGGATCGCCCTCATAAAATATAGTGCTCAGTAGCATTTTCGTATTTATTATTAGTCGAACGTTTGCCAAAGTAGAGTCTTCGAAAGAAAACAGAACACATTGCTATACCATTTCTAGTATCTTGCATATAAATTAGCCGATTTTTTGAAACTCAATTTTTGCTCTGTAATTTAAAATTGGTAGGTTGCGGTAGGCTATATTTATGTACATTGTACTGACATATAAATCTATGTAAAACCTAAGAAAAATCGATCTGTAAACCCGACGACTGATTTTGTTTTTTGTTCAAAACCAAATGCCGGATTTCTCGATTAGACTAATCGGATTTTGAGAAAACAAATGAATTGCAATTTAATGAATTGATAAAAATTAATAGGAATTTCATTCTAAATTATGTTCACAATCGTAACTTTTCAAATAATTCGAAAATCAATTTTATAAAAAATCCATTTATTTGAACGCATAATTACATCCATTCTAATACTGATCACATAAATTGTCCAAATTCCATAATTCGTAGACAGCAACTTGTTATATTTCATTCATTCATTTCATTTCATTTCATTTCATTTCATTTCATTTCATTTCATTTCATTT
>JAHXMU010000444.1:785530-806540 GCA_019455685.1 Philornis downsi
TTCATTTCATTTCATTTCATTTCATTTCATTTCATTTCATTTCATTTAATAAAGCCAAAATTTTTCATCATCAAAGCCTTCTATGTACTAAATTTAGTTCAATATTAATGATTCGTGGCTTTTGTTACCAAGATTCAAGTCGATATTAGTATTTTTCGATAATGGCGACCACAGCTAGGACTGTTCCTTAAACAGGCATGCGAACTGGTATGGTTATTTTTTTATATTCATATTCTGCTTTTAGATAACTAAACAAAAATCGCATTTACTTTGTTAAAAGGTAGATTCAGTCTTTACATGGGCAAGGACCGATTTTCCCAAATTTCCTGTCTATGATAGGCAGTACGACCTCTGTCGCCTCAACCAGGCATACTTAAAGCGAAATAGGTTTTTACGATGATCAATAATACACCTATGTTTACAAGAGGAGATTACTTGACTGCCAAAATATCAAATACTCAATATACGAATATACAGAATTTTGAAACCATGTTTAGACGACAAAATGCGCCTTAAGGACATAAATAAGAACAGCAAATAAAAAACGTATTCTTGCTTATATTAATTTTTAGAGATATTAAGTAATTTTGAAAAAATCATTCTATTGAAAAATGACTATAACTTGTGAATTACACCAATTTTTCGACTGGGAATTCGACGCAAACATGTGTCTTAATAAGGACAAGATTAATAAGGACTAAACTCGTTTTATCCTAACTTCCATTAAGTCATTTTTCCCCGTGAACACAGATATACATAATAGTATGTGGTGTGTAGGAAGAGTATTGCTAGGTGGTTCTAACGAAATAAGAAACCTAAATTAGCCTCCTTTCTAGAACGCTTAAATAAAATTTTATCTATAGCTTAAAAAATAGGGAGTACAATCAAGAAAATTATTTAATTTATTTGTCTTCATGTGGTATTTGGGCACAATTGTACTGCGCCGAAAGTAGAAAATAATATCTTCGAGATCGCTCAGATAACAAATCGCGAACATGCCAATATGAAAACGAGGCGTTAAATCAATCACCATTCCAGAGATTTTTTAAGCACTTTTTGTATTTGCATTTTGGCAATGTTTCCATTTATAGTGATTTCCAATATTGTAGGACACTACACGAAAATTTCTTGCAGAAGAAATATAGATTTTGTAGCCTATAACGAAATGTAGAACAGTACCTTTGCACCAATGTCTTCTGTAAAATTCATACCGGCAGTATTAATTTCTGCATTAAACGTCATTTTATTTGTTTCGTATTTTTCGCTTTGTTCCCATTTTCACTCTAATATTGCCCGAACTCTAATTACTTTTCTAGTTTTTTTTCCATTTCTGTTCCATTTAACAAAAGAAGGTTACTGCATGCATGAGAGTAAGTATTTACATTTTCTTCCTAGCACTGCCTTCATTTACCAGGATCTGTTCACGGATGAATGACGTGCCATATTTACGATACAACGGAATAGCCAAAGAAATGTGAAATGAAAAAAACGAATGCATAGATGTAATAAAAATGTAAGGGTTTCCGAGAGGATTCTTTATATTAGACTTTATTACATGACATGAAACGGATTTCATTTTGTTCATTTATTCCCGATTGAAGTGGACGCAAGGAAAATCAATCTGCCAGGAAGTTCTATTTCGAACCAACTGTATATGACGAGCGGTTGGGTATTTGAATACTCAATGTGAAAGAAAAAAAACACAGGATATGAAATAAATGATTAATGAAAGAATTGGTAATAAAAGATGATTGTTTAAATAGGGTGATGATTGCTGTTACAAATGAACGTATATTAGTATCGTAGATCATAACTGAGAAGACGGAAAAAATACAATTTAATTCAATTACTTTCAACATCAATTGAGGAAAAAAATGTGTGCCTCCCTTTTCCCAGTGTACTGTTTGAATTAGCGTCTAAATATGTTTTTCAGTTTGACTATATAATTTCTGGTATATTCGGCATATTTTTAAGCAGTTAGACATATTAAGAGCATTCTTGAACACAGTTTAAAAGGGTTCTAAGGACATCCCAATAACAATGCAACAAACTTAAAGCTAATGAATGTTACTTGAAACACGAAGTGTGAATTTTCAAATTTCGCGGGCTACGTATATTTGATTTTGGATTATTATTTTTTTATGTTGGCACACTCGTCTCGAAGATATGTTGACGGTTTTACCCATATAGCATGTTTAGTTTGTTTGTGAGAGGCATAAATAAGACAAGTGTTGTGCGTGTTTGGCGATTTTCTGCTATCCAAAAAATGGATCAAAGAAGTAGCATCAAATTTTGTGTAAAAAATGGAATTAAGTGCTCAAAAACACTTGAAATGTTGACAGTGGCATACGGTGAGAGTACTCTGAGTCAAAAAATTGTTTACAAGTGGTACAAGCTTTCCACAGAAGATCGAGAAGATGTGAATGACGATGCTCGCTCTGGACGCCCCAGCACATCAATGATGAAAATGTTGAGAAAGTAAAGAAAATTGTTATGGAGAATCGTCAAATCACAATTAGAGAAGTTGCTGAGAATGTCGGCATATCGGCTGGTTCCTGCCATTCACTCTTTTCGGAAATTTTGGGCAGCGAAGTTCGTTCCAAAATTGCTGAATTTTGACTAAAAACGTCGCATGAGCATCGCTCAGGAATTGTTGAATGATGTCAACGATGATCCAGATTTGCTTAAAAGGGTCATAACTGGTGACGAATCATGCGTATATATTTATGAGATCGAAACCAAAGCCCAATCGTCCCAATAGAAGAGTCCAGGAGAGCCAAGACTAAAAAAAGAACGCCAAGTTCGATGAAATGTCAAGGTTCTGCTCACTGTTTTCTTCGATTACCATGGCGTGGTGGAGTTCTTACCACAAAGTCAAACGGTAGATAAGGAGTATTACCTTGAAGTTATGCGTCGTTTGCGTGAAGCAAATGGTGGAAACAAATTCGTAACTTTTGCATCATGATAATTCACCTGCTCACTCAGCTTTGCTTGTGAGAGATTATTTGGCCAAAACTAACATCGTTGTCATGCCTCGCCACCATATTCGCCAGATTTGGCGATTTTTCCTTTTCCCAAGATTGAAGAGACCCATGAGATAAAAACCGAATTGCTGAGAGAGCTCAAGTTCATAACAAAAAGTGCATATCAGAACTGCTTCGAGGATTGGAAAAAAATCTGGCACAAGTGTGTTATATCTGAGGGGACTGCTTTGAAGGAGATAAAATAGAAATTGATGAATAAATAGATATTTTTTGAGAAAAATGAAAATTCACCTAATGTTTTAAACACGCCTCGTACAATTGCTTTATTGGACAAATTTTTTCAAGTGCTGGGCCGCATTGCGTTTAAATCAAAATAATTTTAATGGTTTGGAGTTTTGTTTTGCACTCAGCTATAACTGCGATAAAGGGACTGAACAGTTTACGAATCGTCCTCATAGCATCGATGTTTGACGGGGACCTGTAGGGGAAATCTTACGGAGAAGTCTAAAAAAGTCACATAACACATTACGCTGATGATGCTAATGTCGTTAATCAAAAACTATGAGATGTTACTGCAGTTCTCTCAAACTTTGAGAACGAAAAAGCAGTAAGATGATAATTTCATATATTACATCTATGAAATTAGTAAATAAAGAAAATAGTATAGCTAGAAAATTTATGCTATTATTAGTTAAGCAAAAGTTTTGATAGCAAAGCTCTCTGTTGTTAAACAGAAGTTCCTTTGCCCAAGACTCAGTTTTCACCTATATTGCTATATTGAAGAATTAGTTCTACGAGTCTTTTAGAAAAAAATTCTAAATAAAATATGTGGATCTAACATCATTAATAGAAAGTATTAACATCGTATGAATTACGAGCTACATACCAACACTTTCCTTCTCAATCACTACAAAATTTGTGTTGTTTGACTGTGTCTTAAAGATAGATCAATACTTTCTTGGGAAGACCGGGCGTCTGCAACTCTGAAAACTTTAGTGCTACTTAATGGGGAGGCTTAACGAGGAGAGCAGAAAATTGAAGAGCTAGGAACTTTTTCCTGTGTGTCGCTTACAGTTAATAGCGGAAATAGTCAATATTTTCCCCAGCAGTGATGTGGGCTTAAAAATTAGCGAAATTGACACAGCTTCTTCGATCTATCTCGGACAAAATAGTATATATTCTGGCAAACAAAATACCGGGAATTGATCATTTAAAAGGCTCGCATAAGAGGACTGTTAAAATTCTTTTTGTCACCAACTTGGCACTGTCCTCTATACCGAAGCGGGTTTGAGTTCGATCGCGGCCTATCATTTAGTTTGTCTATAGTGCTCGACATAACCAGCACAAGTGTTTTGTGATTTTTACAATGAATAGAAATATAAAACAACGAATTTGTCTCATAGCTTTACCGAACTTCTGTATATGAGTGCTACATTTTATTCTGAACTGGTCGAGATGTGGTAGAATGTTTACTACGCTCTGGTCGGCCATCAGCGACTTCAACTGAAGTTAACATCGACACGTTGTTCCACTTAAAGAAGCGTCTGCGTTAACGTTGTGAAGCTTTTGATGAGCTTCAGGTCTTCGATTGAAAGAAGAAAATCAAAACTTCCCGCGTATGGCGGTTATTTGGCGAACATCGATGTAGTGAAAGAAATGGTGATTAAAAATCTTCATTTAATTTTAAGAGAGATATCCGCTGAACTCTCTATGCCTCATGAGTCAATTCGTACCATTTTACTAGCTTGTTTGGGTACAAAAATAGTTGATAATCCAAAAAATCATCGACCAGTTCTAGAAAACCGACGTCAAACCGATAGTAATGTTTATTCGAAATTTTAGCAAGAAGGTCAGACGTTAAAAAAGGAATAACATATGTGCACTGTATGGAGCAGCTTGAGGGGGCAAATTTGCCGAAAATGGAAGGAATACTCCATGGTTTTGCACCGCGATAGCCACAAAGCTATCATTGGGAACGAATTTAAAAAAAATATATAGAAAACTACCGCATCCACCACTATACAACCTAAATTACCACTTCTAGACACCAGTTTCTAGTCGATAGAAATCTTAAAAGGGAATCCGCGGAAAGAACTGATGCCTTTTCCGGAAAATTCGAAAATATTTTGATGATCAGATTATTCGGTGTCATAAGAAGGGGTCCACTTTAAAGGCGACACAATAAATTTGTGTGGACAATAAATATATTATGTTTTATTGACAAAATCTCGTCAATTTGCGACAAACTGTATTTGGCAGAAACCTTTAATTGATGCACTTTGCCAAAAAAAACCGGCTAATATTCATATTTTATGAACCCTCAATGATATTATGGCAAATTGGGGTGGTAACCTGGTTTCGAAAGAGGTAAAATGCTAAGTCCACAAGAATTTACTAAAATTATTGGCCCTTTTGTTTTTTTCTCAGTTCCATTCTAGTATGTAATTGGACGAGTTGGTCAGAATTCCAGAATCTACTTTTAGATGTAGAATTTGGCAAACAGTATTTTTGGTATTGTTACTAAGTCATGATATGTCTACATAATTTACCCGGCATATAAAAGATTTCAAGACCTCCAAGACTTTGCTCGCCCAACGCAGAAGGGCGCTTGGACCCTAAAATGTTTTATTGATCGTAATTCTTAAATATCTATACGAATCTCTATATCTTCACACACGACAAATTTGTTTCCCAAACTCTGGTCAATGACAATGTTGGCAAATCCTTTAGCAAGGAGCCAATTTTTAAGTTTGGCAAAGTAGAAAATAGTCCGAGGGACTTAAATATGGCGAATAAGTTGCGTAATAAAGTAATTCGAAAAAGTCCGAATTATTTCATAACGCACCTTATTCGCTATTTTTAAGTTAATGAATTAATTAATTTTAAGCATCGCAATAGTGGATGTGTGAAATTTAACATTACCTTGATAAAACAACGCTATCTTTTTCCACAAATGCGGTCTTTTGTCCATAATTTCATCATCTAAATACTGCAATAAATTAGCGTAATATTCGCAGTTGATGGTTTTTTTTTTCTTTCTGAAAGAATCAATAAAAATAATCCCACGCACATGCCAAAAAAACAGATGTCATGATCCTGTTTGCACATGAAAATACCTACGTCTTCTTCCGACACGATTCTCCCATTTCAGTGCACTGTTTTGACTGTCCATGTGTCTCAGGTGAAGTGAAGTGATGGACACATGTCTCATCCACTTTTATAAATCGACGCAAAAATTAACTTTATTGCGAAGAAACGTCGCCAAACACTCTACTGAGACATCTACATGACGCTATTTTTGTTCTATTGAAAGGAAGCGCGACGCCCATCTTGAGCACAGCTTTCTCATCTTCAAATCTTCGGTCAATATACAATGTTTAGCACTTTTTGACATCCCTATCATTTCAGCTGGCTCACGCACCTTCAGCCGACGATCATCCAAATCTATGTCTGATGTGGACACCTCAATTAGTCGACCACTAAGGTGTTCGCCTTGGCAGCTTGTACGGCCTCGCTTAAACTCTGCTATCCAATATTTTACAGTTGTATACGAAGGAGCAGACTTCCCCAGAATAGTCTAGCTTGGTTTTAATATTGGTTGGACTGAGACTTTTCAAATGGAAATATTGTATTACGTAATGGTGACCAATTGGTTCACTGATGTCGTTTAGTTTGGTGGCTCAAATAAATGTACTAAACAAAGCGGCACCTTGAAACTTAAAACATATATTTTATAACGTTGCCATTTTTATATTATTATATATTGTATTTTTTTTTTTATTTAATTTATTATATCATACAAATTCATACAAATTACGTTTTAGCGCCGCATGGCATTATAGAGGCTAGTTGGCAAAATAATTACATCAAAATTGTTTGTATAATAACAATAGTTTAATACAAGAATACAAACACATTTATGAAAAATTTAATTTCTTGGCATGTACTTCAATATTAACTCAAAATTCATACCAGAAGCTCTTCAATATTTTGCAATAAATACCCTTTCAATGAAGATTTAAATAATGAAAGTGTTTCTAGTGATTTTAGCTGTTGTGGTAAAATATTGTACTGACTACTACCAGAATGTTCTATACACTGTTTTGTTGTTTCAGATCGACATATATTTACTCTCAAATTGTCATTGTTTCTAGAATTGAAGCTATACTGACTTCGGGAAAAATTTATCGTGTAATGGCCAATACTATGCAAGCATTTGAAAACATATATTAGCAATTTTAATTTATAACAACCATATACTGGCAAAACTGTTGGAAAAACATCTCTATATAGAGAAAGCGTACAATATGAAATTGGCAAGTTCGCTACAGCTTTAAGTGCTTTATTTTGTTGCCGCTGGAGTGATTTTAATTCGGAACTCTTTTTATAACCATACATAATGGCTAAATAGTTATAATGACTTTGAACTAAAACTTGAAATATTACAAACTTAGTATTTTGATCAAATTTATTTCTAAATTTATACAATAAACCTATGGCAGGTGATACTGTTCAATATGCAGTGTCCAAGAAAGATTACTTTGAATATATAACCCCAAATATTTAACTGAATTAACTTCTGGAATTTTTTTCCCATCTACGTATATACTAAAGCTGTCGTTGAACCGACAATATGGCCTAAATCTTATCAATTTCGTTTTTTTTTTTTTTTGGATTAAGGGAAAGTTTATTAATACGCAAATACTCTATTAATAGACTTGCTCCTCGTTCTATGTATGGCCTCACAGCCATTTCATATTTATATGGATAAAAAATAGCAATATCATCAGCGTACACAAACATTTTACCTGATAAGTCAATATTTTTCAAGTCATTTATATACAGAGAAAATAACAAGGGACCCAATACACTTCCCTGGGGACTCCATGCTCTACTGGTTTCAAAGTACTTTTACTATTAACAATTTGTACAAATTGTAGCCGCTTCGTCAAATAGCTTTTTAAGAGGAAAAGTTCTTTGTCATGCACACCATAAAATCTGAGTTTCTGAAGTAAGATATCATGATCAATTAGATCAAACGCTTTTGACAAATCATAAAAAACTCCAACTACACCCCTATACGCGTCATCCAACGACTTACATATGAAATTTTGCACACTAAGTGTTGCTTCCTCTGTTCCACAACCTTTTCTAAAACCATATTGAAAATCATTTAACAAATTGTTATCTTGGAAATATGTAAAGAGCTGTGTATGCAAAATATGTTCAAAAACAATTGGCAATATTGATATTGGACGAAGTTTATCAACGGAGGTAGATATTTTCTCCTTAGGTATTGGTACAATTTTATGGATTTTTAATATTTCGGGATATAGTGAAGTATAAATTACATCATTAAAGATGTTAACCAAACGTGGAGTCACACTATCAGCACATATCTTAATAATTTTTGCCGAAATGTTATCATGACTCGGACTTTTTCCCGATATTGAGCTGGATATGACTTTTCTCATTTCATCAAGCGTAGTTATTCTAGCTTGAAATCTGCTATTACAGTTTGTTAATGTTCTCAAGGCATGGCACGTATCCGAAGGGAGTTGTATTATTTGTCCTTTTAATTCATTAACTTAATTTACAAAATAATCATTTAACATTTCAGCTTTCTGAACATTATCTGCAACAAATTCATCATCAACATTTGTTACATTGATTTGCTTATCTAATGCTCTTCCAAGTGTCTCATTAATAAAAACCCAAGATTTCCTAGGATCGTTCCTCATACTGCCCAGATTGTCAATATAGTAATTGTTCATAGAACAATTGTTAGCTATTTTAATAACATTGTTAATCCTTTTCAATTTTTCGTCAATATTTTTGGTTGGCTTTTTCCTTCGCTTTATTTATTAATTCATGTGCAAATATAAATCAGATTAAACATGGCCTCAGCGCCCTTAGGGCTTATTAGAGGCAAGTTGGCAAAAAAACATGTACAAAGTAATTACAAATTTAAATATTAATAAAAATATAATTATGTATGCAAGAACAGACACAAAAAAAAAAAACATGTAGTGTAAAAAAATTAATGCAAAACATACATGTTTTGAATCCGTAAAATACTCTGTAGGATTATTCCGCAATTACATAAGAAGCGTTTCAAGGTTCAAGGTGTTGTAAAAGGAAACTTTTTAGTTCACTTTTGAAGTGTGATATTCTATTTATTCTTTTCATATTTACAGGCACTTTGTTGTACTCTAAACTACTCATGTACTCAATGCGTTGTTTAGTAGTTTCTAATCTGCATCTAGGTGTTCTTAGATTATGTTGATGTCTTGTACACATAAACGATTGGTTCTGGGAAAAACTAATGGTACGATAGTCAAAATTGTTCAAACTTTTAAAAACATACAAGAGTAATTGATGTTTATAAAGTCCATAAATAGGCAATATGGATTTACAAACATTAACATACAAAGATATAGTTGAATGACAATTTGGTAAATTGTAAATTATTTTCAGTCCTTTATTCTCCATAGTTTGTAATGATTTCATAACATTTGTGTTTTTGTAACCATATATTAACGCCATGTACCTTATTTAGGTGGCTTTGAATAAGAGTTCGATAAATTAATATTTTAGTTCCCACATTTAATTTGGATTTAATTTTGTATAACATACCAATAGCCGGTGCTATTTTTGATTTAATTTCAGTTATATGTGAATCCCAAGAGAGATTACTTTGCAAAGTAATCCCTAAGTACAATGACTTCATGATTTTCAGCAATTATGCTACCATCAACTAAAACACTAAAATGATTATTTAATACATTGCCATGTGGTCTAAACCGTATTAATTTAGTTTTATTTGGATTCAGAACAATTTTATTCAATCTAGCATATTCAACTATTAGGGCAATATCCCGTTCCGTGTCAATTTTCAAAGTTAAATCGCAACTATATGGATAAAATAAGCAAACGTAATCTACAAACACATACATTTTACCAAAAAGGTTCAAATTATAAATATCATTCAAAAAAATTGAAAATAATAACGGCCCTAGAGAGCTATCTTGTGGTACTTTCACTTTGCACTTTTCACCAAAATAAGTTTTTTCAAACTACAGGCACCATCTATACGGCACACAGTGGAATTGCTTCATACATTTTTGTGCAATAAATATAAGGAGTTGTCGTAGAGTCTTGAAATTCGGCATAGAGCGTTTTATGACGTAAGTAGCAAAAATATAAAGTTTCATCCAAATCGACCACGCCCATCGGCCACCGCCCATACAACTAAAAATGAAATTTTCGTATACATTTTTTTCTGTTAGGTAAAAATTCTTGTAGCTTGGCATGGATCGTCTGTACTACGAAAACAAAATTTTTGGAAATTTTCATCTAAATCGGCCACGCCCACCGTCCACCGCCCACCGCCCATACAACTCAAAATGAAATTTTCGTATAAATTTTATTCTGTTAGGTAGAAATTTTTGTAACTTGGCATGGATCATCTGTACTGCGGAAACAAAATTTTCGCCTATATTATGCACCATATACGTGTTTTGTCTTTATTTCTTTGCTTAATTTGTAGCGTAATTTCTTGTGACTTTTTTCATAAAATTTATAACTTTGTTCAGCAGTATAAAACATTATAAGGATTTTTTTCTATAAATCGCAATAATATACTCCCTTCCTTCATTTTATTGCAGTCAGAGCATGGAGGTCGCCGGAGCTAACCTTTTTTTCATCCTGAACACTGAAATTTCTAGGTCTTTTTTTTAAATTTAAATAGTTTCGAAACTATTTATGCTATCCAGTTGTCTTCTTTTCTTAAAGAATCACAAAATACCATGTTTTTAGAACATCATGACATAAAATAGTTAAACGAACAACAAATATGCATATACAGGCCCTCAAGTTGTATTAAAATCTTAGTCGTTTTGCGCTTTACTTCTCCCAAGCATTTTTAAGTAATTATTTTGCGATAAAAAATTATTTTTTTTTCAAAAAAGCAATGATGAATTTCTCTTAACTAAACAATTCCGTACAAAATTGCATCATTACATTTTTAATATTTTACAGTCGAAAAATAGACTTTTTGCACTTAGAATCTCACTGTGCGGCAGGTCAGCTAGTTTTGGGTAATCTGTTGTATTTATAACACAATGCAATTCATTTTGGGTGAAATAATTGTATTCTTTCATTCTAGTTTCACTTCATATGAAATTAAATTTCTATCATGCCATTAATTACCAGCGTTCCTTTTCCATACGTATCATTATGCTCTTTGGATTCTTTTACAATTTCCGCAATTTCCATTTTTTATTGATTTGACATTTTCACGTTTTTTAGGGCAATATTTTGTTAATTTTAAAAAGCTAATACGAAGTATTTTATAATTTGTTCTGTACGGAGTTCTCTTCTACGTTACCCTGGGCGTTTTACTGTGATAAAAATCATTATCGTCAACCAAATTCATGTAATGGCGAAGGTAATAAATATCATCAGGTGAGATGAAAAAATATTATTAAATTTTAATAACAGCCGTTAATATCACAGCATTATTGCGATAAAGAGCACATCATTATTAGATTTATGGATGATTTCGTGGTTTAGAGAATTATGTATCGTTTGGAGGGGTGGTCATGGGGACTTAAACGAAAATACCAGTTTTTATGTTGCATAAAAAAAAGAAAAAATATACAGGGGGATTTTTTAAGATTTAAGTTTTTCAGGTTGCCAGCACTGGTTGGTAATGACGTCCAAACGTCATCTGTCTATGTGAAAAGTGTACAGTAGTATTGTATTGCCAATTCCTTGCACTATAGTTCAGTTATGATGACCACAATTACCCCGTAATGCACGAAAAGTGCTCACATTTGAATCATCACTTTTACTACAAAAGTTTAAACTATTTTTACGCGTTCTTCGATTCATGTTCGTAAATGGCAAACCTTTCACCAAATAAATAACACTTCATATAACAGGTATTTAACAGCTGACTGCCTTGCCAGACCGGCGGTTTTGAAACACTAAATGGATAACTCTTTATAGGCACTACTTGAATTGACAAGCAGTTAGGCAGTGCATAAAAAAACCATTTGGAATTAATTGAATAAGGCTGCAAATAAGAAGAAACTCTTTGCTTGGATGCCACAGAAGTTAACGTAAAAAAATTAATGGCTCGAATTTTCATCTGCGAATCGCTGCCGCATATCAACAAAATAGACCCATTTCTGATAAGAATGCTTACTGCTGATGAGAGGCGAGGTAGTTGCGCCAACGTCAAGTGAAAGCGGTAGTGTTCAAATAGCTGAAATCCAGCGCCAACGGTGCTCAAGCCAGCAATGGCGATTAGCAAGGTTTTGCTGTATATTCCATGGGATTGACAGCGAATCATCTATTATGAATTGCCCTCCTATGACCAAATACTTAATTTGAAATGGATCAAAGAAGTTACATCAAATTTTGGGTAAAAAATGTAATTAAGTGCTCAAAAATACTTGACAGTAGCATACGGTGAGAATACCCTGAGTCAAAAAAATGTTTACAAGTGGCACAAGCTTTTCGCAGAAGGTCGAGAAGATGTGAATGGCGACGCTTTCGCTGAATGCCCCAGCACATCAACAACCCATGAAAATGTTGAGAAAGTGAAGAAAATTGTTATGGAGAATCGTCGAATCAAAGTTAGGGAAGTTGCAGGAAGGAAGTTGAAGGAAGTCATGCAATATTTTCGGAAATTTTGGTCATGTAGCGTGTGGCAGCGAAGTTCGTTCCAAAATTGCTGAATTTTGACCAAAAACAACGCCGCATGAGCATCGCTCAGGAATTGTTGAATGATGTCAACGATGGTCCAGATTTGTTTAAAAGGGTCATAACTGGTGACGAATCATGGGTATATATTTATGACATCGAAACCAAAGCCCAATCGTCCCAATGGAAGAGTCGAGTAGAGCCAAGACCAAAAAAAGGACCCTAAGTTCGATCAAATGTCAACGTTTGTTCACTGTTTTTTTCGATTACCATGACGCGGTGCATCAGGGGTTCTTACCACAAGGTCGTATGGTAAATAAAGTGTATTACCTTGAAGTTATGCGCCGTTTGCGTGAAGCAATACGAAAAAAACGCCCGGAATTGTGGAAAAAAAAGTTCATGGCTTTTGCAACATGATAATGCACTTGCTCACTCATATTTGCTTGCGGGATATTGTTTGGCCAAAAACAACACCACTATCATGCCTCAGCCATCGTATTCACCAGACCCCTGCGACTTTTTCCTGTTCCCAAAATTGAGGAGACCCATGAAAGAACGGCGTTTCGCGACGATTGAGGAGATAAGAACCGAATCGCTGAGAGAGCTCAAGCACATACCAAAAATTGCATATCAGAATTGTTTCGAGGATTACGCTGGCACAAATGTATTATATCTGAGGGGGACTATTTTGAAGGGTATTAAACTAGAAATTGGTAAATAAATAAATATTTTTGAGAAAAATGAAAATTCACCTTATTGTTTGAACACACCTCATATATATCTGAATATACTATTCGAATCCATTTTCACGCATTATTCTACTTTATATTTTTCCCTCACAGCAACCGTTAGAATTGCCTATATACGGAATCCCTTTTCCCAGACGCCAAATAATATTTTTTGTTACAAAAGGACCTTGTCCACATCTAGTATTTATGGACCCAAATACAATGTCGTTATAAAGTGGGAGAACTGTAAACCAGTTTTGCTTTAGAATGCAATTTAAGTAAACCCTACTTTTCCACTATGCCTACATATTAAAAAATCTCTTTCTGTGACTGTAATTTACCAGCCAACGAACCGGCAGCTTCATTGTATCCATTGTAAAGTAATGCAAACTGGTGTTCAGTATCATCGTAGATTTCATTTGAAAGAGCATAGAATATGAAATACCTATTAGCTCAATGAAAATGAGGACTCCTACTACATTTCATCAATGTAATCTAAACTCAAGTTGTTTGTTTCTTTGTTCATCGTAATGTAACGCATTCATTTTCACCAGCAAATCGATGTTTTTAACAACATTATCCCACTTTCAAAAAGACTACATGATACGAAGTAAATACATATAATGCATCTTTCAAGTGTCATCGATTCAAGTGGATCTGATCAAATACATCAACGTATTCTTGTGTATATAAAACCAAATGCAGTGAAACCAATAAGCCAGTTTGATTTCGTATTAACGATGTCTGATGACATGCTTAGTGATTACGCTAATTATATTTCAATAAATCCATTATTCCATTGCTGACGTTACATTCATCTATAGTGCTCGATTTCGTTGTCATCATTCAACGCCAATAGTTAAAAGTTCATTGATGTACAACCTAAACACTTTTGCATGGGCAAATCCTTCGCTTCATTCATTACAAAGGACGAAAGTCAAATAAAGTTGAGTAGATTTATATACTACAGTATAATGACATGGTTACTATATAGAATAGATCGCATTACGTTGGTTTACAAGTACTTAAAGCCTAACAACGAAGTTTTACGTTTGCTAGTAAAACCGGTAAGCAAAAAAAAAAAAAAAAAAGAAACCATTTCTTTTCTATACCTAAGGCTGTACAACAATAGATGGAACATTGCCGACTTTGAAAGTCCTTTTAACTTCTGCTGCATTCGATTGTTGTCTTAATTAGTTCAGGGTTGTGATTTCATTGCCAGTTCATTTATTCATTTCACTCCATCTGTTTTTCTTCAACTTTATTGTACCGGCTATACCGAAAGCGAAACGAAGTAAAGCAAAACAAAGCGGAAAAGTCTTTTGTGAATAGTTTTCTCCTAATTACTTTTGTTTTTAATTTATTTTTAAAAGCATTCCAACAAAAAGTTTTTCTTCCATGGCAGATGATCAGGTTCGCCAGGACTCTAATTGCAATTTGTTAATATGCTGAATAAGGGAAATACGTATGAATTGTGTTTGCAACTAACTTGCGGTAGACTAAAGAGTCAATTGGTAATTGTGCATCATATTAAATGATCTGAGAAAGTTGGTGCTGAACAAAAAGTTATTCTTACTATTAGTCTTAACGTATGTCTGTATTTGCAACTTTGTATAAGACAATAAAAAATATCCAAGTTGACTATCATGCCAGAGATGTATGCAGTTATCAGTTCAATGTGTAGATGAACGCTTCATGTAGTCGATTAATCTAGTAAAACCTCCTCAAACCATCGTCCTTAACCGTCATTAAACAAAAGAATGTCATTTAGTGAGAGCAAAAATGAAAACGATTATAAACTCTCAGCAGCGAGAAATTCACCCAAAATCACTTCTTTTATATTACAAGTGCAACTTTTATAAATATGGAGACGCCTACAATTCAAACCCATCACAAAGTTATCATAAAATGTAAAGTTTTTAGTATAAATTGCGTTGAATTTCACAGAGATTCACCGCCAATAACAAGTGGATGAAAATCGGAGGAGTTAGCGTCAATGAATGCAATTTTTCAATAAAATTAGCTGGCACAAAAATGAAAATAAGAAATTTTCGTTAAATACAGCAACGCTTTAGTATTTAACTTTTCAACGAAAGGACAATCAGGACTCACAAATGGTTCCGCAAAATATATCGTGATATAAGTTAGAAAACGAATAAGTACAATTCGAGATATTTGTATTTATGACTTCGCAAGAAGAAGGGTATCATGACTTTGCCATTCCATTTGTACAAATTAAAAGTACTCGGCTCAGGGCATTAAGCCGTACATGCGACTTAAAAACTACGATATACCGGGTTATACATTTTTCAGTTTCAAAAGTAAAGTTAAGTAAAACACACATAAAACTCTAATTTCGATGAAATTTGTATTTTATTATAATGCTTGGACCTTGCCATTATGTACGAAATACAATGTCATTTAAATGAAC
The DNA here is from genome assembly GCA_019455685.1 of Philornis downsi. Taxonomy (NCBI): domain Eukaryota; kingdom Metazoa; phylum Arthropoda; class Insecta; order Diptera; family Muscidae; genus Philornis; species Philornis downsi. The sequence goes on from JAHXMU010000444.1 coordinate 801,385, forward strand.
GCCTCTGGGTTGATAGCAGTAGTGAATCTTTTACAGATAGTCTTCGACTACTTTTTCGTACATTTCAGCCGGTATCTCGGTGATAGCTTAATGAATGTTTGTTTTAAAATGCTCCAAGTTTAAACACTGTCTTCGACGTGGACCCACAAAAAAAGTCTAACGGCGTTAAATCACACGATCTCGGTGGCAAATGGACGTCGTTTAAACGTGAAATTACCCTTTCTGGAAACTTCTCATGCAATGAAGCCAAAATTGGTCGCGTTGTGTGGCTCGTGGCACCGTTTTGTACAAACCACGTATCGTCCATTTCACAATCTTCAATTACACGACAAAAGAATTCGGCTATCATACAGCCATCGCCGCACTTTCACTAACAGGAGCGTCATTTTCGGCAGTGCGTACAATGCAATTATGCATAGACCTGATCATATAATACCTCGTCATCATAATCACCCTGTAATGCACGCAAAGTGCCAACGTTTGAATCACCACTTTGGTAATACGAGGTGTATTCAAAAAATAAGGTGAATTTTCAAATTTCGCTGCTCAAAACACTTGAAATGTTGACAGTGGCATACGGTGAGAGTACTCAGAGTACAAAAAAAATGTTTACAAGTAGTACAAGCGATGAAAATGTTGAGAAAGTGAAGAAAATTGTAATGGAGAATCTTCGAATCACAACTAGAGAAGTTGCTGAGGATATCGGCATATCGATTGGCTCACGCGATGCAATCTTTTCGGAAATTTTGGACATGAAGCGTATGGCCGCGAAGTTCGTTCCAAAATTGCTGAATTTTGACCAAAAACAACGTCGCATGAGCATCGCTCAGGAATATTGGTTGGCTCATGCCATGCAAGTTTGCCGAAGTTCGTTCCAAAATTAGTGGATTTTGACCAAAAACAACGTCACGTGAGCATCCCTCAGGAATTGTTGAATGACGTCAACGATGATCCAGATCTACTTAAAAGGGTCATAACTGGCAACGAATCATGGGTACATGGTTGTGACATCGAAACCCAAGCCCAATCGTTCCAATGGAAGAGTCTAGGAGAGCAAAACCAAAACAAAAAGCACGCCAAGTTCGATCAAATGCCCAGGTTTTGCTCACTGTTTTCTTCAATTGCCATGGCATGGTGCATCAGGAGTTCTTACCTCAAGGTTTGCGTGAAGCAATATGAAAAAACTACCGGAATTGTGGAAAAAATGCAGGGCTTTTGCATCACGATAATGCATCCGCTCACTCACCTTTTGCATGTGGTAGATTATTTTGCCAAAAATAACACCATTATCATGCCTCAGCCATCGTAGCCACCAGATTTAGTCCCCCGCGATTTTTTCCTGTTCCGAAGATTGAAGAGATTCATGAGAGGACGGCGTTTTACGACGATTGAGGGGATAAAAACCGAATCGCCGAACACGCAAAACACTTGTCTTATTTATGCCTCTCACAAACAAACTAAATATGCTATATGAATGAAACCGTCAACATATCTTCGAGACGAGTGTACCAACATAAAAAAATAATAATCGAAAGTCGAATGTTGTAGCCCGCGAAATTTGAAAAGTCACCTTATTTTCGAAAAAAAAACTAGCTCCCCTGGTGTGTGTGGTGGTATATTTTTAAAAAATTGTACTTCTTCAGAATTTGTCTAATATTGTTACCATTTCTCTGCTAATTAAAAGTTACATATGCTGGTAGCGAATCGATAATGTCAAGAGCCATCTCATCCCAGCCAAAGGACTGATTATGGCCGTGAATATTGAAAATTACTAAACACTCGATATAATTTCTGTACAGTATACAATATGTTTCCGACAGGCTCTCGTATTAAAAAATGAGTTGGGGTCTCTTCCTCGACACTGCATTTTAATGGATAAGCTTTGAACTGAATGAACTCACGGCCAGTCGACTTGCCGTATCACTCTTACTTAAGCACATGCACATTGCGGAACAAAAAATCGATGAGCATAGGAAACATATTACCTTACTTAGATGACGCTCATAATCGCTATCCAGATCACGGCTTTAACTTCAATCTAGGAAAAGAAACAGATGAAACAGGAACCAAAATTACAATGGAAAATGTCAGACCGATCAGGGAGATTAATTCTTTCTATGATATAGCATTATAAACCGTGCTGCCCATGGTTTCCATGCTAGTAGATTTTCTCACGATAGCTTTCAGAACTGGATAATCTGTGTATGTCCTTACGGAGAATTCTGTTTCTTTTGTGAAGGGCATTTGGGCTTAATGTTAGGTACCACATTTTTTGTACTTGCTCAGAGCGTTTCATAATTAAATGTTTTTTTTTTTTTGTGTGCCACAAATAACTACTTTTTCTTCATTGTCACTGGTTGAGAAGGTTGCAGTAACACGTCGCTGTTTTCAAAAATTTATGTTGATATCATCGTTGCATGCAAGCACTATGTGAATTTCGTTAAGGATGGTTAGCAATACTCTTCATTATCATCGAGTGCACGGGTGGTAAAGATGTCGGCTTGTCTTTTATGTAAAAAGGCTGCATGATATTTGCCTATAATCTCTGGAGGTTTAAAGATGTGCCGTTTACTGTCACCTTAGAAAAACCCACAGGACCCGCAGAACAAACAACAAATGCTAGAAAACAATTTCAAACTTATAGAACTCTACAATTAACATTACTTATGAAACACTTCCTCTTTCAGAACTCACAAACACATATCTTCGTGAATCAATATTTATGTGTGTTACGTGTATGCTCTTAAACTGTACATCCATTTCTTTTGAAAAATCGGGTGCTTATTTCTAAAGTATCCGGTATAGCTTTTAGATTGACTTTGTTACTTTGGGAAGGTTGGAAGGCAAGTTAGTTCAATTAAAGTGATTTTCGTATTGTATGTGCAAGCTGTTTATATAAAATTCAGTCAGAACTCTCATTCCGTTCATCCAAATGCGAGGTAATTTTGAAAGGATCCTCTTAAAGTATCTTTGTTGATTTGTAGAATTGTACAAATAACGTATGAAAGATGAAATACTATGATGATTACATTTCGTATATTATAGATGAAGCCTACGGTTAGCGAAGGCCAGGTAATCTGCTAAAAATAATTTTACATTATTTTCCAATATTCAGATGTTGTTTGAAGATGTTGTCAACATGGGTACGGTTTGAATTGTATGGCATGAAAGGAAATTGATATGCCTGTAACAATCATTCTCGTCCAATTCATCCCTCTTTGCTGGAAGTTTTACAGCCAGGACGATTCTCTGATATAATACTAAAGCAAAACCTGAAGAAGCAAGTAGGACGATATAGCCAGATAATCACTACGAAGAATGTTAAATGACATCGTCGAAGAAAAGGAAATTATCTTCAAAATATGATATGGGAAAACTTTTTACTGACATATCTTCCAAATACTTGGAGGGATGTTGCCTTCTTTTCTTTCATTATGTTAATGCGCACTTTCTTGCATATTTTTCTATCAAATTTTGTTTTTAGAGAAAACACGAATAAAAATGATTTAGTCGATTATTTTGTTTGCCGAACACTCAAAAGCCAAATTAAAAACTCTCTAGCTATAAGTCAACACCTCCACAACACAATTTGCACAAGTTCTCTTTTTTGGAATATAACCCTTAAGCCTCCACATCCTTTAACTGTAACAAATGAACATACATTGACTACAATTTACGGCATTCACGTATGAAAAACCTTTTCTTCACATCTTAAAATTTTAATTTGTATTTTTCACTCCTACGGCAAATATTTATTCCTCACATGCTCTCTTACCGCCACTGCAGCAATGATATTGTAACGTTTTTGAACAAAAAATCCTTTCTGAATGTTCTCTTCTTTCAGTATAGTCGTATTCACAATATTATTCTAAAACAAACACTTAATATCGTAGTACGAGTGCGGAACAAATGATAGTGAAGGCCAGCCAACAAAGAAAGGTCTAGATGTGAAAACCCTCAGTTGGTGTAATTATGCCAACGTTTCCCATACGCTGTTCCATATAAACTGTTAATTAGCTTTTAATACCACATCAAGTTGTTGGCTGCCATTGTCTTCTTTGGCTAAAACACGGCTTTTCAGGGCTCATGGAGGAGAAAAGTTTAAACAATGAAACGTGCAGCTACTGCCATAGGTCCTTGGAGCTGTTGCCCCCGCCATTGCACAGTGGGGAAAAATACTAATGTAGTGCGTCATAAATGTATGAGAATATATTTCGAAAATATGTTGTGGTAACATTTTATTCTTATTGGCGAAATTGGATGTTCATTTTACCACATAAGTAAATTATATACACATACTCGTATGGTCGAAAAAATAAGTACACCTGCTTATTTTTGCTTTATGTTTAATTTGAGTTACTTTAACGGAAAGTAAACATGGCAATTCTGTTTTATTTAAATAACTTTAATATGGTAATGCCTTCAAAAATAAAAACAAAACTGGAGCTTCCACATTGTTTTCATTGTGAGTTAGTTTTGTTCAGGCGTGATTTCAGTACTTGGTCAAAATAATAAATACATTTCTCAATTCTTTAATATTTTCGCAGTCTGCAGTAGTTTTTTTGGAGAGGCTAATTATTTTACTGTTGTTTATCTTTATTCATAAGAAAATATTTTGTTAGAAAAAATCAGCCATGGGTCGAAAAAGTCATTGCGGAGAAGAGAAAAATTGTTTCAAGACTAAGAGAAAGTGGCCAAAGTCTTCGTTCTATAGCAGAAACTATTATTCGGTCGCTATTTTTTGTACAAAATGCTTTAAAGCCTAAGAAGCCCGTAGAAACTCGCGGAAGACCCAAAAAAAAAAAAACTTCAAAAACGACATCGTAACACTTGCGAATAAGGACCCGTTAGTGTCTTCAAGAGCGATTTCAGCAGAAATTGGAAATATAAGTTCATCGCGAACAGTTCGTTGTAGACGACAAGAAGCACGTTTACCAGGACGGATAGTCAGAAGAGTTCCTTTGCTTAAACTAAAAAATTGAAAGACTAGATTGGCGTTTGCAAGAAGTCATTCAAATTGGTCCGGAAGAGACGGTGAAAAAAATGGCGAAACATTTTCTGGAGCGACGAAACAAAAATTAATGTATTTGAAAACGACTGTGTCCGGAATGTTCGACGCCCCAAGGGTAAGGAATTCCATGGTCGCTTTACAAAGA
>JAHXMU010000444.1:816464-827928 GCA_019455685.1 Philornis downsi
CCTGAGCCACCGGAACTTCCAGAGCCACCATAACCACCTGAGCCACCGGAACTTCCAGAGCCACCATTACCACCTGAGCCGCCAGAACTTCCATTACCACCATAACCACCTGAGCCTCCAGAGCCACCTGAACTTCCTGAACCACCATAACCGCCTGAGCCAGCGGAACTTCCAGAGCCACCACCATGTCCTCTTTCAGTACCTTTACCGCCTCCATAACCACCGCCTTTACCACCACCATAACCAGCACCTCCTCCGGCGCCTCCGCCGCCTCCAGCACCACCTCCTGCACCTGTACCGTGGCCTCCATAATCTCCTGGTACACCTTCGTCAGAGTCGGGGAATGTCACAGCACCTCCATAACCTTTACCTCCACCACCACCAAAACCACCAGCAAAGGCTCCGCCACTTGCTCCCCCACCGGGAACACCAATTGAAAATTCTTTCGTTATAACAACCCCAGGCAATGGAACTACACCGGGGATTCCTGGTTTTTTAGAACCATTACTAGGTCTGCTACAAGATCCACCTTGACAAGATGAACCTGAAGATCCGCCGCCGTGGCAAGATGGCCCCGAACAAGCAGGTTCAGGATTAACGCCTGGATGCCAATTTGCGGGACCACCAACTGAGTTTCCTTCTGGGTTCACTCCCGGTTGCCATGCACCAGGTTGGCCCTTATCCCCTCCAGGTGGCGGAGGGGGTACATACGACAGATCTGGTGTTTTCACCGGTGGTTGTAAAGCTGGTGGAACATAGGAATTACCGGGCTGGGTGCCAGGTTTACGTACTCCACCACAAGACGACCCCGAGCAAGAAGGATTTGGATTTACGCCAGGGTGCCAACCATTTGCACCGCCATCGGGATTTACACCAGGCTGCCAAGGTCCAGCACCACCACCAGCAACACCCGGCTGTGTCTTTCCGCCTGGTTGTCTGCCATCACCAATTCCACAATTCCCACCGTTGCGACAAGCCTGGTTTGTGGGAAAAGCTGTACCACTGATAATACCTGTTTGGGCGCCACCACCAGCGCTGGCAAAAGCTGATGCGGAAGCTGAAGCTCCAGCGAATGCAGCAGAACCTGGTTTACTTCCAGAAAGGAAGGGGTTACTGCTACCAGATATAGGTTTACCGGAGCCGCTATAACCTGGACTACCACTTGGCGTGCCACCATTACCAGTTAATGAACCGCCCGGTGCGCCACTATGACCACCTGATGCGCCACCAAAACCAGGTGATGAACCGCCTGGTGAGCCTCCATGACCAGGTGCGCCACCATAACCAGGTGATGAACCTCCTGGTGCGCCGCCATAACCAGGTGATGAGCCACCTAATCCGCCTGAGTCACCTCCACCAGGTAAGCCACCATAACCAGGCGATGAACCGCCCGGTGCGCTGCCATAACCAGGTGATGAACCACCTGCTCCGCCTGCGCCACCGCCACCGCCTCCACCACCTCCGCCACCAGCTCCGCCGCCACCAGGACCTCCAGGACCATAGCTGTTGCCGCCGGGACCGCCAGCTCCATAGCTACCCCTGCCTTTTCCGAGGCCGCCACCACCACCGTGACCTCCGCCGCCGCCAGGACCTCCAGGACCATAGTTGTGTCCACCGGGACCGCCAGCGCCATAGCTACCTCTGCCTTTTCCGAGACCGCCACCACCACCGTGACCTCCGCCGCCACCACCGCCTGCTCCACCACCTCCACCCCCTCCTGCACCACTGCCACTGGGCCCGACAGGACCATAGCCGCCACCACCTTTACCGGGACCACCACCGACACTGCCTCCACTCAGAACACCACCTCCGCTTCCTCCGAAACCATCACTGTGTCCTCCAGCTCCTCCAAGACCTCCACCACCCGCGTGCCCACCACCTCCTCCTACACCGGCACCGACGCTAATTCCAATGGCACTTCCACTGCTAGCTCCTCCGCCACCTTTACCAGATCCACAGCTACCAGAAGAGCAACCGGGTCCACCAAAAGGCAAAACGCCAAAACCACCTCCACCATATCCACCGCCTCCTCCTCCTCCAATTCCATGTAATCCATTAGCCGCTTCATGTAACTTGCCAACTCCACCCAAAATGCCGCCTAATACTCCGGAAATACCTTGCTTCAGGCCATTCAAATTGATTTCTTTGTGAATAGAGAGACCCGTATGTCCGCCATCAGGAAGGAATGGATTGATACCACCACCTCCTGCTCCACCCCAGCCTCCCGCGCCACTCGAAGAGAAACTGCTGGCACTGGCCGAAGCTGATGCGCCAGCTCCACCATAGCCACCACCGCCATATCCGCCAGCCAATACTGCAATTTCCAATTAAAATAAAAATTGAGGTGACAATAACGCCAGTTAATTTGTCCTTGTCTCAACTTACCTAATCTGTTGCAATTCAATACAATTGCGCTAAACACTAACACTGTCAGCGACCAAGTCTTGTACCTGGAACCAGGACTGCAACTTCGATTACAACTCGCTCGTCCCATGTTCAAACAACAATTGCTAATGGCTAAGCATTTACAATTAGCATTTATATTCATCAGTTCTATCCTCTGCCATTTTCAGCTTATTTATTTTTTTTTTTTTTTGGTCAATCATTAAGAATTTTAATATTCATTAACGTAACCTCCAGTCGATGTATAGAAATGGACCCCTTAACGCTAAACGCTCTCTCTATCTCTCTCGCTTGTCGGTGTTGACCTCTCTCATTCACTTTCATGATTCTTATTTTAGCGTAATGCAACTTTTTTGTGGGTATTTTGCATAGAATGGTGGGAAAACCCTTTGGCTGTGGAATTGAAAACAAAACTAAAAACAAAAAGCAAAATAATAAAATATCGTAGTCTCGCTTCATAATCGGACACGATTTCTCACTGCACAAGTGGAAATGTAGGGAACGTAAGTGTTATCGTAATACGTAAATATTCCTATTGCTCAATAAGCAAACTCATGTATTCAAAATTTATAACAAATTGACATAAACATCAACTTGAATCAAACAAACACTGAGAATAATAACTGAATGAATGAATTATTGGAGTTTAAGCAGGGAGAGAGAGAGAGAGAGAGATTCGTTTAGTTGCGGTTTCTTATGTATGGTAGAAATTAGATAAAAGTTTGTGAGATCCGGCTAAATGGGAAAATATTTCGCACTTCCAAGAAACTGTACACACCTTTCGTATTAGATGGGATTTACATTTCCATTCCCTTTTGACTTTTACAGATTTATTCCAGTAACTAATGGATGGTATGACAATGGGTATCTATTTTTAGCAGGACTTCAGTTCATACAATCATTTTTACTAATATGATACCATCCTTCCATGATTACAGCTATAAAGCGAAAAAGACGTTGACATTGGACCGGAAAATAGAGTTGTGAAGGTATCACAATGTTCTGCGGTGTACTGGGCCATAAAGTTTCGTGCTGTTTTGTGAAATTGGGCTTGATTTTTGTGGTCATGACTCCATTTTATTGAGTACTTTCAGGAAAACTGGCAGAAATTTAACAAGCACATTTCGTATTTTTAGCAAACCAAATAACTTGAGAAGAGAAATGGTGTTGAGAAGTCGAGCTTTTTCACTTTGAAATGGAAACTTATTGCTGAATTTGGAAAAATAACATCCACATATGGTTTAAATTCTCATATAACTTCTAAAACACCCAAAAAAACAAGATAATATATGAATAGATACAACAACAAGTGGTTATCTTCTGTACAGTTTCTTCTTTCCTGGAGTTTTACGTTTAACGGAAAAGAAGTATAGATTTTAATATTTTCCCCGATTACGGGTATTCCTACTAGATAAGAACGTCATTTGCTAGACAACAACGCAACATTCCCGTGGCGATGAGAGTGAAAAGTGACCACGATTATCGGTGAATAGACGTTTAATCGTACGGATTGATAGCAATTTCCGGTGAAAACTTCTCGTTGTGTGCCGCTTGCTTTCGTCAATCGATATTGAGTGTGGTATGCTCTCTCTGTTTCTCTCTCGTTGTCTGTAGTTACATTTCCATTCAGTCGAATTGTCTGTCATTGCTGGTTCTCAACAGAGCATTAGTGAGTTCTTTAAGCAAAGTTCATGGAGTGGGCAAAATTGGAGGAAATCAATAAATTCTGAGACTTACTCGGAAGATAGGATAATTAGCCAGGAATTATCAAACGTTTTAATGTATATTTAGTCATCCAAAAAGTAAAAAAAAGTCCTTAGTAATTTGTCCAAGTCTATTTCATCGCCTTCAATTGCCTCTCCTTGGACATAATACATATATGGCAACGTTTTTTCTAGACCTTGAGACTATGCCAAATAGCCTTCATCCGGTGTGACCTTCAGGGCACGATGCCATTTACGTTGAATCTCTTCAATCGACTTAAAACAGTGCCTAAGCTTAAGAAAAAGCCACACAATTTTTGGCTCAACAAAATCCTATGTGAGAGATGGCGCATTACCGTGGTGCAAAAACTAAGTTGAATCCCTTCAATTGACCTAAAATAGTGCCTAAGTCTAAGAAAAAGCCACATAATTTTTGGCGAAAAGCTCATCAAAAACCAGTGTGAAATGGTGCATTACCGTGGTGCAAAAACTATGCATTGCCTGCTCATAAATCCGGCCTCTTTTTGAAAAACAAAACGCATGACACTCTTTGTCGATAGTTCGATCCGATGGAAGAAACTCATAACGCGTAATACCACACTAATCGAAATAAAGTGTCAGCATAACCCCAATTATTTGAACGACTTTGGAGCGATCTCGTTAGTCTTGCTTCACATTTGGCACGATATTCACTCGATTAGTTATTTCTGGATCATAAGCATAGATCCAATTCTCTCCTCATGTAGCAATACATTTTGAAATGTAATGTACTGTTAGAAAGAAAACATCTCGTTACAGTTTTTTACGTGAAGATCTTTTCCGCAAGATTTAAGTTGTTGACATCAGTTCAGATTTGACGCGTCTGAGGTTCAAAACGGACTTAAAATGACGATTTTTGAGCACCAAATATCACATTTGTTGGACGTAACTTTCATCGCTAGAGGTTGGTGGTCACCCGGGGCGCCTATCATCTTCTATTCGTTATCAGCTTTATGACACTTGTAAATATTTTCCTCCTACACAGAAATCCTACAGCAACATTTTAAGCGTTTCCGCAGGAAAGATTATACTTCGTACACAAAATCTGATACAACTTCTTTAATCAACAGAATCAAGAAATAAAATAAATTAAATTCATTTTAAATCCCATGTATAAGATACGAGTATATGAGATCTTCTCAGATTCAGTGAGCTTATGTATATTGAATTGCGGGATCTACAGTTAAACGACGATTCCGAACGTCATAGCTTGAAGCCTTTACTTGACTTGTAAATTACTCCATTACTCGAAGTGATCATCAGACACATCGTGGTGACCGCCGTACAAATAGTGATAGGTGGCTGTATCGGGGGTTGGACCTGCGAGAATGCGAACGATAGTCGCCTGTACTAACACCATTGCGCCACGATTGGTCGGCAGAAATAAAAATCGACGAAATCACTATTTGCGTTGCACAAAGCCAGAAGTAGCTGAAATACTAATGATATTTGTTACAAATATCTTTCACAGTGCTACCAATTTGGAGAAAAAATATTTCCGATATACGATATTCCTGTGTAATTTAAATTGCTAGTATTTCTTCTTCACAAATATCAAAGATATAATGACAGATGACGCCATTTACGAGCGCAGTCCCACAGCTAGCCGATCTGAAGCATAGATGGTGCCAATAGTTAAAAAAAATTATTTTGGTGGTAAGCGGCAAGCTTGAAAAAAAAAACATATGTTTTAAGTTTCAAGGCGCCACATTATTTAGTATTTTTATTTCAGCCAAAATCGATCGTTCCAAAGTGAACGATCTTAGTGAATTTATAAATATAGAAAAAATTGGTTACCGATATATATTTCAATAATTCCCCTTGAAAGGTCTCAGTCCAACCAATATCAAAGCCAAGCTAGATTCTACTCTAAGTGATTCTACTCTACTCCTCCGTTTACGACTGTAAAATATTAAGTAGCAGAGTTTAAAAGCAACCGTACGAGATGCCAAGAAGAACACCGTGATGGTCCACGCCAGACACTGTTTAGAAAATCCACAATATGGCATTGGATGATCGTCGACTGACTGAAGGTGCGTGAGCTAGCTGAAATGATAGGCACTTCAAAAAGTGTTATACATCGTATATTGACAAAAGATTTGAAAATGAAAAAGCTGTGCTCAAGATGGGTGCCGCGCTTGCTTTCAGTAAAGCAAAGACAGCGTCGTGAAAATATTTCAGTAGACTGTTTGACGATGTTTCACTGCAATAAAGCCCAATTTTTGCATCGATTTATAACCATGGATGACGCATGGGTCCACCACTTCACACCTGAGTCAAAGGAACGGTCAAAGCAGTGGATTGGAATGGGAAAATCGTGTCCAAAGAAAGTGAAGACAGTTCGATCTGCAAACAAGGTCAAGGCATCTGTTTTTGGGGATGCTCATGGGATTATTTTTATTGATTATCTTCAGAAAGGAAAAACCATGAACAGCTAATGTTATGTTAATTTATTTCACCATTTAGGTGTTGAAATTATGGAAAAAGGTCGAATTTTGCGAAGAAGAAACTGTGTTTCATCAAAACAATGCTTCGGTTTACACATCCACTATTGCGATAGCCAAAATTAATGAATAAAAGTTCGAATTGATTGTTGCTCATCACTCACCTTATTCGCCAGATCGGACTGTTTTTTTTTTTTTTTATTTTCAAACATTAAAAAAATGGCTCGGAGGTAAAATATTTGTCCACAATGAAGAAGTGTAGTCTGCGGTTGATGGCTGTTTTAAGGAGTTTAATAGTTCTTACTATAAACAGGATGTAGAAGCTATAGAATATCGCTGGAAAAATAGTATCGAGCTAAAAAGTTGAAAAAGTTGAAAAATTAGAAAAATTTGTCCAACTTTTTTGTTTATTCTTTGATAGGTTAGACTAGTTTTGGGACCGCCCTCGTATAATAATAAAAACATATTTCGTTATTTTACTGCCAATCTGTTCTATTAATTTTTCTTAATTTTGAAATATTTCTGAGATATGATATAAATTGAAAAATGGTTTTACTTTTCGAAAACTGTAGTATACAACATATCGCAGTTTCTTGGATATGACACGCCTACCGTTTCGTCGTCATTCCATGTGGTGCTATAAGGTGATTTTTTAATCGTAGTTTTTTCAGAAATCGCACAAAACACTCAAATTTGTATCATATATTAAACTTTTTTATTGGAATCGATAAATTGGTCTTTGCCATTTAATTTTTAAAGATAATTCCATGCAAATGTTGTCCGCGGCTCAGTCTCAAAATTTCCATTCGGAAGGTCCAATTTTTCGTCACTTTTTCGAGCATTTTGGCCTGTATTCCACGAATAATGCGTGTTATGTTATCCCGTAAGGCTTCAATAGTGTTCGGCTTGTCTACATAGACTAACAACTTAACATAACCCCACAAGAAATAATCAAGAGGCGTTAAATCGCAACATCTTGAGGGCCACATCGAGACATAAGCTGCTCACCAAATTCATCCCTCAACATATCGATTGTTTCACGAGCAGTGTGGCATGTTGCACCGTCCTGATGAAACCACCTGTCAACCAAGTTCAACTCAGACAATTGGGGCAAAAGAAAAATCTCGTATCATGACTCGATATCGTTCACGGTTGACGATAACGTTTCTTCCACGGACGTCTTTGAAGAAAAATGTACCGATGATGCCGCCAGCCTATAAACCACACCAGACTGTCGTGTTTTCGAGATCCATCGGTAATTAATGTATGGTATGTGGCTGTTCATCACTCCAGGTGCGACAGTTTTGCTTGGTAACGTATCTGTTCAGCAAGAAATGAGCCTCATCGCTGAGCAAAATTTTTCGATAAAATAGCAGATTTTCAATGAGCTTTTGTAAGGGGCATTTACCAAAAATTAGACGTTGTGCTAGGTCATTCGTTATTCCAAGATGAAATGCCAGAGTATACTGTACACTTTTCACTTTGACAGATGACGTTTGGACGCCATTACCAACCAGTGCTGACAACCTGAAAAACTTAAATCGTAAAAAATCACCCTATACATCGATTGTAAAGCAACAAATTATAAAAGTTTCAATACGATTGATAATCTTCAGTCTTCCCCCACAGGTACATTAGAGGTAGAGGAAACCATATATAAAGGTATTTTTTCAAATCGCAAATATTTTAAAATTTCCTGAAATTCCTACGCTTATCTTTACCTGACAATATATCAATAATAATCAATTGATTCAAATTGATATTTTTCCAAGTGTACAAATATTTTATTTGCTAATTGTATCTGCGAATCATTACTGTGTGGTTATTAGTTATTCAGCTTATAATCTGACTTTTTATTTTTATTTTAATTTTTTTTTTTTTTTTTGCTATAATACGAAGCGTCATCACAAACAATTGAAGTGTAAGTGATAGCAATGAAGTAATAAAACTGTGCCAAACGTCGACTGGCTAGAAATAGAAATATTGGAAACGGAAGTAGTATCAACAAAAACTTTTATTATATAGGTATTTTACTTCAATATGTGATATCAGTTGCACGTCGTATCGTCCAATAGTTATGATTTCAATAAAGTTAATTAAAAAGCTGTACAAGTTTCATATAATCTGTTATTTATGGATTCATTTCAATTCGAATGTGTATCACATTCTTTTGTATACGGTGGAATTATGAGCCTATTAATTACTGCATAGTTAACTAGACCATTAGTGCAATTTAATTAAAATTCAACTAGAGTTTTAGTTAAATTATGTATTTCTTTAATCGATTGCTTTGGTAATACGTATATAATACAGTCCGAAACAAAAATAATAATAATAATAAAATGCTGAATATTGTTAGACGTGCGCCCTAAAAATGTCTTAAGTATTGAAAGAACTTTATATAGCTAAAATTTCAAGTCGAAAGACAAACACTGATAAATGTTGCAAATTGATTGCTACATGTTGCAAAGAGGTTAACGTATGCAGATCTTTAACAGACCGACTCCATTGCATCTTCAATACCTCGTCCTTGATATACAATAAGCTCTAGTTCTGTTCTAAATTGCATTTTATTTATTTTTGTTTTTTTTTTTTTAATTGATAAAGTAAAATATGGATTTGATCGGAAAACTTTTTCAAAAAAGACCTAAATAACATCAAAGACTGTGGTTGTTTTTAAGTGTACTTAAATTAATTCTACAATTTTTTTAAATATTTGATTTACTAGCACAATTTCAATGCCGGCAATTATCGGCACCTTCTAGGACACAAAAACTTTATTTTAGATCTCCTTTGCCCTCTATCGGAGTATATGCGCAATTTAGTGTAATATACAAAAATATCCTCCCCCTATGCGAATTACGGCTATCCTGCTATTCCCGTATTTAAACCTCGATGTTAGAAGCTGTCTACAAATTCATGTTCATATTAAAAATTGTTGTGGGATCTCGTAGAAATCCCATATCGTATGAGAAAATCATTAGAATGTATCCCTCGTTATTCCTAAAAAAACGGTGAGATCAAACTTTTAGGATGACATCCAATTTAACCGAGGTTTCGTCTCTTAAGAAAAGAGAACATTTCAGGAGCTCACGTTTACGTCACAATAGGTTTGAAGAAGTCATCAATATTTGGCAAGACATTAATATATAAATTTACTTTGTCTTTTTATTTCATTATAACGTATAGTGAAAATAAGTCCATTATTTTTCCAGTAGATGGTGTTAGTAATCTGTATCTCGCTCTGTATAAGTGCGACTGAGATACGCAAGACGGCGTTAGAAAAGTAAGATGCCGTAGTCAAAGAACCTCTCACAGAGTTTTGTGATTGCTTGACTCAGTATTGTGAAAGCTCTCGCTCAAACATGGACATCAGCAAAGAGAAAATGCGCCATATTTTGCAGGTTTTCTTCGACAAAAGGATAAATGCAAGCCAGACGTCAGAATATGTGAATACCGTTAATGACCCTAATACCGTTAAAATCACTCACGCACAATTTCGGTTTAGCCAATTTCGTTCCGGAAATTTTGATGTCGCAGATTTATCACTCTCTGAAAGGCCAATTGTCGAAAAAGTCGATAAAATTATGAAAATCGTTAAATCCGACCGCAATGTAAGCTCTATTAAGATTGAAAATGTGCTAAATATTAGAAAACAAAAACAGTTTGGAACCGTTTAAATACGTCCGGATACAAAAAAAAGCTCTACCAAATTACTCAAATTACCAAAAAAACCCTCATGAACCCAATTCTTAAGATATGCAAATCGCTGCTGATTTGCAACAAAATAGAACCATTTCTGAAACGGATGCTAACTGGTGATGAAAGGTGAGTGGATTACTTATGACAACATCAAGCGAAAACAGTCGTGGTCAAATTCGACGAGCCGGTGCAAAATGTGGCCAAGCCACGATTGACGTTCAAGAAGGTTTTGATGTATGTTTGGTGGATTTGGCACGAAATCATCTATTATGAGCAGCTCTCCTAACAAGTTATAACTCCACTAAATAAAGCCATCAATATCATACAAAATTAATGGATTTGCTTTTACCACATCTCATAGTTTCCCGAAAACTGTTTGCGAATTAAAGAATGCTATCATCAAAATTACTATCGGGCTTCTTTTCAGTCATTGCCGTTACTGTCTTATTTGCAAAAATGCATCTATTCCACCTTCTCCCGAAGGAATGATTTCATATATCATTTGACATAACAAAGCGAAGCGCCCAAAAGGAAAGAAGCTTTTGAACTACTAAATATATTTTGACCAAATCTGAGATATGGCTCTTTGGGTCAATTGACCTGTACATTTTTATGACATTTCTTAAAATTTGGCACTGGCCGGGAATTCCAAAACGGCTATGTCGACCAGCCCCTTCCGCTATCTCTAATACAAATTGACCAATTTTTCGATATTGTAATGAATGAATTTAGCTTAATAAAAATCTTCACAACATATTAGAGTGAAGTGAAATCTCCGCTTGTTGTCTTTAAGTACATTTTAATGTACTCCTCTCATCTCTTTCACGTATGTGCGAGAAACTCTTCTCAAATAGAAATAAATTTATAAGGTAAAATTTGAACAAGGAGTTGAAGCCGAGTATCCACTTGCTCATACAAATCGAATAAGGAGTTTGCCACCTTACAAGCCAAGCTTTAAGTAGCTTAGCGGGTAAGTGTTCGCCTTCAAAGCGGACAAGCCCTGGTTCGAATCCCACTCAATGTAGAACTTTTTTTTTTATTTTTTAATTTTTTATGTTACAATTTTGTATGCCAAAAGTAACGAGATATGAACATATATATATATATATATATATATATATATATGTATATATACTCTTATATATGGAGATATATGAAAAGGGGAAATTACAA
>JAHXMU010000444.1:827938-856330 GCA_019455685.1 Philornis downsi
GTATTCTATCAAAAAAAGAAACAAAATATTCGCTTTTGTACATTACAATATTAATGTTTTACCTGTTACATTTTTGTAAAAATCGACCAATTAAACATGCCTCTTCTGGCACCTCCCAAATAACCGATTTAATCATACGCTGTGTTCTTCGCATCTTTCATATAGTCGTGTTAGAACCACTTAAATGTGGTTCACCTTAAGCATTTGATGAACTTGGGTTCCAGAATAAAAGTAGACAGCATTATCTCGCTTTGCCGATGCAAAATTTGGTGATTTTGCGAAATTCAAATTTTCCTCTGTAATATTTGATTTGTATTTGTTTCATTGTAATGTAGATTTTGCCACAATTTCACTCGTTATTGAAAATTGTTTAAATATTTCAATTTCTATACATAGTTCCAGTCTGTTTTTCAAATAAATTGTAAGCAATTGGGAGAAATTTTGTAAAAACATACGAAGTTTATGTTGATAACATAGTCAAAGAACATGTAATTATTAAACCTCCTCTGCACTTAACATATCAATTTCTAATTTATTTAAAAACCATTACAAGTGTGCGCGAAATTACTTAAGAAAGACCCATAGAAATCGCGTGAATAGTGAAATACACTGTACCCAACACACAGACGTGCAGATGGTCCTATCTATCGGACAAAGCATGCAAAGAAAATCAACTTTTATTGATCTTAACCCAAACGTTATGAAGATATGGTGAGAGCATAAAAGCATCGGACAATTAGGAATATTCGCTAACGTTAAATAAATAAGTTTTACAATATGTGGGCTGTACTAATAAATATTTATTGAGTGTTTATTATAATAATAATAATAATTATTAGAATTTTCATAGTAATAAAAGCACTTTTCACTCTTCTTTTTTTTTTTTTTTAATTCATTTGAATTCTTGTTAACATCAATATCCTTTGGGAACCCCTAAATTTTTAAAAGGATTTATATAGAGTGATTTTTTAAGATCTAAGTTTTTCAGAGTGGCAGCACTGGTTGACCATGGCGTCCAAACGTCATCTGTCAAAGTGAAAAGTGTACAGTATACTCTGCCATTTCATTATGGAAAGAATAACAAACGAGCAACGATTGCAAATCGTAGAAATTTATTATCAAAACTCGTGCTCTGTGACAAATATGCATCGTTTGATAGGACCATTTTATGGTCGTCATAATCGACCTGCTGAATTAACAATTCGGATACGTAAACAAGCAAAACTGTTGCATCTGGAGTGATGAACAGCCACATGCCATACATGAATTACCGATGCATCTTGAAAAAACGTCAGTTTGGTGTGATTTATGGGCTGGTGGTATCATCGGTCCATTTTTCTTCAAACACGACCGTGGAAGAAACGTTAGCGTCAACGACGAACGATATCGATACGCTGTTTTTATTTTTTTGCCTCAATTGGCTGAGTTGAACTTGGTTGACATGTGGTTTCATCAGGACTGTGCAACATGTCACACTGCTCGTGAAACAATGGATATGTTGAGGGATGAATTTGGTGAGCAGCTTATCTCCCGATTGGGCCCTGTGAGTTGGACTCCAAGATCTCGCGATTTAACGCCTCTTGATTATTTCTTGTGGGGTTATGTCAAGTCGTTAGTCTACGTGGACAAGCCGAACACTATTGAAGCCTTACAGGATAACATAACATGCGTTATTCAAGGAGTACAGGCGAAATTCTCCAAAAAGTGACAAAAAAATGTATCTTCCGAGTGGACATTTTGAGACGGAGTCGCGGACAACATTTACACGAAATTATCTTTGAAAATTAAATGACAAAGACCAATTTATTAATTCCAATTAAAAATTTTAATATATGATGCAAATTTGAGTGTTTTATTCGATTAAAAAAAAAAGAAACTACGATCAAAAAATCAACTTTTATCTGAATTGGTAAATATTAAAAAAAAACTTATGATTTTTGATTTGATCACTGATCTTGGCTTTGCTTTTTGCTGATTTTTGGTTTACTAAAAATCAATTCAAAGCTATATTAAATCAATAAGATTAATTAACAAATTCTACTTTGCTATGTGATCATGAAATTAAGATATTTTTTTTTTATGGTACAAACATCTCTTCCACATTTAACCAAATTTTTTGATTTAAAGTCTTAAATAAAAAAAAGGCAATACTTCCCACTGTACGGAGGCCTGACTTGTGTTTACCAATTTCTAAGGCATAAAACGACAATTAAAAAAATTGTTGAAATTTTTTTTGTATGGAAATCTAAATGAATATTGGATGATTACAGTTGCTGCTTATGCAGTTCTAAAATACTTTATTATCGTGATTACACAAAATTGAAATAGAAAAAAATTTTGTTTTAAACTATCTGATTTAATAGTTGTGCTTAAAGCTAATCAATGATGCATGGGCCGTTTCCTACTAAATCGGCTTGAAACGGACAGCATTTGAACATCTTCAAAATAAATAATATAGAACTGAAGAGAGTAACCTACATATATTGCAATAAAAATATGAACTACGATTGCTTCCAATTACTAAAGATGCATCATATTTCCTAATGCTTGTGATTGAAAATGAATAAACAGCCTTCAAGTCGATCTGAGCCAAACTATAATTACAATTTTACAGCACGAAATGATACAGTTTTTAAAAAGGAGAAATTTATACGGCAAAACTATTCAATTAATAGTTGCCTTCTTTACTGCAATTTACAGTTAATGGGGTAAGCAAAACGGTAAATAGGCATTCAATCTAGAATATAAGAAAAACAATGTAAAAATAAGGTCTGGCAATGCTGTCAGATGTTAAATACCTGTCATCCGAGGTGTTATTTATTTAGTCAAAGGTTTACCACTTACGAATATGCATCGTGTAACAACCGAAGAACGCGTAAAAATAGTTAAAACTTACTACAAAAGTGGTGATTCAAAAGTTGACACTTTTCGTGCATTACGGGGTGATTATGGCCGTCATAATCGACCTAATGTGCAAGAAATTAGCAAGATTATAAAGTAATTTGAAGAAACTGGAAGTGTTGCAGATGCGGTCAGGCATCACGGAATGTAGGCACTGCCGAAAATATCGCTACTGTTAGTGAAAATGTGTCGAATAATCCGAATTTCAATTGAAAGTGCTATGGTCGTATGATAATCAAATTATTTTAGTCTGCAACTGAAGATTATGAACTGGACGATATGTGGTTTCAACAAGATGGTACCGCGAGCCTCACAAGAAGTTTTCAGAATGAGTAATTTCAAGTTTTACCGACGTTAATTGGCCACCAAAATCGTGCGATTTGACGCCATTAGACTTTTTTGTGGGTTTACGTCCAAGACCGTGTTTACGCGGACAACCTCCAAACTACGAAGCACTTGAAAACAAACAGTCATCAAGTTATCGCCGAGATATCGCACGAAATGTGCAAAAAGTGGTCGAGAACTACCTCAAAAGGATCCAGACACCAATTCAGTGGCAGTGGCATTATAAGAACACTTAATCTCTTTCAGGCAGTAACATCTCAATTTATTCTTCTATGAGCTCAGCTTATTACATGTTTTATTGCCATCATATACTAAATTTATAGTTTCGAATAACAGGTCTTTTTGATTTGGATAACAGGATTTGATAATTTAAAAAATCCCTTTTGCGTTGAACAAAGTAAGACTTTGATTCTATGAAAATAATCGCAAATTACTTCTGATTCAATTGATCGGCGTAATAAATCTGGTGACCTTAAACCAATATTATTTAGATTATTATGATGCTGAGCCCATAATTTCATAAGCTGATGTATAGCTTTTTCAAAAACTTGAGGCGTCTCAAAAACTATAATAATTTTAAGTCGAAAATACCTACACTTGCTGTACAACGGCACCAAAAAGTAGATTTCCATAATAGCTCCAAAAAATTTGCAATTTTGAACTTCTTGGAGTAGTAACTTAAAAACTAGTTTCCTAACAAAAATTTATAATGATAGTAAAACAAATTAAAATTTACAAAAACATTTTACTATCCCTATTATTATTGCATCGTAAAACTTCCTTAAGCTTAATGTTGTAATATTTTTAAGAATACCCAACAAATCAAATGTGAATATGCAACATTCGTCAGGTTACATTTATCGCTTATCGTTTCTCTCATATTAATTTTTTTAAAATATTGATTTTATCCTGAGAATAGTCCTTCAAAACCAACATTAAAATATTTTCAATGTCCTGCACTCGTCTGCCTTTTTTCCTAAAAAGTATCTTGTTTAATTCAATCTAAACTTATAGAATAAATTCGATCTGGCGGAATTTGGAAAATTAATTTAAGGTGTAGTAAAAATAAATCAATTGTTTTTGCATGATATTGAAGGCTTTATTTAGCATAGTTAGAATGACCCGACTTAGGTGAAACATATACAGTTTTGTTGGACAATTTGTCGCCAATTTGAAAAGAACTCCTTGATACTTCTCCCATATAAACTCTCTTCCCTATTGGTAAAAAACTAATAAAGTCGATTTTTACAACCTTTTTTTTGAGGCGAAACAACATCGAAATCAGTCGCCAGAGATAGAAACTGGTGATAATTACTCGCTGCCAGGTTCTGACTACAACTCAGAACCTACGCACGTCGCGTCGTTATCCTGATGGGTCATGATTGCTTTTCTATTCACCAAAACTGTCCAATTCTGACGGTCCAAATCCTTTGGACGGTCCAATTGTTGACAGAATAGGTTAGAACTAAGAGTTTGACCGTAGGGGAGCAGATCATAATAGAGAATTTCCTGTCAATCCCACCAAACAATCAGTCTTGGCTTCACCACCATTTTCGCCGGCTCATCTTGATTCGACCATGACCGTTTTCGCTTGATATTGTCAAACGTGATCCATTTTTCATCATTAGTCACTATCCGCTTCAGAAATGGATTGATTTTGTTGGGATTGAGCACCGATACCTAGATGGAAACCAGGTCCACGAGGTTTTTTTTCGTTAACTCGTGTGGAGCTCATATAACGAGCTTCTTTTTGCATCCAGCTTTATTCAAGTAGTTCCAAAAGATTTTTTTTTTTTTTGTGGAATGTTTAGCTCTTAGACTATTGAAACAATTCTTAAATGACGGCCGGACTTTATGATTTCCAGTATTCTATCAACATTTCCCACAATTGGCCTTTCAGAGCGTATTAAGAAATTAAAATTACCGGAGCGGAAGTCAAAATTTCACGTGATTGGTTACGATATCAGAGACATAAACTCTACTCATATTTTCAACCACCTGGCTTGCGTTTTCGTTTTTATAAAAGAAGAACTACAAACTATCGCGCGCTTAATACTGAGTCGAGAAACCGCTAAACAGTCTGAGTAAATTTTTGAGTACGAAATATTAACCTTCTGACGCCATCTATCTTTCTATATCGCAAGATACAGGTCAACAGAGACATCTATTGGAAAAATAATGGTTTTCTTTTTATCATACCATATACAACTCTAACTTTATTTATATGCCATCTTCTCTCTTCCGCGATTGTCCATAATAACTGAACTGGATGAAATTCTGATTCATCCACATAAATTAATAGCTATATATGGGTTTGCCCACGTTTGACATCCCAGTGATAGAGATAAAATTTTGACTGAGACTGTTTCCAGATGGTTTGGTTACCCTACGAAGGTTGAAGAGCTAACTATTTCAATAAATATGATCCTCATACATTATGGTATAGCACTACCAATAGATTTATAATGCGATAACAGCTTGCAACGCTTGTTTTCTAAGAAGCATGTACATGTTGTATTTCCTGTAATTTTGCTCTATAAAGAAAACTAAAACAAAACCGGTTTAAGCAGTTTTTTGTCGGCCGACTACCCGAAAATCAGATTTTTGAAAAGAGTAATTTTTCGAAATTGATTTTTTTTTTCTTGACCTCCTCACTAGATGATCCTGTGACCTAAATTTTTCTTCATTGTGGTGGTCTGTAATGTTTGGTTGAATATGAAAAAATTAAGCGATTAATTACGTCCCTTCGGTCGAGTGTTTCTATATAAATAACCGACTTAACCTTTATGTTTTTAGATTCACATCCTTCGAATCTCAAATCACGGATTGCGGTTACTTAAACTTTTGCTAAGTGTATTGAATTGTAATGCAGAGAAATCCTCTAATTAAACCAAAATATCTCTGGCGCTACATTTATTATAATTTAGCAAGCATCAGGCATATAGTAAGCCTAGTTCCGGAATTGAAAATGGATTGCCTTATCATGCCTTTTAGGATACCACTCATAAATGCTGGCCGATATGGTAGAAAAAAGTGTTCTCTAAATAATTTCCAAACGGAGGACTTCAGAAAGTTAAAATTGTCAATTCGTCTGACTGCAGTTTCTGCTCCGAAAAATTATTCCATAAATACCTGTTGCGTCAAGTACTTTGTCAGCGCCTACATTCTTTCAAAATGGAGAGGATTGTTCAAAACATAATAATAAATAATTTATAATTCAAACTCCAAAACTTCATTGCGATGAAACGTCGCCAAACACTCTACTGAAACATTTTCACGACGCTGTTTTTGCTCTATTGGAAGGAAGCGCGACACCTATCTTGCACACAGCTATCTCATATTCAAATTTTCGGTCGATATACAATTTATAGAATTTTTTTAAATGCCTATCATTTCAGCTAGTTCACGCGCCTTCAGATTATTCAATACCATTTTGTGGATTTTCTTAACCAACCCTGGCGTGGACACCTCAATTGATCGACAAACACTACGGTGTTCGTTTTGGCAGCTCGTACGGCCTCGTTTGAACTCTGCTACCCAATATTTTACAGTCGCAAACGAAGGAGCAGACTCCCGCAAAGTAGAATCGAGTTCGGCTTTAATATTTGTTGGGCTGAGACCTTTTAAATGGAAATATTGAATTATAATACATAACATAATACATAACTGAGATCGTTTACAGTTGATGGCTCAAATAAAAATACCATACAACGTGGCGCTTTGAAATTTAAAACTTATATTTTATAAGGTTACCACTTTTCACCAAAATAATTTTTGTGTTTTTGTACATTTTTGGAACTACACCTAAATGTAGATTTCGTTGAAATAACTTCTTGCTTTTTACTTCGAGTTACAGCGAATTCCTCTCGATATCATCACTGCTGTCTTTAGTAGATCGTTCGGAGGATCCGGATTTTATTATACATTAAACGACTTGCTGGCTTTTTTATTTATATTTAAATTTATTTATTTTATAAATTTGAACTGGTTTTATAAATATATGTTAACATTTATATACATTTCCGATAAATTGTTTCTATTTTTTAAATATCTTTAAAACTGTCTAATGCTAATATCAAATCATCGATCGTTTTTATTATTTATGGACATAACCGTAAGAAATGCTATTAATAATGATCAAATATTACTGAAATGACGTTTTGCAATTAATTATTGGAGGAATCAGGAGTGATTGCTTCAATATACTCGTAAGTGTATAAAGATTTTTATAACACACATTTGCTACGCTAGAGAAGATCACTTATTGTAGAATAATAATTGCATTGTAATTATTTATACCCAGTGCCTGTAATTTGAAATTGTATAATAACTTATCGTAAATTAATGCAGTAGTTTCCGTAATGACTGGATTATGTAAATGGATGGCATAGAGCCATATTCATATTCACAATTAGTAGTATATTTGAAGAATGTTTTTAGAACGAACATTTAGTTTATAAATCGTTAATAAATAATAATAAATATTTATTAATAAAACTCATATTCTGCATTTTTTTCAATTTAATAGCCATATTAATTAAGGTTAAATATGAAATTTAAATCATTGACTATCTTACTGCAAAGAGCTTTATGGCAAGACACTATCATTGGAGGCCAACTAAAAGTTAGTTTTTTTTTTTAGACAAGATAATAGACAAGCCATAATATAAAATTGGTAAAATGGGAGGATTCTGGTTAATCGATTATTCTCAATACAAATTCAAATGCTTAAATTTGATATAATTCCACAGACAAACTTTTTAAAGTTGTTTTGGAAATTTGTTATATTTATAGACGATTTAGTTTAACATTGGACGTTCGTTGATCTGAGTAATGTGTTGAAATCTACATGAAAACCCAGGGTTCAAATTTCTGTTAAGCGAACCAACTTAACATAACTTTAAGCAGCACTCACAATGCAATCAACACAAACAAATTTTCCAAAAACGTTCAAACAATATGTATGTCGTTAGTTTTGTTATCATTCCTAACTTGCGAGATATAATTTAAAGAAATTTGAAAAAAATATTGGTCTACATTTGCTATTCGATAATAAATTTCTAACGTCAGATCTTGCTGTCATATTTCATATTCCAAAAGTGCGTATCAAAAGAGCTCTTCGATATTATTTTTATGGAGTGGCAGTCTTCAAATGATTATAGTCAAAATTTCGATAATTTAAATTTAAGTTAGATTGCTTTAAGCGACGAGACTTTTAGAATCTAATACAGTATATAATGTATTAATATGAAAGAAATTCTGTGCGCTGATTAAACATTGATTTTTGATGGAGTCATGGGCCAATATGAATGTATGGTACCCTAACAGGCGTGTAGTTAGTATCTCGATAACTCAATTACTCGAAGAGTTCGTCCCACACACCGAAGTGAACACAGTGCCAAATATGTACAAATCAATAATACAGGGTGGCGCAATAGAACGTGGATATTTAAAAAATAGATTAAAAACTAAATACAAAAGGTATGGTTAAACTAAATCTAAGGCACTGTAGAGTAATAAATGGAGTTTATTTTTTAAAAATAACATCATCTAAATGGTGACCCTCTCTACGACGGCACTCCTCTAACCGCAAGCGAAAATTATTGCAAACTTTCTTCAGTAATACTGGTGTAATGGCTGCCATTTCACCACGGATATTCTCCTTGAGCTGAACGATGTTTCTTGGATTATTAATGTAGACTTTGTGTTTGAGGTATCCCCACAAAAAAAGTCAAGAGGCGTCAAGTTTGGACTACGTGGGGACCATGGGATATCACCTCTTTTCGAAATCAGTCTGTCAGGGAACATCTGCTTCGCCACGGCTATGAAGTCATTTGATGTGTGACAGGTAGCTCCATCTTGTTGGAACTAAGTTCTGGAATTCACTATTCTTGAACTTTCAATTTCTGGAGCCAAAAATCCGTCAACATAGAGTCCGTATTAACCGTGACGTTTTGGACCCGCGCATTTTCGAAGAAAAAAGGACCAATTATTCCTCTGCCAGAGATTGCTGCCCATACTGCCACTTTAGGACTATGCAATGGTTTCTGGTGTTTGATTTTGGGATTTTCACTGTTCCAGTAACGACAATTTTGAAGGTTTACGAACCCATTCATAAGGAAATGACCCTCGTCAGAGAAAAGGATATTGTCAAAATTGGAAAATCGATTAAGCATTTCATTAGCAAATGCGGGCCTTGCTATGAAGTCAGACTCTTTCAATTCTTGTGTTAATTGCAGTTTATATGGATGCAGTTTAAGATCCAATGTTAAAATTCGTTGCAAACTTCGTCGCGATAATTGTAAGACAGACGATCTCTTGCGAGTCGCCATTTGTGGATTTCCTCGTACTGACTCCATAACTCTCTCAACATTGTCTTCGGTCCTAGATGTTCTTGGTCGACCATTTGCTTGTGGTTTAAATGTTGAACCGGTCTCTTCAAAACGCTTTACCCATATTTTAATTAAATTAGCACTCGGAGCTTCACTAATTCGCCGTAGTCCATATTCAGCACAATATAGTCGCCTAGTAGCAATATATGAACGAGAGTTCTCGTAAAATGCGCGCACGCAAAATACGCGACGCTTCCCGTCGAAGTGATTCATAGCGACTAAAACTCCATGAGCCCACCAACCCAACGATGTAGGCGTCGATGTAGGTCAGTCACCTTGATGTGTCTGTTAAACATGTCGAGAAGCCGGGTAATCGATAAGTCTACCCAACAAAAGAAGTGCATCCGTGGAAGCAGAAATTCTCCACAGTTTTTGAAGCACAGTGGCATAATCAGCAATGAATTTAGCAAAAGCTTGTCATAGGAAGCAAGCAGTTTTTTATAGTGCGTTCTCGTCACATTTTCATGAGTGTTATTATTGCAATGAAAAATCACTGATTTTGATGCATTTTTACATTCGACCAAATAAATTTTGTTTTTGATAGGGAGTTGTCAGACCGAAGTTAGAACCCAAAAAGTGTTTCTATCAAATGTGATTATATGACAGTCGAATCCAAAGAAACCAATAGTATTTAAATGTAATTCAACATATTAATAGCTACCGAGTTTGTTTAGATTTGGAAGCGGAATAAAAGTACTTCTTTGATTGTTATAAATATGCATGTATTGCGCTTTGCAGGTGATGAAAACGTTATTCTTTTTGAAAGACTTCCAGTTTTTTTTGCTGGCTAGTAAGTACAGCGTCGGCAAAACAAAATAGCATACTTTCCCGACGGACACCCTGTACTTCTCAAGCTGGTGTTCGAAATCGTCTTTCGATTGTAGGTCCCGTTGAATGAGTTTAAAAATAGAATGGATGTTAGCTCCAGTGAATATGGAGCTTTGTGGATATAAGAGAGTTTGGGATTTGAAATGCTTCTTTCTTGTAACTATAAACTTTCCAGGTGTATAACCTAATTAACGAATAAATGTTGAAATTATTGAAAAAAACTTTAAGAAACATCTGTTTTCCTAGAGATGGATTTGATCCTTGCATTGACAAATTTTGTCTTCCAGGACCAATTTTGCCCTATTTTCAGTTTAATCTGCCTGTAAATACAAAACAATTTTGCGAGTAATTTAAGCCCCCGCATTGTGCTTCCGAAAAACACGAGCGAATGAGCAGACTTGAAGGCTTCAATCGAGGATCTCATGTATATGGAATCTCGGGTGAGTATTTCTGGTTGTCTCAAACGGGTTGACAATTTGATTGTCCTGTTTAATTCTACAGGAATTATTTTATTACATTTTTGTTTGAAGCAAAAGATCCAAATACTCATTTTCCGTTGTTAATAGAGCAATTCCCTTAGTAGGTTTTGTTAAAAGCTGGTCCAGGGAATTTGATGATCCTTATGCCACAAAACGTCTTTTCACAAGCCTCGTTCGCCATTGCTTAGATTGTGGCTGTGTCATTTAGAGTCCCGCATATAGCTGTTATATTGATCGTATCGAATCTGTTTAGAAACAGTTTCTTCTTTTCGCTCTTCGAGGTCTCGCCTGGAACTATGAAAACTTGCCGCCCTATGTAAATCGATTAAATCTGAATTCTCTGCCCACTCTTCAAAAAGCCTGTTAAGCTCATTTATGGGCAATTTTTTTTTTTTTTGTATGTCTGTATTATAGATAACCAATCTATATGTATAATGTCTATAGATATCTATCTGTAACACAGATATCAAAAAGGAAAAAAAATACCCTCCTGTAATATTCTGCGTACTGAAACAATTTAGAAATTTATGATCTTAATTACTAGAGTAGAATGGATACTACATACTTTTTATCTACAGGTGTGTTGACCACTCATATGGGACAGTGCAAGTTATTGGAATATCCACGAATGAACGGTGTGTGATCCCCCTAATAACAACTTCAACTTATTAAATATTGTTAATCATTATTAAGTTTGGCTTTTAAAAACTTGACGGACGTTAAACAGAAACGCCGGCGCCATACCATAAAATTTATGCAAATCCCAGGTGTAAAATTAATCGCTTACCTATTAATGAGAAACGGTGGGCTGATAATATCAAACTATTGTATAATGAGTCATATTGACAGACTTAGTTAGGAAATATTGTCCCTTATTGGAAATTCGACCATTACATGCTTCGTTGCCTTCTCGATGTCAATGACCTGCAGTCATGTTTGAAAAATATTAAAATATTAAACAATTGGTATTTCCCCTGTGTATCATCCAAATCCATATCTGTCATATTTTTAATTAAAAATAATTTTTGCATTTGCCTAAAGTGAACATATAGATAATAATAAAAAAACCAAAAGTTTACGTTTAATTAATTAAAAATCCGCAGTATTTCCCATATGATTAATTGATTTTTTGTTTTTGTTTCGTTTAATATTCGTACACAGTTTTCAATTCAAATTAGATTTATTTGATTTTGTCTGCTTGTTTAGGTTTTTTTTACTTCAAGCTCTACCCATCATCATTAGCGACGTCACCACTTTCCATGTTCCAGCCAATCACACACGTTCGCTGCTGTCTGACAAGCGGACGAGTATATGAACAGACGGACTATTAATCACAACTTCAACGTGATTGTGCCGGCTATTTTCTCATAAATGTACAATCGCACCTCCATAGACGGACTGACAGCATTATTTGCTGAGTAGTTCGATCACGTTTCGGCTTAAGTGAATTCTATAACCGCAAACTCGTGTCGCACATCAAAAGGGCAAACATGTTGGCTAAACGGCGACGAGATGTTATCTTTTACGTTTAGAGTGAAGATGTCATTTCGAATTATGAAATATTACAGAGGTCGCTTGACAAATATCCATGGCAAATAGGGTGTCCAAAACCAAAACCGAAAACCGACAAACCGGTTTTTTTTATAACAACTATACGCAGATTTTTTTAAAATCGTTATTTTCACATAAAAACAAAAATCGTTATTTTGGAAAAATAATTTAAAAATGGCTTTATATTGAAGAAATTAACAGCCGGATTTCATAAAACGTTCAGAATTATAGACGAAAGAATCGTCTCTGAACGGAAGCATTGGTTTTTATAAAACGTATAAAAGTTCCCGTCAACTGTCAAAGGTTTTAAAACAGAATGTTATAATTTTATAAATTTTTTCCAATATACCTGTATATTGAGGTATCCATATATCTATATAATAAAGGGTGTCCCAACAAGAACGCAAGATTTAAATTTGGCGCCATTCGAAGTGTCATTGTTTGACATTTGAATAATTGTTATTGTTTGCTAGTAAAAGGTACAAGGTTAGTAAAAATGGAGCGCTACACGAATGAACAACGCATTCTCATTGTGAAATTGTTTTACGAAATTGGTGAAAGTTTTGCGGCTACAGTTCGCAAATTGCGATCAATTTGGGGTCACAATAATGCTCCAAAAGAGTCAACTGTAAAGAGAATCATGGATAAAACTACCAAAACCGGGTCTGTTAGTGATGTAAAGACAACAACGCGCCTTCGACCAAGTCGATCGACCGAAAATGTCGCTCAAACTCCATCCACCTAAATTCGACACCGAGCTCAGCAAATTGATGTCTCCAAATCCACTATGCAGCGAATTTTGACGAAAGATTTGCATCTTCATGCATACAAAGTTCAATTGACTCTGGAACTGAAGCCAACTGACCATGGACAGCGAAAGGAGTTCGTTAATTGGGTATTGGAGAGACAACATGAAAATGCTGATTTTGCCGATAAAATCATCTTCAGTGACGAGGCCCATTTCCATTTTTATGGCTTCGTCAATAGGCAGAATTGTCGCCCATTTCCATTCTGATGGCTTCGTCAATAGGCAGAATTGTCGCATTTGGGGTGAGGAAAATCCTCGAGTGATTCACGAGAAGCAAATGCATCCTTAACGTGTCATTGTGTGGTGCGGATTTTGGGCTGGAGGAATCATTGGACTTTTTTTTTAAGAAAATGAGGCATGTCAAGCGCAAACGGTCAACGTTGTTCGGTATCGTGAAATGATAACCAGTTTTTTCGCGCCTAGAATTGAAGAAATGAATGTGGAGGACATGTGGTTTCAATAAGACGGCGCCACATGTCATACAGCCGGAGAAACAATTCAATTGCTGCATCAGTCATTTCTCGGTCGTGTTATTTCGTGTTTTGGAGACCAAAATTGGCCCACTAGATCGTGCGATTTAACACAATTAGACTTTTTTCTTTGGGGGTTTTTTGAAGTCGATGGTTTACTCGAATAAGCCGACGACGACTCAAGTCTTAAAAGAGGAAATTGGATGCTGCATTAATGAAATACCGCAGCATTTATGCAAAACGGTCATTAAAAGTTTCATTAAAAGATCGCGTGTGTGCCAGCAAAGCCGTGGCGGCCATCTGCCCGATGTGTTGTTCCATACATAACCTCATTCTGTCTACTTTACGATATAATAAAGTTTCACGATTTTTTTTTAATATCTGTGTTTTATTTAAAATTTTAATCTTGCGTTCTTGTTGGGGCACCCTTTATATACCCAGGAAAAAAGAGCGTACAGGAAAGGTAAATAGATTTGCTGTTCGTGGTCTAGAAGTGGCAAAAAATCGGATAATCATCGATGAATTTAACATGAGCTTGTTATAGAAGGGATGGTGTTGGTTTTACACCTTTCCCCTACCTTTTCACAAACAATGAAAAGTCTTTAGATCATTGTTTGACAATTTTTCTTCTTCTAATCAGAATTCACATAACTATAATAATTAATTTAAGTAATTAATGAACAAAAATGTTAAACGTAAAAAAAATAAAAAATTTTAAGTTTTTCCATCGAAAACAACAAAAATATTAAAACAACAAAAATTACAAAAAAAAAATAAAAATATATAAATATTAAAAATTTAACTTTCTTGCAACAATTGCCGGTTATAACAGCTTTATCCCAAGAAAAGTAAAAAATATGCCAAAAAAAAGCTTTGAAAATTATATTCTTTGAAATGATTTCCACTTTTTTCCGTATACATTCGTATATTAATATGCGTATAGGCTTACACAAAAATAGTAATTTTATGATAACCCTAATAAACAAACATAAAAGCTCATCAAAACGAGTTGTTCGCCTACTTTTGGAATGAATTAATTGATACGTTTTATGGAAACATGAAAATGGAAAAGTGTAAAATTTAAAATTCATCAAAATAATCGAAAACGAGGGCTCAATTTTGCGGTACAATAAATTGGGTGATTTGAAACCATTATTATTTCAGATGACCACAACTATAAAATATAGATACTGATCGCTTGGAGGTGATTTGATGTCAAACACGTATTTCCACAAGTTGATTCTTCAAAGAACCCATTCTCCAAACTGTTCACCTAAAATTTGAGATTTTGCTCAGCCACGTACCTAAAGTTTAATGGGTTGATATTGACGTATATTTCCGCGATGTCCCCTAAACAGGGGTCGCCTCAAAGTACGTTTCAAATTTTTGTTATTTAATAGTTAATTTTATGTTATAAAGTGTCTCCCTCTCTCTAGCATAGCGTAAAGGTCATTTACAGGGTGCCGCGCGAATCATGCTACTGTCAACTACACACTGTCAATGGGGATGTTATTTAAAGAGATCCAAGGTTACCTAACCTGATTGCAATTACAAAACGTATTATGACTGGTGACGAGTTGGACATGCAAACCTGTTAACAAGCCGGGAAAAACACTTTAAAGTCGAAGTAATGTTGACCGTTTCCTTCAATTATCGCGGTCTTCTGCACTCGAAATTCTTGTCAAAGGATCAGACAGTAAACACAAATTATTACCTGATTACTATGCGGCGTTTGAGGCAACAAATTTGTCGATAAAAGCCAAATGTGCTGACAGAAAACAAATGGATTTTACACTATTATGACCCACTATGCCACTAGGCTATTTTTGTAAACATATTTCTGGCCAAAAAATAGTATCATCGATAGATCATCTAATACGCCTTCGGCTAACGTTTTTCTCTTTCCAAAACTCAAATTACCACTTCAGTCGATAGAAGATAACATAGAGAATTTGGATCGACTGACTTTATTATCTTTTCCGGAAAATATGCCTGAAAAAGTTTTGATGAATGGATTACTAGTTGGCATTCTGTGTATCTTTTTGGGTAGTTGACTGTTTGGAAGACAATTCAATAAATTTGAATGAATAAGAAATATTTTATGTTACTTTTCGTAGTGAACTTCCATACAAAAAAAAATTTTGCGATCTGGTGCTAAAAACCATGTTTTTTCTCGGGAAAAAGCTTTCTTATATGCCAATATTTTGCTGGTTTCCAATACTGAACTTATGCTTTAATCTTGTAAGGTGTTCGGCAATGCATTTGCAAACTAGTGAAATCAAATTATAATTTTTGTTCTATTACAATTTAAACAAATGTTTCAAATTTTACAAATATACGGTCGGATTTACGAAGGCGTAAAAACATTTGTCCTTTAAATTTCAGTGTTGAAAACCAACACAAAAAAGGTTTGCAACGCCGCCAAATTTTTTCACGAACCAGCAATGTTTTTGGATTTTATTTTCTCTAGGAGAGAAAATAGTACGTAGCTTCTGCAGCAGGATGTATGTTGGCCATGTCATAGGTTGGTCACTAAACGCTCAAACAGAAGGTTGTCAACATAAGCAGGTTAAAACGTACATATATATGTAGTTTATTGTAAAAGAAATAAAACCATAACTAATGAAATAAAAGTGGTTCTAAAAATAGAAACATTATTCAAAAAAGACCTTGTTTTACAATAATTCTATGATTTTTTGTGAGGACATTAACAGTTCCAAAAATGGCCGTAAAACTTTTTAAACATATCATATTTCGTAGCGTAAAAACGTGGAATATCTCTTGTATTTCCGACCTGAATTTCAGTTTTGAGTTAAACAGTAATAAATCGATTTAAAATTTTTTTGTAAAGAACAAAATTGTAGTTGCATTACGGGAACAATCACTACCTGATGTACTCGCTAAAAAACAAGCATAAGTTATAATTACAGATCCTTATCTGGTCATCTACATATTTGCAGCACTGAATATGGTATTAACTCAAATGGACTTATGTAACACGGGGTACATAAAAAAATTGAAATCATATTTGAAGATTAAGATGTTATTGTAGGAAGATTATATTTACCTGTTAATACTGCTGGAGTGGGACAATATTCCATTAGGATATCTGTAACAATATATACAAAAACAATGAATATCTAATAATTTTACTTAAAAAAATAATCGAAATATTGTACAATTATATGAATCTGCTATAGCAATACTGTGGGATATTTTTAATTCGCAACTATCAACAACAATATAAAAATTCATAAAATGTTAACGACTATACCGAGTTATCCATTTTCCGGTTTCAAAAATAATGTTAAATAAAACACACATAAAGCTATGATATCGATGAAACTTTTATGCCATTGTAATGCTTCGACCTTGCCATTATGTACGAAATATCATGCCAATTAAATGACCCTCGCTGGATTGGTTGCAGCTGTGGACCCTTTTAAGATAGTTTTCGAAAGGTAGGCACATTTTGTGCGGTACGTTTGGGGATTATCCACGTAAACAGGGCGTTTGACGTAGCCGCACAAAAATACTCCCACGGCGTCAAATTGCATAACCTTGGTGGCCAATTGACGTTCCCAAAATGTAAAAATACACTTTCTGAAAACTTCTCATCCAATAGAGCCAAAATCGGTCGTGTTGTGAGGCTTGTGGAACCGTCTTGTTGAAACCACAAGTCGTCCAGTTCATAATCTTCAATTGCAGGCCAATTCGTATTATCCGCAACACTTTCTTAAGCAGAAGTGATATTTTCGATAGTGCGTACATTGCGATGGTGCTTAGGCCTGACTACATCTATAACGCTTCCAGTCTCTTCAAAATTTCTTTATAACCTTGCCAATTTTTTGCCCAGTAGGACGATTATGACGACCATAACCACCCCGTAATGCACGAAAATTGCCCACGTTTTTGTAGTAAGTTTTAAATATTTTTAAGCGTTCTTCAGTAGTAAAACGATCTATATTCGTAAATGGCAAACCTTTCACCAAATAAATAACACTTCAGATGACAGGTATTTAACAGCTGATGGCCTTGCCAGACCGGCGGTTTTGCCAACAATAAAATGGATAAAATTTTAGTATCCTACTAACTTATTTATAATTCAAGGCAAAGGCAAAGAATAAATAATAAAATAATAAAATAATAATAATAAAATAATTGAATATCTAAATTAAATATTTTAAAGCGTTCTTCAGTAGTTAAATGACACATATTCGTAAATGGCCAACCTTTCACCAAATGAATAACACTTCAGATGACAGGTATTTAACAGCGGCGGTTTTGTTAACAATAAAATGATTAAAATTTTTATATCCTACTAACTTATTTATAATTCAAGACAAATGCAAAAAAATAAATAATTCATATTATTTGCATTGTTTTCCTTCGAAATGTGTTTGTTTTGTGTCCATACTTGTGAATTATAAAATATACATTCTATGCGAAATTGTTTCTATTAAAGCATAGAATTAAAAAAACATGAAATTTTTAATTAAATTTTTATTTATTAATTAAATAACCACGTTACCAAAATATAAATTAAGTTGTTAGTCAATATAAAATTGTGATTATTGTATGGTTGTAAGTTTTCATTCAATTAAAGAATTAGCCAATCATTAATTAATGCTAACAATTCTTTTCGTTAGTAAACAGGCAAACGACATTTTAATTAAATGTGCGATTTAACTAATTGAGATCGATTTTAGACGTTTTTCGTCTAAATAAATCCACAAATGTCATGCAAATGTAATAAGTAATATGCGTTTTTATTCTTAACATTCACTCCTAGTTGTATCTGTCGTCACAAAGACGACCAATCGACTCTAATACCACATCAAACATAAGGACCTGACCGGAAATGTGCAACTGATTCCATTTAAAACAAAAATAGAAATAAATAAAACGGTATCAATTACATACGAAATAGGTTCATTGCTCTAAATGTAATTGCTATTTTTCAAATATTCCACTCGCAACCAGTTTTAATAGAAACGAAAATGACATATCCGATATCTTGATTTGTTGGTTCATTTGCCTGTTCAGGCGTTAACCAATTAGTATTATTTCGCTTTCATTGGACACCGAAATAATTGACTATTTCGACATCTTTCAGTAATATGATAACGTTAATACTGCTACATCTGTTTTGTCATATTTGGTATTAATCTTACGTGGAATCACTATTTGGAACTGGATTAGACCAAAAACTGTTAAATTAGTAAAAACAGATTGGATATCAAAATAATCAATAAATTAAAAATTAGCATAAAATGACATCTGTTTTGCCGGTGAATGCAAATTTGTATATTGTCGGACACCACCAAAAATGTGAGCAGATCTACATCAATTTTATTATTGTCTATAGTAAATTTTGTATTCATTTTAATAAATTGTCCATCAAAATGATAAATAGATCAATAAACGATTCATCATGTTTCCTCTTGCGTTGTAAGTATCAGGTTTCAATGATGTTATTTGTATTTGTTTTTCGCTGTATAACTATCGCAGTAACTTGTTTATGGCTAACATGTTGCCAAACCAAATGACATTTGCTTAATCAGTATGTTATAACGATTACATTTATAAAAGCGGGATGTAGGCTGGGTTGGGGCCCTCCACCATTAAGGTGAGAGTGTTTCGTCATCGAAATTTGGAAGATTACGGGATATAAAATTTGGCTGCTTAGTCTAAAATCGCTGTGTAAAATTTAGCAAATATTTCATTTCATTTATTGGAAATATTCATTTATTGGAAATATTGGAAAACTCTTAGAAGTTGCATATTTACACCGAGAACTGGGAAACAAATATGATTATATATCGCTTCAGAATGGTAAAAATGAGGAAAATCTAATAGGGTTTTGATAAAAACTTTTTTTTTTTTTTAAAAAAAAAATTAAAGTTTTGTAACTTAAAATCGAAGATGAAAAATAGTGAAATCTGACATATGTAAGTGCTTTCGAGTAGAAGTCTCAGCGGTTACATGAAAGAACAGTTTGCCAATGACATCCGGAAAGTATCATCTCAGGCGTTATCTCAAATTCACTGCTGTAGATGAGCTAGCAAAATGAGATTCACAGGTATACCGTATATGATTTAGAAACGGTTCTAAACACGGTTCTGTAAAACCAATTAACGTTCTTAAAATCTCAAAAAATATCATAATGTCAATAGGAATTGCAAATCTTTTTCTATGCGTCCGAAGTCCACAGAAAGAATGTCATAATATTCACTACTAAACCCCGTTCTTAGGCTACATAAACTGCATGTTCTGTATTGGTAACCGAATTTAGCGCATTTGACTATAACGTTAAGCTTGACTCGACTCCTTAAGCTAACAGATGCACCCCATTGTATTTATCGAAGAGAAATAAATCAGGAAATCAATTTAGCAAGCAGAGAAACAAATCTGTCTAAAATAGTGCTCTGTCCAACATTCGATCAGGGGATTATATTTCGGAAAAGGAGAAAATTTGTTACATGAAATATTTTAGGATACTTTCTATGGTATCCTATTTAAAATTGTATCTAGCACCATTAACTACGCCTAATTCCAAAGCGGAATTATTGACAAAATAGCAATGTAGGCTAATTTTTTTTTGTAAAAACAGCGCTCTAATTTTCCGCGCTGTTATGCATCGCTATTCTATTTATTATTATTTACTATGTAAATATTTGAAATGTATTTGGTGCAAAATTAAGGACAGTCTGTGAAATTAAAAACAAATTCCCAATGAGATATGAGAAAGCTTCCCACATTCCGTGAGCTTGCAATCAGTCCATTTTTAGACTTATGAGGGCGGTTTCAAAACTAGCTGACCTGACGTACAGATGGTGCCAGCAGTTTGAAGAAAAATTATTTTGGTAAAAAGTGGCAACTTTATAAAACGTATGCTTTGAGTTGTTTAGTAGTCACGAAAGTAAACGAGTAAACGATCTCAGAGAATATGTAATTCATATGTAATGAAAACAATTGGCTACTGTTATGTAATTCAATATTTCCGTTTGAAATGTCTTAGTCCAACCAATATTAAAGACGAGTTAGATTTTACTCTGGGAAAGCCCTTCGTTTACATCAGTAAAACATTGGGTGGCAGAGTTTAAACGAGGCCGTACGAACTGCCAAAACGAAGACACGGTAAAGAAAATCCATACAATGGTATAGGATGATCGTCGATTGAAGGTGCGTGAGCTAGCTGAAATGATAGGCGTTTCAAAAAGTGCTATACATCGTATATTGACCGAAGATTTGTAGATGAGAAAGCTGTGCGCAAGATGGGTGCCGCGCTTGCTTTTAATACTTGCAAAAACCGCGTCGTGAAGATGTTAAAGCCGAATTTTTGCGTCGATTTATACTAACGGGTGAGACATGGGTCCACCACTACACACCTGATACAAAGGAACAGTCAAATTAATGACTGACATGGTAGAAACGTGTCCAAATAAGGCGAAGATGGTTCCATCTGCAGGGAAGACAATAGTTTCTGTTGTTTGGGATTCGAATGGGATTATTCTTATTGATTATCTTTAAAATTTAATTTAATTTATTGTAGAGTTTACGTGATTAAATTATTGGGAAAAGGCCACATTTGGCGAAAAAGAAATTGTTGTTTCATCAAGACATTGCTCCAGTTCACACATCCCCTATTGCGATCCCCAAAATTAATAAGTTACAGTTCCTTTTTCTTATTACGCACCTTATTCGCCAAAGTTGGCGCATTCGGAAAATTTTCTATTTCCAAACTTGAAAAAATATTTCGGTAGTAAAAGATTTGCCAACAATAAAAAGGTGGAGGGGCTATTTTAAAGAGTTTCACAGTTTTTACTATAAACAGCGTATAGAAGCTATTGAGTATCGCTGGAAAAGGTGTATCAAGCTAAAGAAAATTTTGCCAAACTTTTTAGTGTCTTCCTTGTCAGGTCGGCTTGTTTTGGGACCAACCTCGTACTCAAAAGAACCTACGGTTTAAAGACGATTTCGAATGTCGCAGTTTGAGATGCAGCCACCTCGGTCGATCGATGACGTGGAACAAAGGAAATTAACAAATGATGCTATATCGAAAAGTATAATATTAACATATTGATACGAGAACGCAAACAAGTTTTCAAGAATCTCTTTCTCAATTCTGGGTATAAATTTGTTGCATCCTCCGTTATCTTCTCAGCTTTAAGATGAGCGCCTTGAAACTTCGTCAATGGCTGAAGTTCACAAAAAATATATTGTTGTCAATTTTGTTGATTCCTTACTTTGAACTTTCCAAGAAACTATAAATAGACTACAAATTCTGATGTCAATCGGCAACAATTGATGAAGAATAGTGAACTACTGACATAAAAAATCCTAAATTGTTGAATTGCAAAGACGTGGTCTTCCATCACGATAATGCTAAGCCTCAGGCATTTTTATAGTGCTGAGAAAAAATATTGGAGCTTTTGAGAAGATCATCGAGAAAAACTTATCTTCAATTATTTGTTACTAATCATGCTTCATAATGATTATGTTTATATCAGGGACTGTCACCGAAAGTGAATTAAATCCAAAAATAGTTTTGATTTGTTCCAATTTATGGAATCAAAATCAAAAATATACCAAGTTTTTATTCTAATCACGAAATTCGAATCGAAATTGTATTGAATTTTGTTCCTGTTTCATACAAGTAAAAGGAAATTTTGAACAATTTGGATTTTGATTCTTATACTCGAAACTAATTTTGATTCTCATTCAGTTTATGAATGCTTTTGTTTGTATTTTCTTCGATATTATTTAATTCTTAAAAACAGACAGGCTCCCAGAAATAGTCACAACTACTACTACTGGCCTGGTATCGTAAATTAAAGAAAAATAAATTATTTGTATAATTTTTGCCTTTCGCGTTTAGGCTTCAGTCTTTTTTCTCTGCCAAAGTAAAGGAAACAATGTATGGTTTCAGTTCTGATTCAGACTAAGAAGCGAAACTTTACAAAAGTATATTTCCGTTGCTGGCTCTTGAATCATAACATCAGTTTCATTATGTCTCAATAGAGAGCCCGAATCATTGTAGATTTCGTTTCAGGTAAACAAACTAACAAATGCGTAAAGTGGGTGGTTATCTCAACTATGAATCCGAAACAATATTCGAATTGACCTTAAATAAGTTTACAATATAAAAACCGACACGAAACTATACTTTTGAGAAAATCTCTGGTTTATATTAATTTACGATAGTGTATCGAAATATACACACATCCTCAAAATAATAAGTACACCCTACATACTTTTTTTAAATTAGATAATTATTTAAATTAGAAGAAAAAACAAATGCTAATTTCTTTTTAGAAATATAATAAATAAAAAAACAATAACAAAACAAAAACTAAATTCAGTATTTCTCAAAAAGTAAGAAATGAATCAAAAAACATTGAACAAAATAATAAGTACATTCAGCTAAAATAAGCAAAAAAGTAAAAAAAATCAAGTTTTTCCTGTTAACTGGGCTGAGTTTCGTTAAAAGCCGGTATATCCATCTTTATTTTCAATTATTTTGTTGACTCTTTTTTGGGCATGCTGGCAATAAGTTTCCTGCAGGTTTCTACTGGTATTTCATACCAAGTTTTTTGAACAAAATTCCATAACTGATACTTATTTTTAAGAACCTCCTTTCCAATTCTTTGTTTCAACTCTCCCCAAAGATTTTCGATTGGATTTAAGTCCGGAGATTGATTTGACCAGTCAAGAAGGGCAACGTTATTATCTTGCAACCAATCTTTTACCAACTTAGAAGTATGCTTCGGATCGTTATCATGCTTGAGTGTCCATCTAGGGGGCATACTTTCCACAGCATAGTTGAACATCTTATTTTCCAAGATATCTTTGTAGTGGAATCTGGTCATAGTGCCGGTAATTCGATGTACGAAAAACAACCCCAGACCATAATATTGTCGCCTCCAATATTATGGAGCGACCACGGAATTCCTTACCCTTAAGGCGTCGAACATTCCGGGCACAGTCGTTTCCAAATAAATTCATTTTTGTTTCATCGCTCCACAAAATGTTTCGCCGTTTTTTTCACCGTCTCTTCCGGACCAATTGGAATGACTTCTTGCAAACGCCAATCTGGCCTTTAATTTTTTTGGTCTAAGCAAAGGAACTCTTCTGGCTACCTGTCCTGGCAAATGTGCTAATTGTATTCTACGACGAACTGTTCGCAATGAACTTACATTTCCAATTTCTGCTGAAATCGCTCTTGAAGACACAAACGAGTTCCTCTTCGCAAGTATTGCAATACGGATATCTGTTATTTTTGAAGTTTTTTTGGGTCTTCCGCGAGTTTCGACCGGCTTGTTAGGCTTTAAAGCATTTTATACAAAAAATAGCGGCCGATTCATAGTTTCTGCTATAGACCGAAGACTTTAGCTAATTTCTCGTAGTCTTGAAATAATTTTTCTCTCCTCCGGAGAACAATGACTTTTTCTACCCATAGATGATTTTTTCTAACAAAATGTTTTGTTATGAATAAAGATAAACAACAGTAAAATAACTGGCCTTTCCAAAAAGACTACAACAGACTGCGAAAATATTAAGGAATTGAGCAATTTATGTATTATTTTGAGCGAGTACTGAAATCACAACCTGAACAAAACTAACTCACAATGAAAACAACGGGGAAGCCCCAGTTTTGACTTTGCTTTTAAACGCATTACCATATTAATGTTATTTAAATAAAAAAGAATTGCCATGTTTACTTTTAAAAGTAACTAAAATTAAACATAAAGCAAAAATAAGCAGGTTTACTTTATCTGGAAATGAACTTTTCTTAGAGGTGGAAAAAGAAACAACGAACAAAATTTTTAATTCAAAAAGATTTTGATAGCTAAATTGGTAGATACATACACTATCACACATTTT
Organism: Philornis downsi; assembly: GCA_019455685.1. Taxonomy (NCBI): domain Eukaryota; kingdom Metazoa; phylum Arthropoda; class Insecta; order Diptera; family Muscidae; genus Philornis; species Philornis downsi. The sequence continues at coordinate 852,600 of JAHXMU010000444.1, forward strand.
TTTGCGAAATTAAAATTCTAAATCAAAACCAATTTATTTGTATTCGGTACGCTCTACTGTATAGTAATATACTCGTATAGTGAGTCGCGATTGACTATTTAGCCGGTCGAACTTTGGTATACTTGTCATGTCTAAATTTGCTTAACTAGCAGCGAAGTAAACATTTATTTATAAATAGAAAATATAAAATTTATCTATTAGCGTAAGAATACAAATGAAAAACATTAGCAGATTTATGATCTATTATGGAAATTTCACAATTTCGATTTCTGTTGCAGATAAGTAAACTCTTTGGCCGAAAGGTGAGAGCTGCTCCTAATTAGAATTAATTTATTTCAGAATAAATATTGCTTGCAATGAACTTCTATAAATGCAACATGATAAACATGAATCAACTTGTGTCGCAAGGCTGCCATAACCATATTAATGCACTCCAACTGTTTTCTATATTATAGCCATACAATGAACTACAGTCATGATAAATTATCCGTTGCCATCCCCACTGAGGTCAACGTAATAACTGAATACATTTTGAGGGAGTCAACTCATCACACATCAGCACCTATTTAATCAATTGGATTTGAAGAGATTTCAAGATTAACTTAGCTATTTGAAATGTTGTTTTGTTTTCTATCAGATGCACTGTCGTTTACTCTGTTCGAGCCGTTTGAACTACTCAGACATATTAATGAAGTTTATGAAATGTAGGCATTAATAAATTGAATGCAATTGAACCAGAGAATACATAACAATAACAAACTCGGTCGAATATGGTATCATAATAAATAATATATTACAAATATTAATATTCATTTATAGATTTATATTTCAAATAAAACTAGTTTTCAAATAAAGTTAATATTTTGGTTTTGATAGAGTAGCAGCCGCAAACAAACTACGATGAGCAATATAAATTAAAATGCAAAATCACACGTTTGGCATATAAAGTAATATTTTGCAAAATCGTGACAGTTTGAGAAAAGAGTAGCTATATATGTATGTCGATAGATATGATACCGTATTTATGTATAGACTGTGCTGGTGACTGTGGCTAATTTGGAATTTGAAAAATAAATTTAAAAAAAAACTCAAATAAACATACATAGTTCTATCGAAATATGTTTCTTTTGTTATTCAAAATTCTCACAGCGTTTTAGATTTTTTTTAAAAATTCATTTTCAATTTTGTGATAAAATAATTGAAATTTAAAAATTCATGAAATAATAGGAAATTTATACCGACTGGAGAACTGTTTTATACTCATGATAGCAGAAGAATAGTTTTCGCTAAGGCTTTAAAGATATGCAATTAAACAATTTGAACTTCTTGAAACAATTTTCTAAAACTTATCAATGCAAATACAAAAATATTAATGAATGTGTAGTGTAGGGTAATTTTTTTAAGATTTAAGTTTTTCAGGTTGGCAGCACTGGTTGGTAATGGCATCCAAACGTCATCTGTCAAAGTGAAAAGTGTACAGTATATTCTGCCATTTCATCATGGAAAGACTAACAAACGAGCAACGATTGCAAATCGTTGAAAGTTGTTATCAAAATTCATGCTCTGTGACAAATGTGCACCGTTTAAAACGACCATTTTATGGTCGTCATAATCGACCTGCTGAGTCAACAATTCATGCTGTTATCTCCAAATTTCGCACCAAATTTACTTTGCTGGACATAAAACCATCGACCCGCAAGCGTAAAGTGCGTACCGAAGAAAATATTGCAGGCGTAGTGACCAGTGTTAATGACGATCGTGAGATGTCAATATGTTGCCGTTCTCAGCAATTGGGCATGTGTTACTCAACCACAAGGAAAATTCTATACGTCGATTTGGGTTTGGAAGAATATAAAATTCAACACACACAAAAATTGAAGCTGAGTGGCCTACAACAACGCCTAATTTTTGGTGAATGTGCGTTACAGACGCTCAATGAAAATCCGCTGTTTTATCGAAAAATTTTGCTCAGCAATGAGGCTCATTTCTGTCGCATCTTGAGCAATGAACAGCCACATGCCATACATGAATTACTGATGCATCCCGAAAAAACGACAGTCTGGTGTCGTTTATGGGCTGGTGGCATCATCGGCCCATTTTTCTTCAAAGACGACCGTGGAAGAGACGTTACCGTCAACGGCGAACGATATCGAGCCATGATACGCGATTTTTTTTGCCCCAATTGGCTGAGTTGAACTTGGTTGACATGTAGTTTCATCAGGAAGATGCAACGTGCCACACTGCTCGTGAAACTATGGATATGTTGCGGGATGAATTTGGTGAGTAGCTGATCTCTCGATTTGGCGCTGTGTGGCGGTCCCCAAGATCTTGCGATTTAACGCCTCTTGATTATTTCTTGTGGGGTTATGCCAAGTCGTTAGTCTATGTGGACAAGCCGAACACTATTGAAGCCTTACAGGATAACATAGCACGCGTTATTTGTGGAATACAGGCCGAAACGCTCGAAAAAGTGACGAAAAATTGGACCTTCTGAATAGACATTTTGAGACGGAGCCGCGGACAACATTTGCATGAAATTATCTTAAAAAATTAAATGGCAAAAACCAATTTATCGATTCCAATAAAAAATTTTAATATATGATTCAAATTTGAGTGTTTTATTCGATTTAAAAAAAAAAAAACTGCGATTAAAAAATTTCTCTTTATATCCATTATTTTTGCATGCTATTGGAAACTTTATTAATTATAGTTTAAATGATCCGTTTTAAGTCAAATATGTAACGTTTTGTTTGATAACTACCTAATTAAAAAAGTTCATCCGCGGAATTTGAAATTCACCACAATGTTTGAGGAAAATTTGCATAATCACTAATGAATTTAACATAGTATTGTCACTAGTAGGAAACAATTTTTTTATGGTGTGTACGAACACATTTTCATTAGAGTCATTATAGTAATGAAAAAACAATCATTTTGGTACAATTTTTCATTTGATCACAGACATTTTGTTTCTGGATTAGAGTTTTCAGACCTTAATTAGATTGTAAAACAGTGCTTCAATCAAATGTGATTATGTGGCAGTCGAATCTAAATAAGTTAATAAACTTTTTAAATGTAATGCAATTTAATAAGAACAACCGATTTTTTTTAGATTTTGAAGAGGTATAAGAATGGTTCTTTGGAAATGTTAAATATGCTTGTATTGCGCTATGAAAAGTAACGAAAATGTTAATCTATTTGAACGACTTTCACTTTTGTCTTTTGCTGCGAATTTGTTATTCTGAATGTGTGGCAGTCGATTTTGACAAGCTTCTCTTGACGTGAATCTATCGCCATCTAATTCATTCGCCATAAACAGGAATAGACAGTTTATCATTTGATGCCAGGTTTGCCAGGTTTGAGAAGCCCCCACAGCTAGTGGCGAGTCACTATCCATGTGTGTGGCCTCGCATTGCCAACATAGAAGAGAATATATTATAACATACCTCCCATTGGCCAAAGCTAGCGGTTTTTAGTCATAGGGAATAGACGAGACGAGAATAGACGATTCCGCAACAATTCTACTAAATACACACTAAAATCTTCGCTGTTAGTCCTTGCTTGGCCACCGATTGCGCCGGTTCACGACAATTTCATCATGACCGTTTTCGCTTGACGCTGTTACTATTAATCCACTTTTCATCACCAATCACCTTTTTTCCTTCAGAAATGGGCCAATTTTGTTGCGATTCAGCAGCGACTTGCAGTTTATTAGTTTTTTTTTTTTTTTT
>JAHXMU010000445.1:7570-31936 GCA_019455685.1 Philornis downsi
TTTGGTAAAAAAAATTGGTTGGAAAAATTGGAAATTGTAAAAAATTCTGAAAAATCTGATTGTCGGAAACGATAGGGAATTCGGTTGATGTTACTAAATATTTTATGAAACTTTGTTGTTCCGATTAAAACTGTAAGCCATCAAATTCTTTGAAAACCAAAAAGTTATCGGTTGCGACAACCTCGAAGTGGTCTGAAGTGGTAAATTTTTGAGTGTGCGAGCATTGACTGGAAGCTGTCTTGATAGTTCTTTGCAAATCTGAAGCTATGCTATATTGTGGCTGCCTGGTTTTACAACTCGATTTAGTATTCAAAGAGCGGTATACAGTTGTTAATCTGGGCAATAGTTGCAATCATAATTTGCGTAAAATGGAGTGGTCCATCGCACAAAAGTATTGACGCCAAGACATATAACTTGTACTCGAGTGCGGTTGAGTCCACCATCGGGACAGAAACTTGCGATGTTACTCCTTGTACAACCGCAAACCTCTGGAGAGTAACAGAATGAGTAGGTAAGTCTAAATATAGAAATATGTATAATTACCGTATCTCATTCATGGTATGCAAAACCATATTTATTCTATTAAATGTCAACTAAGTTCAGCAAAAAAAAATATCATGTAATCTGAAATATATCCCGTCTCACTAATCTATCTTTACAAGTACTTAATCAAATGTTGTAGTTCTACGAATGGAATTCCTTTATTCTCACCATGTTTTAGCCACATTCATCCGTCTGTTTTGTCTATGATCCCATCGCAGTGAGTCATGGAAATAGCCTTGAATGGTTATATTTAGAGACGCCACATAGCGCTTATTATGCAGCCTAATGATGATGCTTTTCCATCTGGTAGGTACGAGAAGTACTTCTTCGTCTTTGGCCATTCTCTAAAGTCCAGTTGAAGTGGTGTTGCCGCTGCCGTTGATCTTTTTGCGCCAAAACAAGTTTTGAGCTTGACGTCGTGTAGTACCTCATTGGCCAGCCAAATGGTTAAGCATGGACAGCAACAGGATCCTTGGGCTCGGGCAGATGATGATGACTCTGATGGTGCTGGTGGTGGCGCACAGATTAGCTGTAAGAACAAAACACACAGTGTGAGACAAGTTTGGCGGTTTGGTTTTCATGGTGTTGTGGCTGTAGTACCCGCAAGTCAACCAAGCCTGGCTGTGACTCCTAACAAGCGGCAAAAAAAGAGTTTAAAATCCAGTTTGTCGACCAGACGCGTAAGTTGTCTTATGTTTTTGTGTTCTTTTTTCTTCTGCCAATTTTAAGTCCAAAAATAACGCAAATATTTAAAAATTTTTTGTTTTTACTTTGTGTGTGAGTGCGCGCGAATATGTCCGTTTACACATACATATACAGACATTGCAATAGTTATTGATCATATTTATCTTTTATTAAATTGCTATGATATGACTGAGGCGCTGTTTTCTTTTTTAATCTGACGAGCTCAAATATTCTGTATACATAGAAAATCATGTCAATACATACAAACAATCCTTTAAATCTACAGAATTTACACATTTAAAAATGCCAAAGGAATATTGAAAAGTCTGCCTTTTTGAATTTATCCTAACCATTCGCTCCTCATGTAAATACATGAACACTGCAAAATTTTATTATTTGCTGTGTTCATGTATCGTACGTGTCGCACATACAAATTTATGATTGTATGCAAGTACATGTGTACATTTTCATGTAGAATATTCATATCTATATCATGTATATAAATGTACACTGAAAGGCAACAGTATTTGTCACACAATTTGATTAGCCTAATTTATAGGGAAAACCGTAGTCCACTAAGGATAAAATATTAAAAGTCATGGGAATTGAAAGAATATTGTTCAAAAACGAAAAGTGAATAGAACAAGAAGAAGGACATACCTTTCTCTCAAAATTAAGTACAATTTAAAACCAAGGTAAGAATTGTGGAAATATCGATGGAGTTCTAGTTATCCCAAAATAAGGTGCTTCTGCATCTTTAGTACTACTATTGTACTGAATTACCTGATTTATTTACAATATCGGATCTCGAATTATTCGAAAAAAATACATTTTTCAGAAATCCGAAATCCAAAACATCCGAGTAAACCGGGTTTTTTCGCGCTTTCCCAATGCATCAAAGTTAAAAGAAAGAACATATATATTTCTTAAAAAAATTCGATCCATTATGAAAAATTAGCAGGTACCACATTTTAAGCCCGTTGGCAAAACTAGCTGACCTAACAAAGACGACACAAAAAAAAGATGGGAAAAAGATACACTTTTTCCAGTGTTATTCAATAGCTTCTATACCCTGTTCATAGTAATAACTGTGAAATTCTAAATTCATTTTTATCGCTAAATCTGGCGATAAAAATGCGTAGTGAAGCAATTTGAACCTTAATTCATTAATTTTGGCCATGAAAATAGTGAATGCGTGAACTGGAGCATTGTCTTGATGAAACAACACTTTCTTTTTCGCCTAATGCGGCGTTTTCCCATAATTTCATCACCTAAATGCTGCAATAAGTTAGCATATTATTCGCCGTTGATGGTATTTCCTTTCCGAAGATAATCAATAAAAATAATCCCATGCGCACCACAAAAAGCACACGCCAAACCTTGACTGTATCCCTGGTGATAAATCGACGCAAAAATTCTACTTTATTGTGGGGAAACATCGCCAAACACTCTACTGAAACATCTTCATGACGCTGTTTCTGCTCTATTAAAAGCAAGCGCGGCACCCATCTGGCACAGCTTTCCCATCTTCAAATCTTCGATCAATATACGATGTATAGTTCGAAATGTCTATCATTTCAGCTAGTTCACACATATTCAGCCGACGGTAATCTAATACTATTTTTGTGGATTTTCTTAAATGTGTCTGGCGTGGACACCTCAATTGCGGTGTTCGTCTTGGCGTTTATACGGCCACGTTTAAACTCTGCTACCTAGTATTTTACACGTGAGAGACGGAGCAGACTCCCTCAGAACAGAATATGGCTCGGCTTTAATATTGTTTGGACTGAGACCTTTCAAATGGAAAGATTGAATTACATAACGGTGAGCAGTTCTATTCGTGTTTGCAAATTCACTGAGATCATTTACTTTGATGGCTCAAATAAAAATACTAAACAACGTGGCTTCTTAAAACTTCAAACATTTGTTTTATAAGGTTGCTACTTTTCATCAAAATGTTATTTTTTTTTTTCAAATATCTGCCATCATCTGTACGTCAGGTCGGCTAATTTTGGGACCGCCATCGTATCTATATAATGTATGAAAATCATGCTTATTGAAATGGTTTGCTCGCACAGTAACCAAGGCTGGTAATGCTGATTTTTCACGTTTCCATATGAAAGAGTGATTGCTTAACCCGATATTACAAAGAGAAAAGACGCCATATTCTATAGGTTTTCTTCAATGAAGGCGATAACGCAAGCCAAGCAGTTTAAATTGTGTATAGTAATCATGGTCCTGCTATTCCAACAGTCGATCATGCACAATTTTGATTTTGTCGATTCCGTTCCGGTAATTTTGGTGTCAAAGATGCACCGGTCTCCGGAATGACAATTGTCGAAATAATTGAAATTGTCAAATCCAACGATTACATAACCGTACACTGCTTCAATTACCCAGAAGCTAAAAATTTAGAACCACTTGAATAAGACTGTACAAAATTTCCATCTGCGAAACGATGGCGAATAGCAACAAAATCGACCCATCTCTGAAGCGGGTGGTGACTGGTGACGAAAAATAGGTCACTTACGAAAACGTCAAGCGAAAATGGCCGTTGCCGAATCGCACTGAGCTGGCTCAACCGATGAGCCAGGATTTTGCTACGACTTTGGTGTGATTCGCAGAGGATTATTTACTAGGAGATGCTTCCTTTCGGTCAAACACTTAACTGTGGTCCGTATTATCAGCAATTGAACCGTCTGAAGGAAGCAATCGCCTAGTAGTGATAAGTTTTGACCAATACGAGAGGAATTGTTCCAGCAGGGCTACACCAGGCTATACCAACCGATACACCTTGTTAGGAGCTCCGGGAGTTTGATTGGGGGCTTGTTATGCATCCATCTTGTAGACCGGACCTGACACCAAATGGTTAGCACCAGTTCCTGAGAAACATTTGTAGCTTATGAAAATGGACTGCCACAGTTTTCCGTCAATAGGAACGATCAGAATAAATTTAGTCATTTTTATCAAACTATTCGTGGCCTGGAAAATTATGTTTCGTACTCGGCACTCTGCCATCCTGCCAGCCAGACATCATGAATTATCTTAAGGTATTTAGGATCTAACTAATGTCTTCCATTCTCCGAGCATTGTTGATGTAACCACTGAAGAAAACTGTGTTCAATTGAAAGCTCACGGTTAAGTCACCACTTTTGTACTAAGTTTTAACTAGTTTTACGCATTCTTTGGTTAAACAATCCATATTCGTAAATGACAAACTTTTCACTAAATAAAACTTCAGATGACAGGTATTTTATAGGTGACAACCTTGCCAGATCGGCGGTTTTGACACTATTCCTGTGGGAGAAGGTATAGAAGAAATGAAAATTTGTTTTTTTCCTAAATTGTTTTCTTTTAGGAAATGTTAGCAATTTTGCTTTTTTGCAGTTTGTGCAAAAAAAAAAAACGACGGAAACCCCGATTAATTCGATTTTCATCGAATCTTATATTTAAATACCAATTTTCGACAAAAAATATTTTTCGGATTGTGCCGAAAAAGTCGGGTATTTATATATTCTAATTAAACCCTAGTTTTACGGCTTTGAAGAAAATATCATCGCCATAACATAATTGCTACACGTCGCGGCTGCATTATTATACTTCTTGCTCATGGCGAATACATTTCGGCGCAAGTGTTTGTACATGAGAATCCACTTTTCCTGAACTAAATATGCAGTACATTTAGCACGGATTCGGAGGAGGGTTAATGAAAACAACAACTAAATTGGTTTGCATTTAAAGTGAAGTAGTCATTCACTCGGATATTGTGAAATTTTCATCTACGCTTGTATGGATATAGAGGGGGAGGATTGCAGCCACATAGAGCTCATTGAATTGGAGATGACCCATTGATTATCTGGCTATAAAAGCGTTGTTATTGTTATTGCTATTATTGTTGTTGTTGTTAATAAAATTATTTAGCACATTGTTAAACAAACAATACAAATGAATTCTTATCGCCATTTGGAGTGGTATTTTGTTTTCATTTCGATTGTTGTATTTGTTTGTTTATGTTTGATATGTTCGTTCATGTGATGATATAATATCAGCGCCGCATGCCAAACTATCCACCACCACCTACACCGCCGCCGCCGTCGCCGTCACCACCCCAACCACTAGCACCATCGACCACCATCTCCAACGCCTGCACCCACCCATGCACCGCATACACCCACTATAGACCAGATTGCAGCTAATAATGTTGCTCTTCTTCTTCTGCGCTAATGCATTACAGCTATTACAACAATAAAGTTATGTTTGCGGCATTCTTGTAATTGCAAACTGAAGTTTAGTCGTAGTTGAGCTCTCTGTGTACTCACTCATATGCTCTCTTCCACCACATATTAGTATTTTTACTACTTGCAGACACACATCCACATGCGAGTATGTTGTAAGTATGTATCTATGAAAACATAACAAACACTCTCATAGATGCCGGCAAAACACTTGTGTAATTATTCCAAACTTTATTCCAGTCCATCAGCAGCCACCAACAACAGCAACGACTGAAGAGTTGGTCTTTCCAACTGCAAAATCGCTGATGGAACTGATAACATCACTCACTTACTCACTCACTAACTCACTCACTCACATCATCGAAACACTTGGGGGAGTCACACACATCGTGCAAAATACCATGATATTCTACGGAGAGTCCAACAGACAAAGAGACCCGCAGGCAAGTATACAAAGCGCGAGACTGGAATTGAGAAATATACGTACGTACATCTTGACAATGTTTTGTACTCTGCTTGTACTGGCTGCAGTTAGTCTTCAGTTGTTTAATGTTAACCCATATCGCCAGTGAGCCCCATAGACTTAGTTGGCAGTGTAGTCATCACACCAGAACTTCTGCCTGGGATCGAACACGACAATGAGGGAAAATCATTTCGGCGGATGTTGTTGTACGAGTATATTTCGAAGAGTAATAATAGCGGGATGAGGCATGTGGCAGGTAATGTTCGCTTAAGATGTTATTTGCAACTCTTCAATAGATTCCAGTTATACGCAGTTAACACAGCAATCAATCTTTTAGGTCGTCTTAAAAAATGTGTCAAAAACACTTTAAATAATGCCATTCATTGCATGTTGAATATTCTAAAATTCGCCACAGAGTACTTACATATATAACTGATAAGTGGTAACGACTATAAACCGCACATAAGAAAGAATTGCAAGCGTTTCCGCATTTCTTCTCAAATCTATCGAATTAAGCTTCGATGACATCTCAAAAACCTGGTGCTTCCAAGGGAGTTTTGTTCACTCACTGCCATGCGTAGAGCGCTTCGTCTAGGCTTTTTCTGGCTGGGACAATTTTATTCAAACGCATACATATGCAACTTAACACAGTCAGCGCAGTCTCTGTATTTTTATGCGCCTCTCACATCGATGTCAATACGCAGCTTACACATCCTGCGAAAAATACGACGCCGATACTTTCCATGGAATAGGATCGTATATTTATACCCTTATCCAGAGGGAAGGCCATATATATCATTTGTATGATAATTTCATAATTTCATAATTTCGACTTTTAAAACAGAAGTTGTTGTTTTTACCTATCTAAGTTCACTTTTTTGCTAATAGCGGAAATAAATTTTTCCTAATTTTAAACTTTTTTGTTGTATTAATAACAAAATTCTAAGTATATAAAACAAAATTTTAAAAGAAGCACTTATTAAAAAGTTATACGTAATTAACGTTAAAAATTAAAAAAGTAGATTTTTCGAAATTTTTCTGCGGAAAAAGTAACTAAATCCTTCTATGATTATAAAAAAAGAAACTTGTTAAGAAAAGTGCAACATATTTATAATTTTCTGAAACACAACTTCATAATGGACGTTGTGTAGGAAAACATTTTTGAAAATTACAATTTTTACGAGAATCAGAACCTACCGAATTGAATTAATTTCCATTAGTACCAAAAAAGGAAACCTGATATTTATGGCCTGATGTGCTGTGAATAATTGTGCAAAGAATATTTTGCGCCCGTCTATTAATAGGGCAACTACAGCAAAAAACAAAAACAACATTTTTGTTGCTATAAATCTTTACTTTTTTTCTTTCGAATGTATATCTTTTTCGACTAAATGAATTTAAGAAGTTGTATCATTTTAAATATTTCAAATTCTCGAGGTGCTCTATTTTGAGGCATTGTGGCGCAGCCCCCTTTAGAAATATAAGGTTCAAATTTAAAACTTAAACTCAAGTACACCTCTGCTAGAGCCCTATATTATCAAAATCGGACCACCCGTTTAGAAACTGAAATTTATTTCCAACCACTGTGAGCCACCGCAGCCACGTATTTTCCAATCGTCTCAAATTGGAAATCCGCCGAAGACATCGGCTTGGAAATGTGGTTTTGACTGGGCCAATTTAAATTGTTGCAGTATTCAAAAAAAAAAATTCGATATACTTTTGAAGTGACCAAATGTATAGTGTAGGCTTCACTAAATAGGTCATAAAACGATGTTTAACTATGGTGTTTCGGACGGAATCCCGTTTTCTATGGCCTTGGACACTTAAAAATATGTGTATTAAATCAGTTTTTACTTGATCTATACAGGGTTGCCCATATTCGACGGACCCATGTTTTTAAAAAAAAAATCAAAGAAAAAATAAAAATTTGGCGGTTGGCAATCTTATTCATTTAATTTGTTCCAAGTAGATTTGTTTACATCAATTTTTGAATATGATATCTCTCAAATGGCCGCCTCTGGCGTTGATGGCGTATTGTGCCCTTTTTGCAGCATTTTCCATCGTTTTCGCCAACATTTCGGCCGGAATAGCGGCTATTTCTTCACGAATGTTGTCCTTGAGCTCTTCTACGGTCCTTGGCTTGTTAACGTAAACCTTTGACTTCAAATGTCCCTACAAGAAGAAGTCAGCGGGCGTCAAATCGGGCGAACGCGGTGGCCAGTCCAAATCACCACTTTTCGACATCAAACGGCCCGGAAACAAATTCTTCAGAAAATCGATTGTTATGCGACTTGTGTGCGGTGGAGCGCCGTCTTGTTGAAACCAGAACTGCCTCATACGCTTTCGACGAATAATTGGCATCACAAAATTGGTCATCATGTCGCGATAACGCTCCTGGTTGATGGTAACAGCATGGCCATTTTCGTTTTGGAAGAAAAACGGCCCAATGACCGTTTTCGCACTAACGCCGCACCAAACTGCGACTTTTTCGTCATGAAGAGGCAATTCTTGAATCTCCTGAGGATTTTCAGTGGCGTAAATACGGCAATTTTGCTTATTTACGGTCCCATTCAATGTGAAATGGGCTTCATCGGACATGATAATTTTGTTCCAAAATTGCTCGTCATCATCGGCCATTTCGATGACTCGTTGGGCCCATTCCAATCGACGAGGCTTGTTCGCAGGCAACAATCTTTGCGTCAATTGAATTTTACGGGAACAAATGCAAATCAACGCGAATAATCCGTTGTAAAGTGGATCGAGCCATGCCCAACTGCTGAGAACGGCGTTTTTGGGATGTTCTTGGGGACCTCTCAACACTGGCTCGTACGGCAGCGATATTCTCGGCCGATCGCCTTGGTCGACTTTTATTTGGCCTCTTCGGATTAGAAAGAGCCTCACCAGTCGAAAATTTTTCGTATAAACGCTTAATGGTGTTCTTAGAAGGCGCACTTCTCACATTTTTTAATATTTTAAAAGCACGTTGAGTTTTCACAATTGACTTCTTCTGTTGAATGTAAATTTCAACTATTTCAGAGCGCTCGCGTGGCGTGTATTGTTCCATGGTAAAAATCTGCTTGGACTGACGCTTCAAACGCGGTATGTCATTAAGCGATCTGACATCTCTGTCAAAAGTTATGGCGTTGCCAGATGGGTCCGTCGAATATGGGCAACCCTGTACATAAAAGAGGGGTTGAAAAAGAGAAATAATTCTTCTAAATATGTAAACAAATATTTCTATTAAAAATCACGATTTGTATCCTTTTCTACTTTTTTTAGTTAAAGGTTGACATTCCCATGAAATGGAAATACTTTTTTATGCCAAATGCATGGCTATCCTTCCAACAGAGTTCGGTTTATACAAATTTTCTATTGCCATTCCGAGCTTGAGGGTGGAACGCAGATTAAACGAATTTTTTGCTTTCTATAAAATCTTCAGTAGCTGAAAATTTATCTCAAATTTCATTTGGATGGTATGAAGCCCTTGACTTCGGAAATACTATTACAGGGATGTTTATGTCACAGAAAGTAAATTTTGTTAATTTTATATCACTACAATTAATTGAAATGCTAATTGTTATGAAAGCAAAACGAGTTCGGCCGTTTGCAATAAAAAATTAATCCCTTTTTGCACAAGTCTTTGCCAATTATTTTTTGTGTGCAGATAAATGACTAAAGAGCAAACGAATAAACGGAATGTATAGGTGAAAATTTTGACATTTCCAATGTTGTTTTTAAATAAATATTGAACGCATTTCCCATTTTAGCACAGATATTCTGATATTTGATGCAAATGTGAACTATCAAAAGCATTAACACAACTAGAGATAAATCAAATCGCAATCGCAATAAATTTTAACAAACATCGACTGCTTTTCTATTTGAGTTGCATCTTCTTTCCACAAAGGTGATAAAGCGGAATGCCCTTTGATGCCATTTGCCACACAATACCATCATTTAATTGAATTTTTCTGAATTGATATGACCACCGGATTGAACGCGTTTCGACGCAATTCGCTCTAAATTGATTCAATTTATAAATATTTTCTAAAAAATATTAAATATTGTAAGCCGGGTTTTAAACCACCGCCGATCATTACAATTTCCAGCCGTCGTCACCATCGACAACTATATATCGGTTTCAAACTCTGTGCTGTACGTTATAACTCCAGTAAATCTATTCGTAATATATTATCTAACATACTGCATAATAATATATTGTCTAACATATTCACATAATGCTCTGAATTCCTTTCCCATCTATGGGGTGATTTTTTAAGATTTAAGTTTTTCAGGTTGGCAGCACTGGTTGGTAATGGCATCCAAACGTTATCTGTCAAAGTGAAAAGTGTACAGTATACTCATCATGGAATGACGAATCACCTACTGCGACGTCTAATTTTTGGTGAATGAGCCTTACAAATGATCAATGGAAATCCGCTGTTTTATCGAAAAATTGTGTTCAGCGATAAGTCTCATTTCTTGCTGACCGGATACGTACACAAGCAAAACTTTCGCATCTGGATTGATAAACAGCCACATGCCATACATGAATTACCGATGCATTCCGTAAAAACGACAGTATGGTGTGGTTTATGGGCTGGTGGCATCATCGGTCCATTTTTCTCCAAAGACGACTGGGGAAGAAATGTTACCGTCAACGGCGAACGATATCGAGCCATGATACGCGATTTTTTTTGTCCCAATGGGCTGAGTTGAACTATGTTGACATGTGGTTTCATCAGGACGGTGCAACATGCCACATTGCTCGTGAAACAATGGATATGTTGAAGGATGCATTTGGTGAGCAGCTTTTCTCTCGATTTGGCCCTGTGAGTTGGCCCCAAGATCTTGCGATTTAACGCTTCTTGATTATTTCTTGTGGGGTTATGTCAAGTCGTTAGTCTATGTGGACAAGCCGAACACTATTAAAGCCTTACAGGATAACATAACACAAGTTATTCGCGGAATACAGGTCGAAATGCTCCAAAAAGTGACGAAAAATTGGACCTTCCGAATGGACATTTTGCGACGGAACCGCGGACAACATTTACATGAAATTATCTCTAAAAATTAAATGGCAAAGACCAATTTATCGATTCCAATAAAAAAAATTATTATATGATGCACATTTGAGTGTTTTATTCGATTTTTAAAGAAACTACGATTAAAAAATCGCTCTATACAAAAAGTAAGGGCCGATAATTCTTCGCGACGACATTGCATCAATCCATACAGTCACTTTAAGTGTTGCATTTCGGGTTCGATGCACCAGGTAAATGTTGAAAAGCGGTCAATTGCCATGTTAACAAAGTCTAGCTCTTGATTGGCATCCTGTGGCTTGAATTATTGTGGCCATAGAATTTTGTAGTCGTGCAGCATTAGGTCTTTGTACAAAATGCGGTGTAGTGATATTATAGGGTTATCTACTTAGTGGTTTCGAAACCGCCGGTCTGGCACGGCTGTCAGCTGCTAAAAACCTGTCATCTGAAGTGTTATTTATTTAGTGAAAAGTTTGCCATTGAAGAATATGGATCGTTTAACAACCGAATAATACATAAAAATGGTTAAAACTTACTATAAAAGTGGTGATTCAAACGTGGGATTTCCATCCAACAAAATTTTCTTCAACGATAGAGCTCATTTCTCACTCGGTGGTTACGTCAACAAGCAGAATTGGTACGTATGAATATGGGGCTCGAAGAATCTAGAAGTGATTGTGGAAAAGCCATTGCATTCGGAAAAAGTTACTATCTAACGCATTAGGTTCTGTAGATGTCGTTGCGCCGTATCTTTTTCGAAAATGATGCTGGAAGAACTTCAAAAGGATCCACTGCTGCAACCAATCCAGAGGGGGTCCAAGGATTATTATGAAATAAAATTATAGCTTTATGTGAGATTTATTTAACTTTATTTTTGAGACCCAAAAATGGTAATCCTGTTTATGTTGTGATTAATACTCTGTATTTCCTACCGTTTTCGATAACATTGGTCGCCTTGATTTTGTTGAGGTTTTCAGTGTTGTACCGGACTGTTCAAACTTTTGAACCATTTTCGAATGAGAGGAATGCTTGGCGAAAACTTCTTCTACGCGTTTTTGTAAGACTTTATTTATATTTTTTGGTTTTTGCAAGATTCTGTCAAAAAAGACCTAACAAACAGTATATAAATTGGCAGTTACTTCGTAAAATTTTTCAATATATATATTGTGGAACAGCTTCCAAGAGAGTGTATTGAAAATAACAAATTTAGACTTCTTATGTCAATTGATTAGCTATTTTAAATTCTGCGTACATTTAAATATTTTATAACTCTAGGTAAATAACTCTTTATAACGCTAGGTAAAATAATAAAAGAACAAATAGAACAATTTATGAATAGAAAATAGGAAAACACCAGATCACCGTTTTTGAGATATTATCCTTTAAAGGAAATTTTTCTTGTTCCAAAAAGAATACGTAAATAGAATATGTAAACCTTAAATCTCCAAGGTTGAAAGAGATCTTTCAATTCTTCATATAACCTGCTACTTTGAGTAGCGGTCAATTCGATTAACGCTGACGAGGATTGCTACAGTTAAGGTCTAGTATTGTCTAAGCTGTAGAAACGGTTTAGTGCATCTAAAAATAGAAATTCACATACATAAACACGCTGAATAAGCGCAGCAGTGTTTTGCTCCCTTCTTGTAATGAGAATATTGTACTGTTGAAATAAAAAAAAAAGATGTCGCTTTTTCAACCACCCTACATATTGTACTAATGATCCTTGACAGCCATAAAAACTGCCAAAATATTTCCAGTTTCATTTGTTTCAATATTATTCGCATTTGGCCTGTAGTAGCGTGCCCTACACTCCACTAATTTTTTTGTTTTCATTTCTCTTATTCCGAAGTTAAGTTTTAGTCAAAGTTACGAATAATTTCTACGTCTGCTAAAATTACCAAAAAAAAAAAAAACAAAAATATTAAGTGACCTTTATTCAATAGCGAATGCTCTCGCCTCTGCTGCTGCCGAAGCTGCAAGTATTTAAAGTTGTATAGACCTAACTCGATTCTATAAAGATTTGTTTTTGTTTTGGTGTTTTTCTTCGGTGTATTTACTCGATTCATAACAAAGTGATAAATCTTGTTTATTAAGTTTATGAAGTAAATGATGTTAACGAAAAACACCGAGCGCAAAAACAGAAAACAACGAATAAAACACTTTATCCTGTTGTGGGTAAACATGTTGCCCGCCCGCTCTACCCCTTTCGAACCGTTGCTCTCGACAGCATGCATGTGTGCGTGAAGCTACTCGTGAGAGAATTCAACTGCCGAACTATGCAGTATTGTCTCTTTGTTATGTGACATAACCCAGCGAAGAAGGCAATCTCGTGTTGAAAATGTTCTAGGCAGAAAAAAGTGGTTATTATTTGTAAGGCAAAAATCATCATAAACAAGCATATTCATCATTCATATTGAAAGAGTTTATTCTCGTTTTGATAAGTCGCCGACGTTACTTTCCAATTCATTTGTGATGCTTTCTTGTTCGATAGATATCTTATCGACGTCTTGCTGTCTCCATTTGTTATCTTAACATGTAATGATAGAGATCGTTCGATAAGATCTCAACAAATTGAATGTTGTTCCATTTCTGAATAAAGAAAACATTTTCTATTCTGATTGCCTTCAATTGACTTTGTTTTGTTGTTTTCCTTCGGCGTTGATTATGTAAATCGAAATATTTGGGAATTTTTTTAACACTCCTTCCACATAATTCATATTTGGAAACCAGGTTTACAATCTAGAGCAGAAATTCTGTGCATATCATGTGGTTTTATCCCAAAGTTAATTTTTCAATTTTGACGATACACCAAAATAAGTAAGAACAGGAGTTGACTGCATTTGAAACTTTTCGCTCAGAGAGAGTGTGGTCGTTGCATCTCTTACTCTTCTCCTTAATTCCACGCTCAAGTTAATTACCTTACTTAAAGCCGAAGTATATGAAAATATGTCCACAATAAAAATTATGATTGTCAAGTTGTACGGAGTGCCCATAAAAAGTAGAATCTTTGTTAGTCGAAACAAATAACTTGACTTTGTTGTTATTTCCCGTCCGATACACCCGTGCTGAGCCCTTCTAAATCATTGAGAAGGCTGTAGTACCGCCTCACAGTTGCGAGCAAATGTGTCTACATCATCAACATACGCAATGGACATATGACATTAATTGAAGGTAGCACCGGTCGTGTTTAGTGCAGCTTTCCTTATTATGATTTCCGCACGACAGCCTGTCGCCCTACATATTTTGCGTATTTTTTATATGTATAATTTTCGCAATGATACCAAATTCGACCGAATATGACTGAGTATCAAAGACAGCTTTATAGTCTTCAAAAAACAAATAAAAATAAAAAATAAATAAATAATAATACGTATATACCTATTTTTGTTGCATCTTCTCCAGGATTTCTCGTAGTTTGAATATTTGTCTAACTGCCGATTTACCTGGTCTAAAGCCGCACCGATGAGTTACAATCAGATCAGATATAAAAGGCTTTATTCTCTCTCATATGTCGCACTCATGAGAACATTATAAGCAATGGGTAAAAGTCTGACACAACCTTAGTTGGTACACACACTTGGATAGGCTTTTCTAAAAATAGAACAAATTTCCTATCTTTGTTTTCATATTACGCGGAGGAGGCCTGTTCCATAACATTTAACTTTTACCTATTTGGTAGAATATTCGGGCATCGTCTCTATTCTTGCACCTTTCCATAGCCTTTCCATTCTCTCTACGGAGGTTTTTTTTTTTTTTTTTTTGCTTACAAAGGCGATCGGCTTCTCTCTTTCTTACAGCGTTCTTTCACAACACCTACTACACTTGTCATCTTTTTCCTCAGAAGCAATGCGATATTCTTCAATGGTCCACATTTAGCTTTCTTTGTCCTTGGTACGTTCGGCTCAATCTCTTGCGTATCTTAGGTACAACCGGATGGTGAATCGATTCTCTGTTCCCACTTCGGATCACACACAAGTCCTTGATATCATGCCTTCCATATATTACTATATCCTTTCTCTTGCTATGATCGATGGTAGCCATGTTCTCTTGCAGATATTTTTATATGAGGAACGGGTTTCATTACCCAACATGTTACACGCCGTTATAGCGTGTGTTGGTTCGTAGTCTGAATTATCCGACTGTTAGGCCAAGAACATCTGTCCTTCATATGTTGGCATTAAAATCTCTCAGAATAATTTAAATAACGTAGTCAAAGTAACGGTCTGGCAAGGCTGTCAGCTGTTAACTACCTGTCATCTGAAGTATTATTTATGTAGTGAATTTACGAATATGGATCGTTTAACAACCAAGGAACGCGTAGAAGTAGTTAAAACTTACTACAAAAGTGGTGATTCGAACGTGGGTTTTCTATCGAACAAAATTTTCTTCAGCAATGAAGCTCATTTCTCACTCGGTGGTGGTTACGTGAACAAGCAAAATTGTCGTATATGGGGCTTAGAGAATCCAGAAGTGTTTGTGGAAAAGCTATTGCATTCGGAAAAAGTTACTGTTTGGTGCGCATTATGGTGTGAAGGTGTCATTATCCCGCATTTTTTCGAAAACTACCTCAAAACGATCCACTGGTACAGCTATTCCTTAGGCAGCCATTTAAATGACATTTTATTTCGTGCATAATGGCAAACGCCTAAGCATTATAATGAAATAAAAATTTCATCGGAATCATAGCCTTCTGCGTATTTTATTTAACTTTACTTGAAACTGAAAAATGGATAACCTTATATTTTTGGTTTCCTTGCGTTTGGTTTTCTTCGGAAAGGTAGACAAATCTACGCGATGAATAAAATTTTGTACCTTGATTGCGGATTGAACCGTGACACAAGGTATATAAACCTCTTGTTCACTACAAATTAAGGATCTAATTCAATAACTTTTACATATACTGGATGACGACGATGTCAGCTCTATATTTAACAGGGAAATCCGTCAATCGGATCGGCATCTTCTCTCTAAAATATATATTCCAGGTGCATATTCTTAAATTATAGTTCTTATAACTTTTACAGAGCTCTTTAATATTTGGGGGTTTCTCCTCGCTTTTTTTCTTGCTTCTCCTTTATGTTTCAGTAAGATATTTTATTTAATACAAGCGGCTTATTAGGGCGCGGCATCTGATCTTCATGTTAAAGCTGCCTACGAGCACTAGGCTGGTGTAGAGGGGTGAGTTTCAGCAATAGGTGCAACCTACTTTCCTAAATACATCGGTGTTAGTATGCTATTTAGCTCACTCAAACTGACTTTGACTAACACCAGACGGATGTCTGGTGGTGATACAAGAAATACTTGTCCAAAGATCGCAAGTCGTTGTCTGGTTAATAACAGATAATAATTAATACGCCGCTAAGAGTGTAATTAAAATTTCTATATTCCTTAAATTATATCATTAACTATCAAATGAACTACTATAAGTAAAAACGTAGATAAGAATGCGATTTGGTAGAAATTTCTCTAAATACAGTATGCAGCGAAAGAACATGAAACCATAGTCAAAGTACATCGATGTGGCATCACAAATCCCCTCAATTTTTGTTCAGGCCTAAGAATTCATTTCTCAATTAGGATATGTTTTCTATTTTATTCAATAAATCGGAATGTTTTATTCAATATTAGATAAGCCAAAAATAAAAAAATTTAAAATATCATGATAAAACCCGAAAGAAGCCTACATAATGACAAATTGACCGGTTAGTATTGCAACCAATTCTGTGCCTCCGAGTCAAATTAGTGTTAGACAAAAAATTCTTCATATGAACAATATAAAAAAATATAACAATTTGCAAACCCTTCCAGGATTTTAGCGCTTAATTGTTTTGCTGGTTCGCTTCAAAACACCACAACATAAAACTGCCACAAGCTGCCATTCTAATATTTTTTATTTTTATTTCATTTGCTTTATGTTTTTGTTTTTTAAATTATACTCCATGTTTAGTTTTTACGATAGAAATAGCTAAAAACAAATCGTAGAACTGGCAGTTTTTAATGCAAGTTGTAAAAACTGGAACTGAAAGAGACTACTCAATGATGTAGTTTAAAAATGTCTGTACGACATAGTTAACTACGTAAGTGGAAAAAACTTTGCAGTTATCGTGAGAGATTTTTTAAGAGTGGAAAAAACATGGTGACAGTCGTAATGTTGGTCAAATAATAATAAAGCGAGTTATAGGTCATATTGTGACTCGGTGGTGACAAGGATGATCCAAATCGTAACCGAAACCAGGTTTTTACGTCGACGTGAAACCAGAGTTTTGTTTTTTTTTTTTGTGTTTTAGCAAATAGCGCAAAAAATATAGATGCGGCACAAAAAAAAAATTGATCAAGGACTTTAACCTAAATTTTAATTCTAGTTTGTTTGTTTGTTTAGGGTCTCAAAGACCATTTTTACTGCTTCTTTAAAGTTATGACAACTTTTTAACTTGTTAACAGCTTAATAATATCTGATCGTAAGTGTTCAGGGCAATATTGGGCTTAACAAGAAATGTGTGTTTAAATTAACCAATAAACAACCCAGACCAGTAATATACAAGGGTTCTATAAATCGAATTTTGACTAGCCGAATTTTTGCAAGAAAAAGTTGCAAATGTCGAAATCGACTTTTATGTTGTGAAAAAGTCGACTTTGTCCATTTTGTTTTAAATTTTTGTTTTTTTTTTCTTTTTGCTGCCAAATAGTTTTTTGTAAAATATAAACGACTTTGCATCAGCCTCAACGTAAAGAAATAGTATCAGTAGGTATCTGTAGATATAAGACATCAACTTTTAAAAGGGAACCCCGAGCGGACAGCTTCCAGGATTTTCAACGAAATATCACTAACATATTCGATTCAACTTTACAAAGGGAAACAACTGTTGCAATCTCTTTACATAATACTCTGCTCCATACACTCTAACTCATAGAATCCATCAGATATTAAAATTTTTATTTAGACATTTCGGAACAAAATTTGAATTTCCATGGATAAATCTACTTTATGAGGTTCCTAAAGGAGTATAGAAAATGAATTAGATCTAAGTTTATCCAATGCTTGATGTGTGATAAATTCGGTGGAATATAATGGAATTGAAGGAAATATGTGAGTCTAAGAATATTTGGTTAAGTAGATTAATTTAGTGCAGGGTGGCGCACGAATCGTGCAACTGTCAACTGTTAGTGGGGACTGATACTTAAAAGTTGGAGCAGCTTCTTTTACCCAAAAACTGTAACGAAGATGTATCCTTGGTACTAACAAGATGGAAAAGCTTCACACATAGTCAGACCTGTCATGGCGGCGATCCAGCGAAAATTCCCATGCAAATTAATATACAGGAACTGCACTTTCCGCTAGCCCTTAAGGTCACCTGACTTGACTGCACCAGACTTGTTTTTATGGAGTTATGTCAACCAAGGTCAACCGAGGAATTGAAGCAGTACATTAAAACAATAATTAGAGCGATCCTGCAATGAATAATTTTCTGATCAGGTGTCGCATATGCGAGAATAAGTATGACCCTGTGGTCAAACTCTGGAGAAAACAGCTTTAGGCTATAGGAGAGCAATTGCGTTCCCTCTGAACGATGTCAGACCATACAGATCAATAGAACCTCCGGCAGCTTGATGGAAAACTTATTGTGCATCCAATCCAGTCGCTGGTAGAGACTTTGTGCTCGAATGTGGAGTTGCATTGCAACCGGGTGCTACAGACCCATAGAGTAGCAGAGGTGGTAAGATAGGCCTCACCTCCGCCAATGGGGATTATGTTCCATACTAGCATAATCAATTTGGTATCTCCTGGCTGCGAAGAAAGGGCTGCCAATATGTGTTAATAGCACAATTGTCAGCCCCTTTTACTAGATAGCCCAAGTTTTTACTTGGTTATCCCAGGGGGGCGTCGGCAATCGCATTGTAATATGCCCAGTGTGTCGCACACCGTGGGTAAGGCCTTCACGACGAGACTCACGTTAAACCCTCATGGACTTCTGTGCATCCATCTTATAGTCCGGACTTCACACCAAGTAGCTACCACCCGTTCCTGTCTAGTGAAAATGATTTTGTTGCTGAAAAACTTCCCTCAAGAGAAGCTTGCGAAAATCAGCTGTCCCAGTATTTGCCAATAGAGACAAGGGTTTTTATGAGAGAGGTATAATAGAA
The DNA here is from genome assembly GCA_019455685.1 of Philornis downsi. Lineage (NCBI taxonomy): Eukaryota > Metazoa > Arthropoda > Insecta > Diptera > Muscidae > Philornis > Philornis downsi. Next base: position 26,680 of record JAHXMU010000445.1, read on the forward strand.
ATAGATTTAAAATGGAAATAAGTTGTCGAATAAAACGAATACTACATATTTGACAAAAATCGGATTTGAACTTTGTTTATTGAAGGCTTCCAATGTCGTTCAAAAAATATGAATTTCTTTTTATTACACCTTATATTTCCTTAACAATGACATAACTGCCAAATTTTACCATCCTGACTCAAATCTTATCGTTTGCAATTTCGCTTTTGTACTGACTTAATCTTATGGTCAATTCCTTACAAAAATGTCATATTAGGAAACTGATATTTAATTTGGATTTATTATTTTTTTTTGCCAACGCCAATGATTCGGCTATATTGAATCTCATGTTTTTCTAAGTTGGCAACACTGTGATAAACATTTGTGCCAAATTTTACATTGTATATGTTATCAGTGTTTGATCTACTTTTAGTTTTGTGCGACGCAAAAAGTAGTTTCGACGATTTTTAGCAAAATTTGAGCAAAAAGTTGCATTAAATTTTGTTTCCGTAATGGAATTTCTACTGCGGAAACGTTAAGAATTTTGGGAAATGTTTACATGTGGAATAAATAATTCGAAGAAGGTAGAGAACGAATTGACGAAGAGTGCCATAGACGAATATAACCCCCTATCGATGAAAATCACAACAAACCTGGCATACATATGTTGCTCAAAAATCGCCAGTAAAAAATTGGTGACCTTGGATGATGGTGGCATTCCAAAAGGGCAGTCAACTTAATTGTAAAAAAATATTTTGGGCCCTAATTGGTACATTATAATAAACTCATAATGTACCAATTAAGGCGCAAAATATTTTTTAAACTGGCAACATTGAATATTACACTAGCCTACAAATTTAGAAAAAAATTGACTGCAGAAATGAAGCATGTTTTCTAACTAATCTGGGTGCGCTGAATTCGAATCTGGCATTGGCCTATCACGTCTTGTTTATTTTTATCGCATGCTGACAATACTCTAAAACAGTCAATAATGACGCTACAATTTCACAAATATTAATTTGAGAGAAGCCCACATTAACTTAAAATTTACCTAATAGTAGCGTTTAAGCATGCCAGGGAGATTGTGTGTTACTGATTCAAGCTATTTTTGCTTTGTGTGCGGCGAATATTTGGTTGGAAAAAGAAGGATATGCAATATCAAAATCATTAAAATATGCATATTTATAATATTTTGGTTTTGTTGTCAGAAACTTGAACAAACCGTGGATACCGACAATGTTTTGCAATAGTCGCAGAACTGCATTATACAAGTGCTCAAATGACATGAAGATCTATTTCGATTTTTCAATTCCAGTATCTTGGAGAGAGTCAAGTAACAAAAGTTGCTGGATTCAATACGAAAAATCGAAAAAATATTACTTACGCGAATGTCCCATCGGTTTCCAAACCAGTTCAACGTCCACAAAATGATCCATTACCAGTCATTCCCAGTGCTACGAGCTGTAAGTCCGAAACATCTTTCACCAGCAGTGGTAGTTTGTATCAGGCTGACGAAAAACGCCATTTGGTGACTCAAGCTAAGCTGAATAATCTAATTCGGGATTTACATTTAACGAAGTAAGACGCAGAATTGCTAGCTTCACGCAAGCAGCAGTGGGAGTGGATCTTGCAGTTGGGACAAAAGTAGCAATCTATAGAGACAGAAGCTTGGAATTGGCTGCATATTTTGAAAAGGAACACTCTATTCTATACTGCACTGATGTTAGTGGTTTATTTCAAAAAACGAATCAGCCATATGACAAAACTAAGTGGAAATTATTTATTAATGGCTCTAAGTACAGTTTAAAGGCTCTTCTTTTGCATAATGGGAATGAAAACCCATCCATACCGTTAATACAAAGGAAAATTACGAATCAATGACTAAAATTTTGACATTATTCAAACACAGAACAGTGACCAAAAAGAACTGAGTATTTACTAGGAAAACAAAATACTTCAAATAAACTATTAATTGATCCAAATGATGTTCTTCTTCCGTCGCTGCACATAAAATTGGTCCTTTTTCAGAACTCTGTCAAGGCTCTGGACAAAGATGGTGCAGCATTTAAATATTTGTTAATGGTTTTTCCTAAAATTTCATATGCTAAAATTAAAGAAGGCATATTAGTTGGCCCCTAGATCAGGAAGCTATTGAATGATGGCAGTTTTTCACCATGTTTGTTGGAGGATATTCAGTCTGGAAAACTTTCAAGAGCTTCGTGAACAGTTTTCTTGGAAACAATATAAGTGAAAACTGCAGACAAATTGTTGTTGAATTATTGAAAAACTATCACGAATTAGGTGCGCGAATGTCACTCAAAATGCATTTTCTTCATTCGCATTTAGATTTTTTCCCCACAAAACCTAGGTGCAGTGAGGGAGTAACAAGGGGAGCCTGCCCACCAAAATTTAATGAAAATTGAAAAAAAAAATATTAAGGATTTTGGGACAAAAGCAGACTGAGAGACTATTGTTGGACTCTAATACGTTAAACCGAACCAGCAAAATACAAACGGCGTTCAAATAACACCATTCAGTTGTGAAAACTCATTGATTTTTAAATAAACTAATAATTTTTTATGTAAAAAACGAACAAAAACATTTTTTTTGTATCTCGAAAACCTGACGTAATGGAAAAAAAACAATTACATATTCAAATTCAGCCCACCAAATTACCCCACGAAAGATATTTGATTGCTCCAGTCCAAAACCTTGTTGGTTAGTAAAAAGTGGCCAGATTTATTGATGGACAACTTTGGTTTTTGCACCGCGGTAATGCGCCATCTCATACTGCTCTTCGTTAGTTTCTCGCTAAAACTTCAACTAATATCGTTTTTTATACATACTAAAATAAACAATAGTTCTTATGTTATTTAACTTATACAACGCCCCATATTGGCGACTCTAGTACAATTTTATTTTATTATACAGGGTGGGACATAAGAGTGTTGGCGGTTTAAATATTCAATTAAAAAAAAACTACGAAACATATAAAAAATATATTTGTATTTTTAAAAAGTAGAAGCATGGGAATTTTTAAGACTTAAAAATAATGTTGTCCAAATGGCTTCCCTCGGCTGATTGACACTCTTGGAACCGAAGTCGCAAATTTTGGAAAACTCGTTGAAAAGTTGTTCTCGGTATTTTGTTACTTTCCTGAATAATGTTCCTCTTCAACTGCTCTAAATTGGTCGGATTATTCTCGTAGACTACCGATTTGAGGTAGCCCCATAGAAAACAATCGCATGGAGAGAGATCGGGGCTACGTGGGGACCATTCAATATCCCCCCTTTTCGAAATGAGTTTTCCAGGAAAAACATTTTTCAGCAGCTCTATGGATACCCTAGCCGTATGACATGTGGCCCCATCCTGTTGAAACCACATCCTCGAGGTATTGCCTTGAAGTTCTTGCAAACCATGCCCTCTTTCATCCTCAAAAAAGTATGGTCCAATAATACCGGTTGACGTTATCCCAAGCGTCGGGGATTAGTCTCGGACCAGAACCGACAATTTTGCTTGTTCACATGGCCATTAAGGTGAAAATTGGCCTCATCACTAAAAATCACGTTGTTGAAATTGTTGAACCGCTCTAGCATCAAATTGACAAAGTTAAGTCGGTTATTGGCATCATCGGGTTTTAATTCTTGGACTATCTGAATCTTATAAGCTTTCAAATGCAAATCACGTTTCAAAATTCGTCGTAAAGTTGTTCTTATGACATCCAAAGACTGATTTCTCTTACGCGTTGACTGTTGCGGATTTCGCTGAACTGAAACACGAACACGCTTCACAATGTCGGCTGATCTTGCAGAAACTGGGCGACCACGAACCGTAATTGGTACTGTTGAGCCGATTGTTTCGAACATTCTGATCCATTTTCGTATCACATTGGCGCTTGGAACTTCACTTTAATCGTGTAAACCGTGTTCATGCCGATACAAATGTCGTGCAGTAATCACCGATTTATTGTTTTCGTAATACGCTCGGACACAAAATGCACGCTGCACTCCCGTGTACGGCTCCATGGCGACTAAATTTCCAGGAAGCGGCGCAGCGAATAACATATCCCCCCGCCACTCCGCGCCGTGCGTTACCGAGAAATTGAAGAATTAAATCGCCAACACTCATATGGCCCACCCTGTACTTAAGTATTAATTTTTTTTATTATAATTAGTAGTCCATGCGAGGAATTGCGATAAATGTAATGTAATGAAAAATTAAAGAGGAGAAAAAAACATTACGTTTATATCTGAGTGGAGGTAAAAGAGAGTCAAGTTGTAAAAGGGAAAATTCATGAAAAATGCGTATTTATACATATTAAGTGATCCACCAGTATTTACTGGTGTCTAATCTGGAGATAATGCCAATATCTTTGTTAGGTATGCAAGTGTTATATCGTATACCTGTTTCACTAACTGCGTTGATATTTATTGCCTTGGTTGTAGACCTCCGATAATGATGGTAGAAAATTGGAACACCATCATCGTTTTGTACAGCCTTTCGACTATCTAGATATAAGAAAGTTTCTGGTGGTACAAATCCTTTTTGAATTGCGTTCTCTATATAGACCGTATTTGTATAATTGTTTTCCTTATATTGAGTACATCGCACAATATGGTTTCGAATGAGTTTTATAATAAAATTATCCATTCTGCTTATATCGGCATTATTATACAATATTACATTTGATGTGTATTTTAAATAATCGCTTTGCGGAGATCTATGTGTCGATGTACACACTCTAAGAATTTTCCTTTCCATTTTACGCATTTTTTCCATGTATGCTGGGGAAATGTTGAACCATACGGGGCACCCATAAGTTATTATGGGTCTAATTAGAGATTGGTATAAGATGATTTTGATTCGCGGTTTCAAGTGTCTTAAATTAAATAGGGATTTATTAGCCAAAAATGCCTTTTTGGTTTTTTCTAAAATACGATTAATATGATCATTGAAATACAAAAAATTTATCTAAATAAATTCTGAGATACTTTACGGTGTCTACTAACTTAAATAATTCATTCGTTGTCTTGGGTTTTATCATAAAAGATTTCCATTCTTTTCTGATATTGCTGTTGCATTTATTTACAGGTGGACGAAATGAAATGGACTCACTCTTCTTAGTGTTAATTTCCATGTGCCAGTCTTTGGCATACTTCTCCACGGTATCGAATGATAACTGTAGGGAATAAATGATTTTCGCAACCTTGTCACTTGAGCTATATAATACAGGGTGGCGCAATAGAACGTGCATATTTAAAAAATAGATTAAAAAATA
>JAHXMU010000445.1:46936-83241 GCA_019455685.1 Philornis downsi
CATTTTCGAAAAAGTTGTCGAATGAAATTAATTTTTAATAGCTACAGGGAATGCATTAAGAATGACTCTGTGTTGAAGAGGTTACAATTTAAGAAAACAATCGAAATTTGTCATTCACGGTTGATAAATTTGGCCCTAGTTTATCATATCAATGTTTAATTTACCAAAATGATTTACAACCAAAGTGACGGAAACCGCACATTACATTTGCTCCCACAACTAAGAATAGCGACCTCTATATACCATAAAGATAACATTGATAATGAAATCCCGATAAAATACGACTTTTTGGCATTTGATAGATCCTAAGACTCCAATCTCCAACACGAACTTCAGAAACGTATATTAAATGTCTATAAGTGCTTCTTAAATATAGTCCTTTATAACATTTTCAAAATTACGTTTTAAAAACAAACTCCTATGCATCCCGTGACTGAGATATGGAAGAGCTTCTCACATTCAGAGGATTTATACGCATTCTGTATTTAGACTTACTCAATGGGGTAATTCCGAATGTAACAGTTTGAAAAGCATTTATCAGAGTTATCTATTACACGACTACTCGAAATCTAATATCATCTGATATATCGAGGTGACCGCCGCTCAAATAATGATAGTAGCGTGTACTAACTAACCATCGGGTTACGCTCGGTTCCAGAAGAAAATACATGTTAACCATATTATATTTTCCATATTACAGACACAAGGTCGCAATAATAATAACACGATACACCGAAAACTAGATCCGATAAGTGTTTATACTTGACGCAATAACAACAATACTAAAGCTGCCTGAAGGAAAGTAATACATTCAAATCAATCTTAACATTAGACTGCCAATACTGTAAATACTAATGAACTGCAGATGACAAAATGAGACCATTTTCAGAATTTTTCCATTCGATTTGGTATCTTTCAAATTAGTACATGAAAACTTATATCAAAAATTTGGTTCAATTCTAACAAAGTCACATTAAAATTATTATTAATTAATGTTAGACTGACACATTTCCAATGCTCAGCTCTCGTGTCTCACTATTTTAGGATCGTTTGGACTCAGTACATCCTATAAAAATCATTCCAAATTATGAACTGCTTCACAACAATGTGTCAATTCTGAATATGATATTGTGATATGTGAGTGGTTTTAATATTTTGAAAATCCTCCACTATGTTAATTCACTGTATTTACCTAACTATGGAAAAATGTATTTCAATTATTATTCTTATTGTATCGAAAATTCAATTTTATATTATATAACTAATTGGTTTTGAAGATGACAGACCGTAAATGACCTCCATCATGCCCATTTACGCATATTCGACACCTGATAAGAAAATTATTCATTTATCCATCAACGTCAACGGCTAGCACTACAGATCAATGAAAATCAATTTATTTTGACTCAAATCAAACGATGTGAGTGTGGATGACATGCGGTTTCAATAGGAAAACGCTATGTGTCACACATCGAATGTTACAATGGATATTCTGCATTAATGATACATACAAATATATTTTTTGGTGAAAAGTGGCAACCTCATAAAACATAAGATTCAAGGAGCCACGTTGTTTAGTATCTTAATTTGAGCCATCAAAAGGAAACGATTTCAGTGAATTTGTAAACATGAGAAAATCGGTCACCGTTATGTAATTCTATATTTCCATTTGAAAGGCCTCAGCCCAATCAATATCAAATATGGGGTAGCCGAGTTTAAACGAGGCCGTACGGGTTGCCAAGATGAACACCGTGGTGGTCGACCCATTGAGGTGTCCACACTAGATACGGTTAAGAAAATCCACAAAATCGTATTGGATGTCGTCGGCTGAAGATACGTGAGCCAGCTGAAATGGTAGGAATTTCAAAAAGTGCTATATATCGTATATTGATCGAAGATTTGAAGATGAGAAGGCTGTGCGCGAGATGGGTGCCGCGCTTGCTTTCAATAGAGCAAAAACAGCGTCGTGAAGTGATTTCAGTAGAGTGTTTGGCGATATTTTACCGCAATAAAGCCGAATGTTTGTGTCAATTTATAACCATGAATGAGACAGGAATCCACCACTTAACGCCTAAGATAAAGCAACAGTCAAAGCAGTGGACTGAAATGGAAGAATCGTGTCCAAAGAAGGGGAAGACGTTTCCATCTGCAGGCAATGTCATGGCTTCTATTGTTTGGAATGCCCATGGTATTGTTTTTATTGATTATCATCAGAAAGGAAAAACCATCAATGGCGAATATTACGCTCATTTATTGCAGCGTTTAGGTGATGAAATTGTTGGAGAAAGACCGCATTTGGCGAAACACAAGACAATACTCCAGTTCACACACCCACTATTGCGACGGCCAGAATTAACGAATTAAAGTTCAAACTGCTTCAACACGCACATTATTCGCCAGCTTTAGTTTCCTCGAACTAATTCCTATTTCCAAACTTCAAAAGTGACTCGGTGGTAAAAGATTTGTCAACAATGAAGAGGCGGAGTCTGCAATTGGTGGCTATTTTAAGCAGTTAGATAGTTCTTACTATAAACAGGATATAGAAGCTATTGAATATCACTGGAAAGAGTGTATCGAACTGAAAGGAGGTTACGCTGAAAAATAAAGAAAATGTTTTTCAAAAATGTCTGTGTCTTCTTTGTTAGATCGGCTCGTTTTGGGAACGCCCCCGTACATAGCTATCAACATCTTCTTCTTCTTATGTGGCCACAGGAATAGACAGCCTTATCTATTATACGCCGCCCGTAGAAAATAATTCCAAGCGCTTCTATCTTCTGCGCTTCACCTCAAATTCGTCACACCAAGCTTCGGCCTGCCGAAGCAACATCGGCCTGCCGTATTTGGATAAACCCTTTGATGGATTCCATCAGATTAAGTCAAATATGTTTTTGCGACGAAGCTAACCAGATTTAATCTGCTATTGAAAGTGTTAATATGTAGGTTTAGTTTTTAGCTGACGAGGTATAGACCGCCGTGTGTAATAAACATATTCGTTTGGATTCGTAATCTTAGGATTAGACAGCGAAAGATCGGGGAACTCAAATTCAAATTTATATGGTTTCACTGGCAATACTCGGTGAGTGTCAAAGGTGGAAAATTTGGAATTTGTTCGAATGCGGCTTAGAATTTGCAATATGTAATCGACGATTAAGAAAAGCCTGTTAAGTTAAAAAGCTTAAACTAGAGGCGATGAAAAAATCACTGAACAAAACAGAAATTCAGAAACAAAACTATAAAAAACCAACAATAATTAAATGCGTAATTAATTTAATATATGTTGTTGATCATTTATTACATGACACTCAAAAAACGCAAATTTACATCCAGAGCTATTGAGCCATTCTAAAAAAAAAAAAAAAGATTTTCCCATCTTGGGAAGGCTACTACGAAATCATCGAAATCTTTTCCACTAAAGTTCAGCTACATAAGTAATATTTTGTTTTTGTACTGCAGCAAAAAAGATAAGATCATCAATACAATCCAATCACGAATAGGCCTCGGTAACAAATCCAATTTATATCTATCAAATAATAGTATAGGAAACAGAACATTTTAAAACTGAAGTTCAACTGCCAAATATTTTTTTCTTAATACAACAACAAACGTCATGTAGGGACCGGAAGTAAAGTGGCGTTAACAGCGTCAATCCATCTCAAGCTAATACGTTTAACACCTAATACAATTTTGCACGTGCTTCTATTCGGTATCGTAAGGTCGTACGTGCTGCTGCTGCTTCAAAAAAATTTTCAAAATCGCAACATCTGTCAGTTTAAACAATGTGTGAGAAAATTTATCAAGACTTTTTTGCGTGCATTTTAAGTTGTATTCAGATTTGTCATGAAATGTTTATATATTAACTTAGTGTATAGATTAGCTTAGATTTTCATTATCATGTACTCTGGTCTGAAGAAAAGATTATTTCAAAATGCTTTCTACAACAAATTTACCGAAAAGCAACAACGCTTTTTAAGCATTATCACACAATCGTCGAATACAAGAAAAAAAGAAAAAAAATATCTCAAATCAGCTAACAAACGGTGACAATGTCTTAATATTTATGATGATAACGGCATGGTCGATTAAAGAAACATAGTTTGAAAATGATTGAAATTGAAAGAAAATGTGCTTTTTGAAAGAGAAAAATATCATGTGCATTGGATTGTATTTAGTTTTTATCGTTTTTTTTTTCTTAACAGCGGAGTCTTAACCAATGCGGCGGTGTCTCAACCGAATGCCATTTTTTTGCGAGGATTCTTTTGGCCCTTTCCTTATGGCACATTTAGTTTCCTTTTTTAAATGTTCTGATATTTTGATACTTTGGCTTTGACTAAAATGCTAAACGATTTTTTAATCACACTGAATATTTGGCTCGCCATATTACTGAGAAAAATTCTAGACTTCTTAGAAATGCTAATAATCTGTTTAAGCTTTCTAAAGTTTCACATATATTCTTTACATAGTTCACCAATCGAGGTTTTCCAGGTGGCCATGCATCCAGAAAAAGTTACCTTTTGGTGAGGTTTTTGGAAGGGCGGCATGATTGGTCCGTAATTTTTCCAAAAAGTTGCTAACGACGATCATCACCGTTACTGGCGAGCGCTACAGATCAGTGATAATCAATTTCTTTTGCTCGAAACCGAACGATATAAACGAGGCCTTAAGTCTTTCACCTCCATGGCTATCAATTCCAGCAAGACACGACTACATGCCAACATGGTGAACATAGTCCAGGCCATCGCCCAAATTCAGCCGGATCTATGCGGCAGAATCATTCGGAGTTGGACCTCTCGGATCCGCGTCAACTTGCGAAGTCGCCGCACACATTTGAATAATCTAATAGTTCATACATAATGACATACACGAGCCTCATACACGCTTCCATTTCAACAACGGCCCTTGCGGTCCTATTTGGAAATCTCTTTAAAATACACACAAGTTGAGTCAAGTGTTATATTTTATCCAACAGATAATTTTAATTAAATAAATGGTAAAGTGTTTTTTCGAATATCCACTTAGTGGTTTCAAAGCCACCGGTCGTCTGGTAGGACTGTCAGCTGTTAAATACCTTTCATCTGAAATATTATTTATTCAGTGAAAGGTTTGCATTAACGAATATGGATCGTTTAACAACCGAAGAAAGCGTACAAATAGTGGCGCTATGACCATACGATAACCAACTTTTTTTGACCTGCAATTGAAGATTATGAACTGGACGATATGTGGTTTCAACACGACGATGCCACAAGCCACAAAACACGACTGTTTCTGGCTTTATTGCATGAGAAGTTTTCAGAAAGCGTAATTTCTCGTTTAGGCAACGTTAATTGGCCATCAAGATCATGCGATTTGACACCGTCAGACTAGTTTTGTGTGGCTACGACAAACACTGTGTTTACGCAGATAACCCCCCAACGATGTAGCAATCAACATTCGCCAGAATATTGCCGAGATACCGTCCGAAAAGTCCGAAAAAATGGTCGAAAACTACCTCAAAAGGATCCACTGCTGCAATCATTCCAGAGGTGGTCACCTAAATGACTTTGTATTTCGTACATAATGGCAAGGTTCAAGCATTATAATGAAATAAGAATCTAATCGAAATCAAAAGCTTTATGTGTGTTTTATTTAGCTTTAATTTTAAAACCGAAAAATGGATAACCCGATAAGATGTATCAATGTTTGATGAAATAGCATATTCCGATAGCGCATTCCTTATTGCACAAATTCCGATATTGCTATTGATATTGATCAGAAATTTTGGAGTGGCTCACTATGGTGAAACATAGTTTGAAAAATGGGTAATTTCTGTATATTTCCATTATTATATCTTATGAACACATCTAAAATTCGGACGTCTAACAAGATCTCTTACAAGATATAATAATATTCCTCTAGTATTAATAGTTGTTGAGATGTCGCAGAATGATATGATGAATGTTTGAAAATTAAACTATGTTTGAAATTGGCAAATAATGGAATGGTACACTGATTCCGCAATTACATTTTGAAGACTAAATAAACATAAATATTGATGTAGGGATTTCAAATGAGGTTTTCTCTCACATGCGTTGGTTTTGGTTTAAGATATACGAGATGAATTTTCTAATTTCGTGCGCTAGATACTTTCGATTATAATTTTTTTTATATTGGTATACTCGAAGACATGTTGACGGTTTTATCCATACAGAATGTTTAGTTTGTTTGTAACAGGCATAAATAAGACACGTGTTTTGCGTGTTCAGCGATTCGGTTTTTATCTCCTCAATCGTAGGAAAAAGTCGCAAAGAGCCAAATCTGATGAACACCGTGGCTGAGACATGATAACGGTGTTGATTTTGGCCACATAATCTCTCACAAGCAAAGGTGAGTGAGCGAGCAGGTGCATTATCATGATGCAAAAGCCATGCATTTTTTTCCACAATTCCGGGCGTATTTTTCGTACTGCTTCAAGCAAATGGCGCATAATTTCAAAATAATAATCCTTATTTAGAGTAGGACCTTGTAGTGAGAACTCCTGATGCGCTACACAATGGCAAGCGAAGAAAACAGTGAGCAAAACCTTGACATTTGATCGAACTTGGCGTGCTTTTTTTGGTCTTGGCTATCCTGAACTCTTCCATTTGGGACTTTGGTTTCGATGTCATAACTATATACCCATAATTCTTCACCAGTTATGAACTTCGCTATCACACGTTTCATGCCAAAATTTCCGAAAATATTGCATGGCATGAGCCAACCGATATGCCGGCATCCTCAGCAACTTCTCTAACTGTGATTCGGCGATTCTCCATAACAATTTTCTTCACTTTCTCAACATTTTCATCGGTAGTGGATGTGCTGGGGCATCCACATCTTCTCGACCTTCTGTGAAAAGCTTGTACCATTTGTAAACATTTGTTTGACTTAGAGTACTCTCATCGTATGCCACTGTCAATATTTCAAGTATTTTTGAACACTTAATTCCATTTTTTATACAAAATTTGATGCAACTTCTTTCGAATGTACGTAGCAAGCGAAATTTGAAAAGTCACCTTATTTTTTGAACACACCTTGTATATCAAAGTAACTTTTTAGAAATTTGATTAGATTTGGATTGAATTTTTATTGGCTTTCAAAAAAAGGATGTTTTTTCTGAAGAGTCTCTGGAATTAGGATCAACATGAAAAAACTGAAGGCACATTATTTGAATATTTCTTATTTACACCACTATGTGGTGTGGATTTTGGACTGGAGGAATCATTAGACCTTTCTTTTATGAAAATGAGGCATGTCAAGCGCAAACAGTCAATGGTGTTCGGTATCGTGAAATGGTAATCAGTTTTTTCGTGTCTAGAATTGAAGAAATGAATGTGAAGGGCATGTAGTTTCAACAAGATGGCGCCACATGTCATACAGCCAGAGAAACAATTCAATTGATGCATCAGTCATTCAGCCATTTGCATCAGAATTACATTGTCGCAGATTGTGCCGCCAATGTAGCTCAATTTTACCATTTGCCTAATTATATTCAATATGATTATGGGTCCTAGCCTCGATACATCCATCATTGTTTCTTTGAGCGACGCACACTGGGATGGCCATCACGTTGATGTTTTAACGAGCACTTCCAGAGATCGAGTGTTATGTAAACTTACCAAAAGCTTATTAAACTGACATTGAGAACCATCACTAAACAGTAAGTCCCTTTCAGAATGTCTAAAAATTGAATGCGTTTAAGTCCACCGCATGCGAGAATCTCTCCCATATTACATTTATGGAATGTGAGAGAGTTTATTTTGTTATATCGCAAAAACTAAACGAAATATGACAAAAACTAAACTACTGTATCAAATCTGGCATGATATACAAGTATTTCTTGAAAAAGGCCTTTCGTAAATGCGGAGTTTTGGTATTCGAAAAAGATAGATGACGAAGAATGTGATATTTTACCGTTCGTTATGAAAGCTTACATTTTAAGAAATGATGATTTTTTTCACCGGTAACAAACAATGGAGCACGTCCTAAAAAAACAGGTGTCAGTATAGAAACTACGTGTTTTCAAACTTTAAACACAACCAGCGTTTAACACGTTTATTTTAAATATTTTAAATAAAATCAACAAAAACAAAAAAAAGCATAAAATTTCTTCTGATTTTTGAGGTTACAACATTCTAACTTTCCGTACTATTAGAAGCCAGAAAATGCGACATTTTTCGTGCAAAAGGCAGCAAATTTATTGCACGTGCAACACATTTGTTCCATGTTATTTTGTTTGTTTGTTCCATGTTATTTGTTTACTGACAGACAAAGTCCTCTAAATGGAAAAAATAGTGCTATGTTAGTACTTTGTAACTAAATGTCCCGAAAGGTAGTGCCAACTTAGAAAATATGCCATATGAGTCGCCATAATTCTGTTAATCAACTATTTAACTCGTTGACAATAATTAATATTGCGATGTGTAATATTCGAGAATATCAATCTGAAAACGTGGAAGATCTGAGAATTGGAAATCCGGTTTGAGATTACCACCATTCGAAAGCAAAATGTTAAGCTTCGTTCACATTACTAAGTACAAAATTATTAGTAGAATATTCACTTACCTTTCATTTGATGTACTTCGTTAACGGGCAAAGCACGGATGTGTTTAAATAGCAGCTCCAACAGTATTTAGGCTGAAAAAGAAAGGAAACATTTGTAATTTAAAGAATTCATACTCAAGTTCATTTTTTTTGGGAGCAGACTACAATTAAATTGATACATGGAAAAAACGAAAAAAGCTTTGAAAGAACCAACTGATATTTTGAAACTGAGAAAAGCTGATACAAATTGAATTTTAGATATGTAAGCAAATAAAAACTTTTGGCTTATAATTAGGCTTATCTCGCAAAGAGAAATATAGACGTATAATTTGTATGATTGTTTACCAGCAGGCACTTTCACCGAAACGAAACCAAATTCGAAAATAGATTTGATTTGTTTCAATTTCTAGAATCTAAATCAGAAATTTACAAAGTTTTCACTTTGATTCCGAAATCCGAATCAAAATTGTATTGCATTTTGTTTCTATTTCATACATACAAAACGAAATTACAAATAATTTTGATTTTGATTCTTATACCTGAAACGAAATTAAAAACACTTTTGATTCCGATTCAGTTTATGAATAATTTTTTTTATCTTACTTGAACATTTTCAATTTAAAAAAACAGATAAAATTTCTGTGTAGTTGTGAACATTTCTGAAAGCCTGGTATCGTAAATTTAGAAAAGAGATTATTTAAATCATTTCTACCTTTTGCAGTTTGCGCTCTTTCTCTACTCAGAAACGAAACTACATTTGGTTTCAATTCTTTCTTATTCAGATTAGGAAACGAAGCTGCATAAAACCATATTTTCGTTTTAGTTTCTGGAATTAAAATAGCTGTATTATTACGCTTCGATAGGGAAACAGAATCAATGTAGGTTTCTAATATCATTTCAGCTTAAAAACGAATTAATGTACGAAGTGAGGTATTGTTTCGAATATTATTCAGTAATAAAATTCTAATGTATTTTAAATATGTTTATAATATCAAAACTGAAATAAAACTGAACTAATATATGAAAATCGTATTTCGTAACCTATTACACCTTTGATATGGAAAGAAACATTTAATATTGTTAATTTTATGGTATGAGGGCCGTCCCAAAACTAGCCGACTTGATGATAGTATTTTGCAAGGCGCCACGTTGTTTAGTATTTTCTCAGTCCAACCAATATTAAAGCCGAGCCATATTCTACTATGGGAGAGTCTGCTACTTCGTTTACGACTGTAAAACATTGGGCAGCAGAATTTAAACGAGGCCCTACGAGCTGACGAACATTGTAGTGCTGTAGTCGACTAATTGAGGTGTTCATGCCAGACACGGTTAAGAAAATTCAAAATAATATACATCGTATGTTGACAGTAGATTTGAAGATGAGAGAGCTGTGCGCTAGATGGGTGCCGCGTTTGTTTCAATAGGGCAAAAACTGTGTCGCTAAGATGTTGCAGTAGTGTTTGGCGATATTTCATCGCAATAGAGCTTAATTTTTGCGTTTATTAATCATCTTCAGAGAGGACAACCCATCAACGACGAATATTATATTAATTTATTGCAGCATTTAGATGATAGAATTATGGAAAAAAGCCACATTTGGCGAAAAAGAAAGTGTTGTTTCATCAATGCAATGCTTCAGCTCACACATCCACTATAGCGTTGACCAAGATTAATTAATTAAAGTTCGAATTACTCCATCACGCAACCTTATTTGCCTGATTTAGCTTCCTCGGTAAACAAATTTGCTAACAATGAAGAGGTGGGGTCTGCGATTGATGGCTATTTTAGGGAGTTTGACAGTTCTTACTATAAACAGGATATAGAAGCTATTGAATATCACTGGAAAAAGTGCATTGAGCTAAAGGGAAATTATGTTGAAAAATCAAAAAAAAAAATCGCATCCTTTTTGTGTCTTCTTCGTTAGGTCGGCTGGTTTTGAGGACCGCCTTGGTACAATGGTAACAAATTCGATTCTATTGATGAAAATTTAAGTTACTCGAGCTGAATATCACTGGAAAAAGTGCATTGAGCTAAAGGGAGATTATGTTGAAAAATCAAAAAAAAAATCGCATCCTTTTTGTGTCTTCTTCGTTAGGTCGGCTGGTTTTGAGGACCGCCTTGGTACAATGGTAACAAATTCGATTCTATTGATGAAAATTTAAGTTACTCGAGCTGCTGCTCGTTGCAGGGGCACCAGTAGCTGACCTTCAAGGATTGATACTGAGAGAAGATCGCCTACTACGTCTCACCAAGGGCCCTTTTCTTGGCTCATTCATTTAAAAATCTCTAGAGAGTGCAGACAGGCCGGGGAATTATTTCACATCTAAATTACATGACTGCTATTCATCGACGTGAGGCGGAAAGGGTTTGGAGTACTCTCTTGTCTCCCATCGGCGAAGGTACAGCATACTTGCAATGTAGTATCAATCATTCTGCCTGAAGGCTTTCCGCGCCTGCAGGTACGTACAAATTCCAGTTTGTACTCTTTTGCTACATGGCAAGCAATCCCGTGAAATATGACGTTTAAATTACAATTTGGTAGCAACTTAGCTGCGTAGCTAAAACCGGTGGGTCTGGGAGATAGCGTGGAGATCAGGAGGCTCCGCGACTGAATTCCTGCCTGATTATTTGATGTTGAATCCCTGGCGAAGAGGCGTCATACGAGTTGCTGGTAGAATTCGAAATTGCTGGTAGAATCTTCGTATTCTAATTGATAGTTGCATAGCAAGCAGGTGCTACAGAATCATACAGTAGCAGAGGTAGTAGAATAGACCTCAATTCCACCCAAGATGAGTACGTCCCATATTGTTATACTCATGGTGGCATTTTCTAACTGAAGGAAACAGCTGACAAGGAGGTGCTGGCAATCGCATTGTAATATGTGCAGTGTAATTAGCACACCATGGGTAAAGTCTTCACAACGAGACTGATGTAAAATCCAAACGCATTAGGATTTACAAAAAGAGAAAATTCAATTTCAATTTTAATATCAAAACTGACTGCGTTGAAGGGAGACAATGACAAAGAAGCAAAGATAGTTATTTATATTTGCCAACTAACTATAGCAAGATTAGAAGTTTAGTGTTTTACGTGAGTCTCGCCGTGAAGGGCTTAACCACGGTATGCTAATCACACTGGGCAATATTACAATACAATTTCCAGAGCCCGCTGCGGTAGCCAAGTTGACTTGACTATCTAGGACAAGAACAAGACATTGAAAAAATTACAACTCAATCCGATGTTAATTCTATAATCAGGCCATTATTTTAAAATTTCAATATTAAAGGGACGAAAATTTTAAATATTATGAACAGATTTTGTATTTTTTAACATAACATGTTTTTAAAATATTATAGTCAACTAGGCCAAAACAAAGGGTGTCCCAACAAGAACGCAAGATTTAAATTTGGCGCCATTCGAATTGTCATTGCTAGAGATTTGAACAATTGTCATTGTTTGCTAGTAGAAGGTACGAGGTTAGTAAAAATGCAGCGCTACACGAATGAATAACGCATTCTCATTGTGAAATTGTTTTACCAAAATGATGAAAATTTTGCGGCTACAGATCGCAAATTGCGATCAATTTGGGGTCATAATAATGCTCCAAAAGAGTCAACTGTAAAGAGATTAATGGATAAATTTGCCAAAACTGGATCTGTTGGTGATGTAAAGATAACAACGCACCTTCGACCAGGTCGATCGACCAAAAATGTTAATGAAAGATTTGCATCTTCATGCATACAAAGTTTAATTGACTCAGGAACTGAAGCCAGCTGACCATGGACAGCGAAGGGAGTTCGTTAATTGGATATTGGAGAGACAACACGAAAATGCTGATTTTGCCGATAAAAACATCTTCAGTGACATCTTGATGGCTTCGTCAATAGGCAGAATTACCGCATCTGGGTGAGGAAAATCCTCGAGTGATTCACGAGAAGCAAATGCATCCTCAACGTGTCACTGTGTGGTGTGGATTTTTAGCTGGAGGAATCATTGGACCTTTTTTTATGAAAATGAGGCAAACTGTCAATGGTGCCCGGTATCCTGAAATGATAACCAGTTTTTCGTGCCTAGAATTGAAGAAATGAATGTGGAGGATATGTGGTTTCAACAAGACAGCGCCACATGTCATACAGCCAGAGAAACAATTCAATTGCTGCATCAGTCAGCAATGGGGTACCCTTTATACATAAATAAAATAACAATTAAAGTAATCTAATGGTGATGATAATAATAACAGCACTCGTATAGTTAGTCAAATGTTACAATTTTTAATCATCAATATTAAGTTTCTTTAGGAAACTAGTTATGTTATTACTTCCAAAGATATCCAAAATATTCAAATTTTTGCAACAAAAATAGTTTTTGAGGCGGTTGAATATACGTCATCGCATAAATATACGTCAAGAACGCTTCCCAATCGATTAATATACACACTAACACAGACAAAATCAGATTACGAAATCATGGCAATCGTAGCAACAAATTTCCCGCAACGGACAATATCTATATTTTGTGATTATGATCGTCTGGAATAATATTGATTTAAAGTCATCAAATTCATTATTTTGAATGGGTAAGAATAAATTCTGATTTTATGAATTTTAAATTATATAGGGCTATCCATTTAGTGGTTTCAAAACCACCGGTCGTCTGACAAGAATGTCAGCAGGTAAAAACCTGTCATCGGAAGTGTTATTTATTTATATGGATCGTTCAACAACCGAAGAAGGCGTAAAAATAGTTAAAGCTTACTACAAAAGTGGTGATTCAAACGTGAGCACTTTTGTTGCACTACGGCCTGATTATGGTTGTCATAATCGACCTACTGTGCAAGTTTTTGGCAAGATTATAAAGAGATTTAAAGAAACTGGAAGCGTTATAGATGTGGTCAGGCCTATGCATCATCGAAATCGCTACTGTTAGTGAAAAAGTGGCGGATATTCTGAATTTCAATTCAGGGCGCTATGGCGATATGATAACCGACTTTTTTCTGCTATTGAAGATTATGAACTTAGCGATATGTGGTTTCAACAAGACGGTACCATGAGCCACATGACCGATTTTGGCTTTATTGCATGAGAAGTTTCCGGAATGAGTAATCGCACGTTTTGGCCAATTGACCATCAAGATCATTCAATTGACGCCATTAAACTTTTTTTCGTATGGCCACGTCAAAGACCGATTTTACATGGATAATCCCCAAACATTGGAGCATTTGAAAACCAATATTTGTCATTTCATCGCCGAGATACCGCCCGAAATGTGCAAGAAAGTGGCTAAAAACTACCTCAATAAGATTCACTGCTGCAACCAATCTAGAGGCGGCCATCAAAATAGCATTGCATTTCATACGTAATGACAAAGTCCAGGCGTTATGAGTGTTTTATTTAACTTTACTTGTGAAACCGAAAAATGGATAGCCTTACAATTTGTTCAACACAAAACAATTTTTAAAATATTTTTAAATATGATTTAATAAAAACCGTTTAATCGAAGAATCAACATACAATTTCGGTCAAGAAAACCATTTTCTCCGTTTTCGTTTTCGATTGTGAATGTTCTACAGGCGTTATTACATAGAAGACAAATGTACAAATAAAATGCCGTATTTATTATGCCAATACTATGGTACATTATTGGGGTAGTAACTAGTACTAAAAACTAATTGCCCATCCCCACTTTGGACATGCGATAAACACGATGCCTGCAGAGTTTTTCATTCTAACTATTCCACAGTCGCCTAACTTTGATACGAATGCCTTCATAAATATCAAGTTAAACAATTACACCCGATTTACGAGCAAAGATCGCGTTCTCAACAGGGTGTGATAAATTCATGAAGAAAACAAATTAATTTAGAATTTAATAAAACAAAAAACCAAGTGAGAGGAAAAAAAAACACCATAAAACCATTAGGTTAATAATGGCTTGACGGCCTACTTTCTAGCAAGTGTCTCTTTGGTATGTAGTTCAAGTTGTTTGTGGCAAACGCAACGATAAACTTAGCATGCCACACTCCTCACGGCTACTGGCTGTGCATGTAAACACTGCACTTAGTGAAGACGTATAGAAATCGTAAACATTTGATAGATCAAACGATTTTTGACGTCTCGTCAAATGACAATTTAATGTGCGATGAAAGTATTTTTATTGTTTGGTTGAAATGAAAAGTGCGTAAAAGTCACCAGCATCAGGCCTCGGCAGCACTGTCACCATATAGTCCTCATCATCATCACCGTACGAACAGCAAGCAGCAACTTCAGCTATTACCCACAAAAACTCGAACACTGTCAACCAGCCCATATACGACGACGACGATACGTATCTAAAAGATGCAGTAGTGGCAAACAAGTGGCTTGACAAGATACACGAGCATTTTTATGGCCCAAAGCCATCAACAGCAGCAATTCCAATTCCAAAGGCTGGCGGCTGGCTTACCGTCGGCCCGAAAAGCTGGGACGTTGGGAAGCTGGGCCGCCAAGACCAGCCACTCATACTTACACTTTATACGGCGACAACGACGACGACTACGACGGCGTCGGACTTTGATTGAGAAGAAAACATTACTCCATCATAATTATCCATCCATCTCGGTACGCGAGTATGAAGGAAAAAATAAAAGAAAGAAAAAAAAACCTTGAAGTCATTTAAACCAGTACACACAAATTGATTGGGTGTACTCGGCGCAGTCGTTTTCGTCGCCGTCCAACTCGTTGTCTGAATTGGTTTGAAGCTGTTTGTGCAGCTTTAGGTCGACCACCAAATCGAATTATGAATGGGAGAAACTTTTTTTTTATAGGTTTCAATAAATAAATACGAAAACAAAATAGAAAAATCAAACACCCAACATCCAGATAGACAAATGCGAAATTAATGAAAGATTGGTTTGCTGCTGTGCTCGCAATATCCCAACATGTGAACAGACAGATATCAACATAAACCCATTGATATGAGTAACCCGTACGTGATTGTGGTTCAATTCGTTGGGGCCATTTAACATTTAACAATTACGTATGTACGTACACTTACTTACATCCATACAGACATACAGACACACATACATACATACGTACACACTTTGATGCCTACAGTAATTTCCATGGACTGCTTGATTAAAACCATACGCACGGAGAGTTTCGCATATAATTTAACCTGTTTGTCTGTCTTAACGCCCGTAACGCATAGGAACATTCATTTGAGATCTTGTAAACTATCATTACTTTGAATCCTTGCAAAAATCTGAAATTGTGAATAGTCTGGCAAACAGACGAAGACACAACAACAAAAATAAAAACAATACTCAATATATTGACTCAATATATTGACTCAATATATTGAGCCAATATAGTGAGTCTTGTTTGCAGTGAGTGCAAACAATTCACTGCTGTTTTTTTTGCCAAAAATTGCGAAAAATATTTATTAAAAATATTGTCTCCGGCTACTATTTTTTGCCATCTAACTGACAGCATACAAGTACCACGTTGATAGAAATCTTAATCGTCTGAGTCTATTCAGAAATCAATCCAATTTTCGATTTCTTTGTATTATGTGAAGCACAACTCAGACAGGCTATGTGTAATCGATCGAAACAAGTGATAATCGGAAGAGGCAACATCTGCAATAGAATAATTTTGTCATATCTAGGGTAATAGTGAGCAGGTTTCCAAGCCTATTAAAAATATTCGGCAGCGGCGGCAGCGTGGCCAATTTTATCCAGCAGGCGACCACCAACTCGAACTTCACCCTTCGTAAATAAACGAGAGCAGTTCATAATTAGAAAAAAATTTGT
Organism: Philornis downsi; assembly: GCA_019455685.1. NCBI lineage: Eukaryota > Metazoa > Arthropoda > Insecta > Diptera > Muscidae > Philornis > Philornis downsi. Next base: position 63,288 of record JAHXMU010000445.1, read on the forward strand.
AAATATTTTTTGGTGAAAAGTGGCCAACTCATAATACATACATATGTTCCAAGTTTCAAGGCGCCACGTTGTTTAGTATTTTCTCAATCCAACCAATATTAAAGCCGAGCCAGATTCTACGGTGGGAGAGTCTAGTACTTCATTTACGACTATAAAATATTGAGTAGCAGAGTTTAAACGAGGCCGTACGAGCTGCCAACACGAAAACAATAGTGTCGTAGCCGACCAATTGAGGTGTTCACGTCAGACACGGTTAAGAAAATCCAAAATGGTATTGGATGAAGGTGCGTAAGCTAGCTGAAATGATAGGCATTTCAAAAAGTGCTATACATCGTATATCGACCGATGATTTTCAGATGAAAAAGCTGTGCAGTAGATGGGTGCCGCGTTTGTTTCAATAAGGACAACCTTAAAAAACACATGTTTTAAAATTCAAGGCGCCACGTTGTTGAGTATTTTTATTTGAGCCATCAAAAGGAAACGATCTCAGTGAATTTGTTAACATGAAAAAATTTGGTCACCGTTAGGTAATTCTATATTTCCATTTAAAAGGTCTGAACTCAATGAATACCAAACCCGAGCTAGATTCTACTCTGAGGGTAGCAAAATTTAAACGAGGCCGTACGAGCTGCCAAGACAAACATCGTGGTGATCGACCCATTCAGGTGTCCACGCCAGATACGGTTAAGAAAATCCACAAAATGGTATTGGATGATCGTCGGCTGAGGATACGTGAGCCAGCTGAAATGATAGGCATTTCAAAAAGTGCTGTACATCGTATATTAACCAAAAATTTGAATATGAGACAGCTGTGCCCAAGATGGATGCTGCGCTTGCTTTCAATAGAGTAAAAAACAGCGTCGTGAAGATGTTTTAGTAGAAAGTTTGGCGATATTTCACCGCTATAAAGGCAAGCTTTTACATTGATTTATATCCATGGATGAGACAAGGGTCCACCACTTCACATCTGAGACAAAGGAACAGTCAAAGCAGTGGATTGGATTGGGAGAATCGTGTGCAAAGAAGGCGAAGACGGTTTTATTTGCAGGCAAGGTCATGGCGTCTGTTTTTTTTTTTTTTTTGTTTTTGGGATGCGCATATGACTCTTTTTATTGATTATTGTCAGAAAGGAAAAACCATCAAAGGCAGATATTATGCTAATTTATTACAGCAACTAGGAGATGAAATTACGGGAAAAAGGTCGCATTTGGCGAAAAAGAAAGTGTTGTTTCATCAACACATAATTAATGAATTGCCTTATCACGCACCTTATTCTTCAGATTTAGTTCCCCCGGACTATTTTCTAAGAAAAAAAAATGACTTGGTGGTAAAAGGTTTGCTAACAATGAAGAGGTGGAGTCTGAGGTTGGTGGCTATTTTAAGAAGTTTGATAGATCTTACCATAAACAGGGTATAAGAACTCTGGAAAAAGTGTATCGGACTTAAAAAAGAATATGCCGAAAAATTAACAAAGATATTTCCCAAATTTTTTGTGTTCTCTTTGTTAGATCGACTAGCTTTCGGACCGTCCCTATCTAGTTATACTCAAGCAGGCGGTTTTGATATTACTACCGAAAAATTTAAATAAAACAGTCAATGAAGGCGTTAATACTGCATAAGTTTGCAGAATGTTGATTGTTCTGAACACACGATTTTAAACCTCCTAGCCAATTTTCTAGAATCAGTTCCAGCAATATTTATTTCCAGAAAAAAATCTGTGTAATCTATCCCCATTCTATTAAGTCTTGTAAAACATGTTATAGGAAATATAATTTTCTCATACATTTCTCATTATTTGTGAAAAGCTATCATTTATAGAAAAATCAAAGCAAATCAATATAATCGCTCGATTCTATATTTTAAAACTCTTTAATGTTGTAGAGAGTTACCTGAAGTAATTTATTGCAGAACTAGTTCGAAGGAACAGCTATTCGACCTAGTTTTCCGTAACGGAACCTGTTAGTTTTTATAGGGACACTCTCAAACAAAAATCATTGATGATAGAACTAAAACTGGAACATGTTCTCAGAGCATATAAATAGTTCTTTAATCAATTATTTGCAACAGAAAATTTTGCTGGGTTATAATATTTGGAAGTTCGCCTAAGTCATTTTTTTAACTTAAGCAGTGATTTTTTTTGAACGCCGGTAATACTTTTGTCAACGTTGTATGTCTGATTTTGACTTTTTTAATATATCACACAGTTTAAACTCGACAAATAGTTACTAAACGAATTAAAAAAAAGAAAACATTTTTACAATTTGTAGGCATCATCAATTGTTTGAATTTATGTTTCGGTATTTCTTGAGTTCAACTGGCTGATTATTTCTGAAAAATTTTAATCACAGTAATTTTTTTCTATTATCCTGCTTGTATTTTCGGCTGCATTTCAAATAGATTCATTTATATTGCAATGTATTCTTTTAGTAATTTAAAAATTGCATTCTATGTAATATTTCGAAAATATTTTTGTGTATGAAAAGTATCACATTCCTTTATGAGAGGTTTATATAAAGACACTTTTCTATATGAAAAGTGCTTATGGAGATAATTTCTCAAATGAAAAGTGCCTACGAGGATAATTTTCCACATGAAGGTACTTTTCCATATGAAAAGTTCCTACGACGACGCTTTTCCATACAAAAAGTTTTCATGAAAACACATTTCTGTACGTAAAATATCTACGAAGACACATTTTTGATTGCGGAAATATTTTTCTATACGAAAAATGCCAATGAAGACACTTTTCTATAACGCCAAAAATCCCCGATTTGCCCATTGTTGACGGTATTTCAAGCCAATTTCAACTGATATAATCGGCGACATTAATTGGTTAACTTCAGCCAATTAAGTCGGCGGTCGTCGGTGTTTAACATGTTGGCTTGGACTTCTGTTAGCGGGAAATACAGTACGTAAACAGTTTCTTTTTAATATGTCCACAACGTTCAATTTACGCCTTCATTCAACTTGAAGCCCGATAATAATTAGCTATTTGTCCATATTTCTTCTTTTATTTAGTTTGTGAGAGAATAAAACATATACAAAGTTTCGGAAATTGCTTTAACTCATCTGTTGTCAATTATAGATCGATGCTGGCGAATCACAGGTTTTTAATCGTTCGTCTTGGGGGCGGTTTTCCTCCTAATAATACGGAACAAATAAGCCGTAATAAAAAGAAATCCAATATTTTTGTGAGTTGTGAGTTTTAAGACTTTATTTAGCGTACATACAATAATCAGAATTAGGTCAGATATAAACCATTTTGTTCAATTACTTGCTGCAATTTTAAAGGTAACTCCACTATGCTTCTCTCACAGAGACTCTCGTCTCTATTGGCAAAAAACTTGGGACGGTCGATTTTCACAAGCTATCGACAGGAATGGATGGTAATCACTTGGTGCCAGGGCCGGACTATAAGGTGGATGCATAAGAACCTCCCAACGAAGCTACGGATGCTTTTTATTTCTCTCCTACTAGCCAAAGCTGGTCACTTCTGGACGATTACTTCTTGTTAAAACTATAGGTCAGAATTAAGAGTTTGTAAGGAAGCGGCTCATAACAGATGATTCCCTGTCAATCCCACCAAATGCACACAGCAAAATCTTCCTGACTTGGCAACCTTTTGCGCCGCCTCACCGCAATTCGACTAGTTTTAATCAATAATCACCATCAGGCTCAGAAACGGATTGATTTTGTATCGACTTAATCATGAGGTTTCTTTCAGTCGAGCTTCTTTTTGTACCCAGCCTTATTCAAGTAATTTCAAGTTCTTGTAATGTAATATTTAGCTCCTGGGAAATCGAATTGATAACTACAAGACTGTCGGATTTGACGATTTCCATTACATTATCGATATTTTCGTGTACTGATCCTCCAGAGAGTGGTGCATTTTTGGCATGAAAATTATTGGAAAAGAATCGACAAAATCAAAATTGCGCGTAACTGATTCTTACAGTATCAGGACTGTAAACACTATTCAAATTTTCAGGCATTTGTCTTGTGTTTTGGCCTTTATTGAAGAAAAACTGCAAACTATGGTTTTTGTGTGACGCGATCTCAAACAATACTAAGTTCAGCAATCACAAAACTATCTAAGTAGTTTTTTTGGGCGCGAAATCTAACGCCATCTAACGTTAACCCATCGAGCTTATACAACGCGAGATACAGCCTACTACAGCCATCTATTGGGAAACTAATGGATATCTTTTTACTATGCCTTATATGTATATGATCATCAACCGGCATAAAACTTTTCAATATTTGAAAATATAAGATAGCTGGCTTTCAATCACAAACAAGATGACGCAATTGGTGAACGAAGACTTGAGAAAAATTAAAAAAGAAATGACATTTACAAAGAATATTGTTTTCTTAGTAACATCACTGTTTCCTCTGCTCTGTACATTTTCCATATAGCAGCTTACTAAACATTACCACGTCCAAAGCGGCCCACGACATTCATCTTCAACTTGTGAACAAACACGTTTTAATCGCTAAATTATTGTCAGAATTATTACAACGTGAAGTCTTTAATTTCCGCTCTTGTGGTGATCATAGTATTTTTCATCACTACAGATCACATTCTGTCCGGAAGTTGGCCACATTACCGCTGTACTGCCTTAGAACAGAGCGAAGAGTTGATTGTAATGTAAAGCCTAATGGGGAATACGAATGAGACGTGACAATACTTGAAATAAATCATAATGTGAGTGGCACATGGAACCAAGGGGAAATTCATTCATATTTTTTACGATTAAATATCGATTGTCAATGGAAAATCTAGTGGACGGAAGTAGTATTTTTTTGAAGAACTTGTTCACAATGTTCGATTTAAACTTTCATTCAAGTTGTAGCCAATAATTATTTATGAGTTCATATTTCTTTTTTTATTAAGTTTGTGATAGAATAAAATATATGTAAAAAGTTTCGGAAATTGCTTCAAGTCATTTGTTTTCATTTATAGGTAAGCTAATCATAATGTTTACACTACTGCCCAATTAATAACAATGTGTGTTTTGTTTATTTTTTATTTAATAACAACAGGGTTGTATGTCAATCACATTGTTTTGATATGATTTCTTGTTTTTCAAACACTTGGTGGCATAATAATATCAAGGCCAAACTTAATTTGATCAATTAGTGGGCACATCGTTGTCTTCTTTTAAACAATCTGAGTTTGGAACTTTAACTAACTAATGCGGTTTGTCTTGTAGATATGAGTCTTTGAATGTCAAACCGGGCCATCTCTGATTTCGATGGTATTTGATATATGCATATGCTTTGGCACTTGAACCCCTGAATGTGAGAAGTCCTTTGTATTCAAAAGCATATGTGCGAAGCACTTGGTGTTGATTGAACAATGTAAACCCCTGCGACCATTGTCGTCAAAGATCAAATTTTCTGAAAATTTTCAAATCACCTAATACCATTAAATTTGGCTCAACACTTCAATCTTTTACAAAATGCTACACTATTTCCTCAACGTCTCTTCAAAATTCAGAATCAAATAATTTTTTCATAGAAAAATTTTCTCAATTTTTTTCCCATAAACATTTGTGCGATTTGCTTAATATTTAATTAGGATATTTTTTAATTAGTGGTCTTGTAAATATAAGTCTTTGAATATTAAATCGGACACTAAATTGTTCAGTTGTCTCTAATTCCAATAGCATTTGATAGGCGTAAATGTTTTTGGCATCGAAAACTCATGTATGAGAACTCCTTGAATGTGAAAGGTTCTCGTTTGTATTTACAATTTATCATATAGACTAGTGACCATTGATATCAAAGAAACAAAAAAAAACTGTAAAATTCTTTTTCATTATCAGATCTGGCTCGACATTCTAGTCATATACTTAATGACACACTTTGTCATTCGCAGCCTCTCAAAATTCAGAAACAAACAAATTTTCATAAAAATTTGACTCAAAATTATAGCGGTATAGGCGTTTTTCAAAATACCAAAATAAATGACAACGTTTTTTTTTAAAGGATGTCTTAACAAGGACGCAAGATTTAAATGACTGATTGAATTGTTTCTCTGGCTGTATGACATGTGGCGCCGTCTTGTTGAAACCACATGCCCTCCACATTCATTTCTTCAATTCTAGGCACGAAAAAAACTGGTTATCAGTTCACGATACCGAACACCATTGACTGTTTGCGCTTGACATGACTTATCTTCATAAAAAAAGGTCCAATGATTCCTCCAGCTCAACATCCACACCACACAGTGACACGTTGAGGATGCAACTGCTTCTCGTGAATCACTCGAGGATTTTCCTCACCCCAAATGCGACAATTCTGCCTATTGACGAAGCCATCAAGATGGAAATGGGCCTCGTCACTGAAGATAATTTTATCGGCAAAATCAGCATTTTCATGTTGTCTCTCCAATACCCAATTAACTAACTCCCTTCGCTGTCCATGGTCAGCTGGCTTCAGTTCCTGAGTCAATTACTAACTTTCATTCAAGTTGTAGCCTGGTAATATTTATTTATGTGTTCATATTTCTCTTTTTATGAAGTTTGTGATAGAATAAAATATATGTAAAAAGTTTCGGAAACTGCTTCAAGTCATTTATTTTAATTTATATATCATACCACGATATCGCTCCCCATTGACAGTTGCCGTTACGCCGTTTTCAGTTTCAAAAAAGTAAGGTCCAATGATTCCTCCTGACCAAATTGCACACCAGACTGTCACTTTTAATGGATGTAAAGGTGACTGATGAATAATTTGAGGGTTTTCCATTGCCCAGAACCGACTATTCTGTTTATGATTATATTATGATTTTTTCATGAAAATCGGGGTTGTCATGGGCGAGCTGTAACATCCTATTGGCATATGTATGTACGGCGGCGTAAATGGTCTTGTGGAAGAAGTTCTTGTGTCAACTGAATCTTAAATGGAAGCAAATGCAAATCCTTGTGCAAAATTGTGGCCAAAGTTGTTCTTGGAAGACCAAGCTCCTGAGCACGGCGTCGAATTGAGGTTGATGGATTGTTTTGAACACTTTCTTGAGCAGCAGTAATGTTTTCAGCCGATCTTGCAGTACGTTCTGGTCCATGCTTGGCCCTATCAGCTACAGACCTTCTTTCTTCGAAATCATTCACTACACGATAAATAGTGCGGCGTCTTGTTGGCACGTTGTTTCTCCCAAAAATTTCACGTAACTTTCTCATCGTCACAGTAATCGATGATTGATTTTGATAAAATGTTTTAACGATTAAAAGGCGTTGGTTTATCGAATATTTTTCCATAATAAATTTGCCACGTCTCTACTTCACGAATGCCAAATATGAACTGTCAAGACTAATGTTTACCAAAATGGCGGCAGAACAAAGTAGTATACCTTCCGGACGGACACCCTGTACGAATAAAGCAATTGTATGTAATATTTAATAATAATTTCATTTTTGCCCAGTTTCAGATATGGGAAAGTGTTAAAGATATCAATGTTAATTGTCTCTTATTCAGTTCAGTTCATTGTCTCATATTCAGTTACGTTATTGTCTGCAAAATATTAGGACTGCTGTTTTAGGTTAATTAAGTTTCTATATTTTTCGGTCAGAGTTTTTATTTACCCACCCATGTGGAATCTAAGCATATCGCCCCTGGAAATGAGAAACGATCACTAACACTTTGCCCATGAGAAATGAGGAACGACATGTGCGCAATGGGTAGTTATCCAGGACAGCTACAAATTGCTTATGAGTAGTGTTCAAATTTAAAAATCACTCACATCCGGGGGCTAACGTATGGATAGTGCATGCCGTCTTTTGTCTCAAAATGTTAAAAAAAAAAACAGAAAAACTGTCATATCAAGAAAACAACTTCATTTTTGTGGGCTCTACGGGGTTTGGACACATAATCTCAAAATATTACCAAAATAAAAACAAAAATGCAAAAATATAAATATACATGCAACTCGAAGATGGAGCGGCGTATCCTGCAAAAAAAAATATATATATGATTTTTGACCTCCAAAGGTGGCTAAATTTGCTACCAAATACAAATCCACATTCAATTTCATGCCTTTCTATTTGATGACATAATTTTTACTCCAAGTTCAATCCAGTAAAATCATTGCATTTTCTGAAAGGCAGTGAGGTCAATCTTAGAGAGATAGAGACATCTCCTCTGTAAAAAATCTGGTTATTGCAAGTCCATACGCTTGAGTCTTATTGTTTTTATTATACATTACGTGGTTTCAAAACCGCCGGTCTGGCAAGGCTGTCAGCTGTTAAATACCTATCATCTGAAGTGTTATTTACTTAATAAAATGTTTGCCATTTACTAATATGGATTGTTTAACAACCAAAGAACGTGTACGAGATAATTAAAACTTAATGCAAAAGTGGTGATTCAAATGCGGGCTTTCAAGCGGACAAAATTTTCATCAGAGGTGAAGCTCATTTCTTACTCAGTGGTTAGGTCAACAAGCAAAATTGTTACATTTGGGGCTCAGAGAACCCAGAAGTGATTGTGAAAAAGTCATTGCAGTATCCGGAAAAAAGTGATTATTTGGTGCGCATTATGGTTTGAAGGTGCCTTGAACCTTATTTTTCCAAAAACTGTGTCAAAAGGTTTCGATCGTTTCAATGCCATAGTATTTGGTACGTAATGCAAAATCCAAGCATTATAATGAAATAAAAGTTTCGTCAAAATCGTAGCTTTATGTGTGTTTTATTTAACTATACTTTTGAAACCGAAAAATGGATAAAACTGTATTGGGAAAGTTGCCATATCTCTCCTTTCTGTTGTATAAAGCCATTTAAATACTTGTTTTAAGATAAGTGACTTATTAGATGGCCACAAATGATTCTAGTGATGGAACTGCCTACAACCTCTGAGCTGGTATAAACTACTGAGATTTAGTAATAGACAAATAGGAGATTGTCTAAAGCCCAACGGTGTTAGTAAGCCGTTTAAGTTATTAAAGTGAAAGCCTTCCCGCTTTAGATAGTACCAGACGAATGCCTGTTAACATTGCCAGGTCATACTTGACCAATGTTGGAAGTAGTAAACTGTTTGGAATATTCTCCCCCATCAATCTCAATGCCACCCCACATCATTCATGATATTGGGTATATTTGAAAACTACGCTTTTTCATAGCCATAAAAAAAATTTGAACAAAATCCCCTCACTGACATATATATATTTTTACTGAATTAAAACATTCCTACAACGCCAACTTTTTAAAACAAAAAAAAAAAAAAAATATCTCCATCACCACAATTTATAAATAACATAATTGTTTCACTATACTCGTAGCTTCTCGCATCGCAAATATAAAGTACAATATAATTATTACCCATTATTTCTTATCAACGATGAGTATCATGTTGAAGTGTTAAAAATAAAAGTGGCACAGATTTTTTTTCTCAACCGCCCTCTAATGATATGTAAATAGTTTCCTCTAACCAACCGATTGTTCTCAATTTAGCTTTTGTTGAACGCAACTTAACCGGCTAATAATAAAGTGTGGGAACTTTAACATGACATTTGTCTGTTTCCATTATAACGCCAACGAAATCTTCTGCGAGTTTTTTTTCTTTTGGGGAGGGGGGAAAACGTTTGTAATTTAAAACAATAAAGATGTTTCGGAAGTTTAGAATAAAACAAAGAACTTCTTTTACAGTGTACCTATAAATCCACCATCAGGTCATTGGTATGTCATGCACTGTTGAGCAGGAGGTTACTCCACCCCATTAGCTTTAATTTGAGTACCACGATGAGGTGTAAACCATTTATTTATAAGGAAACAAAAATATTTTTTACATTCAAGATCAAACAAAAACAATTTCTAAAATCTTAAGTTTCTTATTGTAAGCAATTTCAGATCTGCTTTAGTATATTGGAAACAGACAGGACAATAATCATGAAAGATCGGTCCTTTTTAGGCATTAAGAAAGTGCGGGCTTTGTTCCATGGAAAATCGAAACAAACAATCGAATTTAAAATGGTGACCTAGATTTCAAATGTTGCTACAGATGAAACAAGGGATTCTAATTCTTGCAAATTGTTCATCATAACCAAGCAGAAAAGCCTACTTTGTTGACTTTTAACGAATTCAAACATATTTTGCCGGAGTGGGATTTAGATATTAGCGCCTCGATTATCCTCGTTTCGTTATTTCGCTGAAATAACTCTACATTGGCATCGTCTTAGCTAACTCAGCAATCGTTATTATAAAGTTTTTAAGAGAACTACCTGAAATAACAAAATTTTTGTTGGATCTACCATATTTTTACAACATGAGAGAGCGTCAATCTTGGATATTTCAAAAAAGGATTTTGGAACACATTTTGCTGTGTCCAAAAAGTAAAATAATTTTTTTTTTCTTCAAAAAATCTTTATTCATCCAAATCTATTTCATAGCCTTCAAAGTATTGCCCCTGCTTAATTCAACGCTTTTTCCCATCATTGAAACTGCCAAATAGTTACTTTACGATCATCAGAGCACGCTGCGATCCACATTCAATCGACTCAAAACGGTATCATCGTGACGGTCTTCTGAGCTGAGGAAGTAACCAGAAGTCACACGTTGCTGAATCAGGTGAATACGATGGTTATGGAGCGATATTAGTTGAATTGTTGGCAAAAACTCCAAGAAGAGTCAATACAGCGTGAGCCATTGCAATATAAGTATAGGGTGATTTTTTAAGATTAAAATTTCCAGGTTGGCAACACTGGTTGGTAATGGCGTCCAAACGTCATCTGTCAAAGTGAAAAGTGTACAGTATACTCTGCAATTTCATCATGGAAAGACTGACAAACGAGCAACGGTTGCAAATCGTTGAAATTTATTATCAAAATTTGTGCTCTGTGACAAATATGCTTAGTTTGATGCGACTATTTTATGGTCGTCATAATCGACCTGCTGAATCAACAATTCGTGCTGTTATCTCTAAGTTTCGCATCAAATTTACTTTGTTGGACATAAAACCATCGACTCGCATGCGTAGAGTGCGTACCGAAAAAAATATTGCAGCCGTAGCGACCAGTGTTAATGACGATCGTGAAATGTCAATTCGTCGCCATTCTCAGCGATTGGGCATGTGTTTCTCAACCATAAGAAATATTTTTTGCCCCAATTGGCTGATTTGAACTTGGTTGACATATATTTTCATCAGGACGGTACAACATGACACACTGCTCGTGAAACAATGGATATGTTGAGGGATGAATTTGGTGAGCAGCTTATCTCTCGATTTGGCCCTCTGAGTTGGCCCCCAAGATCTTGCGATTTAACGCCTCTTGATTATTTCTTGTGGAGTTATGTCAAGTCGTTAGTCTATGCGGATAAGCCGAAAACTATTGAAGACTTACACGATAACATAACGCGCGTTATTCGTGGAATACAGGCCTAATTGTTTGAAAAAATGACGAAAAATTGGATCTTCCCAATGGACATTTTGAAACGGAGCCGCAGACAACATTTACATTAAATTATTTTTAAAAATTAAATGGAAAAGACCAATTTATCGATTCTAATAAAAAATTTTAATATATGATGCAAATTTGATAGGTTTATTCGACTTTTAAAAAGCTACGACTAAAAAATCACCCAATAAATACAGTCTCTTTTTTACGAACAGTACACTGTCAGCATAACATCGATATTTTCGTTATTTTTTCTCCTTTGGCAAATTTTAACTCGATCGGTCGGTTGCTTTCGCATCACATGCATAGATCCACGTTTCGTCCCCCGTAAAAATATGTTTTGTTTGTTCAGTCAGTTCAGGAACCAGAAATCATCTCTTTACAGATTTTAGCACGGTTGTTTCCGAAAATAGTGATATTGAGAAAACTAAGATTTAAAAAAGCCGAGTTGGAGTCCGTGTGCATATCTCTAACCACTTGCAAGCTTCTACTGCGAGATAGAGCATATTTAGCGGTGAATGGTGAGCGTCTGTTCGAAGTAATCAATCTAGACAGATCTGGCCTCGTCTAGATCTGAAGCCTTCACACACACTGCTGTCGCTAATCAAGACCATTGCTTGTATCCGTCAAGACGGGACACTGCCTGATTGGAAGACTAGCAGTGAGATTGAAGGTTGCGCCTAGTGACTTCTGCAGGACCTGTAGGCATGAAGGGATGAGGAGCAGTCCATTGAACACCTTCTCTGCAATTGCCCCGCCCTGGCGAACAGGCGGGGATCAACACTGGATTCTTATTTCTTTAGGGACCTGGGAGATCTGGACGATGTAGGTATTGTCCGACTTAAGAGCTCCTTGAGGTGCTCAGGTTGGTCAAAGGGGGAAACTAGAGACATCCATATCTCTAGATATGATTCCGTGATATCACAATGGACTATACAGTCTAAGTGAATCCGTCAATTCAGACTGCCGCACTGACCCAATCTAACCTAACCTAGTTGGTAGTAAACCACCGATTACTTTTAATTGCATAACGTAAATGCCCTGCTAACATCGATGCGTTTTAGATAAGTAAGTAATATTTGTTATTGAAACTCAACTTTTATGCCAGCCTAGTGGATACGGTGAAATAAAGAAGAAAAATTATACTCGTATATACTCGTAAACACAAAATGTGGACGACAACAGCAAATTTTATAAGAACTTCGATTTAAGGATATGTGCCTGGGATGTTCAGACCCTTTAAATAAAAAAGCCCTAAATAAAAATTCCCTCACAGGACATGTGATGGACGGTACACTGCCGAACAAATTGTGACGTTTCTACAGCTGGTCTACGGAAAGATATTAATTTATGAATTTGTAGTTAGTCACGACAATAAAATTGCTTTTGAGGGATCTTAGCGCCTAAAAAGAGGAAGCGAAACTGTCCTTAGTCCAAAAGTAGGAAAATTCAGTCTACCTTATATGGCACAACAATCTATAACGACTTTTTACTTTCTACAAGAAAGAAGAATTTCGCGTTAGTTCTAAGGAAACAAATGTTCATGCATGGCAATGCTCCAGCCAATGACAATGCGTGCTACAAGTAGAAAACGAAAAAGGCCCATTGCCTTTTTATATAGAAGAAATAATTATGAAAGGTTGGGGAGAATGGGAATATAGAGGCGAATTGTGGTCAAGAGTTACAATCTAAAGATTATAGTCAGAAGCTCTTCTCCTTGACGCAGATGCACAAAGTATATCGAAAGAGCATTTTTATAAGTTGCTAATTTCGAAAGGTAGTACAAGCGTACCACCTCAATTACTGATGATGGCATAAACTGATTGTCCACCACTGGATGCTAGTGGTCTGATTATACAGCCATTTACAACCGGCGGCGATATTCTAAAAATGAGACTGTGCCGGTACATAATTTCGCTAAACAAAAATACGCCCGACGGTTGAAATATAAACTTATTATGTCCCATGTGTAAAAAATGTGTATCAACTACTGTGAGGTTAGCTTTTTGCCTATAAGGTCCTGTCGAGTGTGTTATGCGAAAGACTAAAACCTATTCTATTCGACCTGATTGAATGTTATCAACGTGGGTTTAGTCTTATAAAATATATAACACCAAAGTATTTATAGTGGCATCAATTCAATATCAATGAAACAAATGACATCAGTCGATTTGCTTACAAACCGATACAATTGGGGATTCAGCAAGCGATTTAAGCCATGAGATATACACATATAGATGTGATAAAGCTCATCGAAGTTGGAAGACAGCTCTAGATGGGTCATGTTGAGCAGATAGTTGAAAGTGAGTAAGTTGAATTAGTAATTCAAATATTACTGCGTGATGGGAATGAAATGCACCCGACTAATATTTTTGCTTACATGGAAAAACGATTTAACTACAAAATTTTCCTTTTGAGATGTTAAGCACTTTTCAAGCGTAATTTCTCTAAGTGTTTTTTCTACAAAGATCGTTAAGACCACTCCCAGAATATTCAACTATCATGTAAATAAGAACATTTTAGAAGTAAGTTTATGTTAAGCAACACTATTCTGTAAATATGTTTGTCTATATCGCACCTATTATGCGAATAAGCGTTCTCCCAAATTTCTTAGCATTTTCTAGAGTAATATTACTATAAATAGAGCGACTTTGTGTTTTGGACGAAGGAATAAAGTTGACTTTAAAGTGGAAATACGTTCCACGATTCTAAAATGATTAGAGATATTGCGTATTTTTTCAAAACTCTCTGTTCTAAGAAATTATTATAACTCGTGGGCTGCATCGAATTTTGATATGGGAAATGAAAGCACATACGCTTTAAAGTAAGTACAATAATAATAACGACTATACTAGACTTTGCCCTAAATCCAATTAAGTCGTTGTGATCACAGATATCAAGAATTACACCATATCCTAAAACATTTTCATACTACCGATTTCAAGATTTCATTTGTGTTTCCAAAAAGCGCAATCAGATTAATCGGAACGATAACTCTCTATTGTTATTCTTATTTCCAAAAGTTCTTTCTTTTAAGTATGGAATTATTCTTACTTGTGAATATGAAATTAAAAATTGTACCGCCTCCTAAAATTTATTCTCTGCAATAAACGCAATTTGTAGTTTTTCGGAACAATTAAAAATCACGTTGACAAGATTTCATATATTAGGTAACAATACTATGTTACATTTATATTTCTCTGCTGACGCAATCGGTAACATGTTGCCAAATTTGTAGATTCTTTTTGGCAGCTTACAGAAAATGCTGCCAAATTTCACAATGATAACAATCATTTGGACTATAAGCACTAAATGAAACGCCTGACCGACTTAGCACCTGTCCACTTATTGTTCTCACATGTGGCGTGTAAAGTTGTTAACATCGCGAGTAGACATTAAATTAAAAATCAGCTGTATTGAAATTCCCATCGCTATTATTTGCTCATTGCATATTCACACACAATTTAAATGAGTTCCCAATACCAGAATACCGCATAAATTAAGCGTGAATTTTGATATTTTGTGATTTGAATTTCAATTGGAATTTTCTTTGTCTCTGCGAAATAAATCGGCTCATAACATGACGATTAATGGAAAACATTCCAATTTCGCACTTTTGACGAAAGACAATGTGCCAGCCAGGCAGCCAGCCAGCCAGTCACCAGTTAGGCAGCCAAATTTATACGAGCTCAAACTTTATTTCTCATGAAAGCGGCAAATTTTGTTTTATCTCCCCGGCGAGTGTTTGCATTCGATTGTACGTGAGTTTAGCGTTAAAGGTCTTTATTGTTTCGTTGGGATTTGAACAATTTCTTAATGTTGTTCATTCAAGTAATCTTGTGCATTTTGTGGTTGAATAACAATAACAACAGTGTAAGAGCAATGAATGGATGCCACGCATGGACAGCTCAATGCAACGACTATGATGGCAGCGGCAACAACATCAACACGAGCGTTTTTGACATTTGCACTCGCATTAAAAATCGAGAGAAAGATAGGCAGACAGACAGACAGACGGAGGAACGAATAGATGATACAAACGCGAATTGATCCTCATAAAGTGGTTATTAATACGAGTACTAACTGCTGCATGACGGACGACAACAACGACGACCAACTGACTGAAGGCTACACAGCTCAAGTGGTGGTTGGCCATCGCATGATGATGCCCTCTTTCTTAAATCTGGAATGATAAATGCTGCAATTGCGGCAATGACAGCGGATGACTCTCAAAATACTTTGTTTCATGGCAACTGCTGCACCACTGGCGCAAAATCAGCACATTTCATAGAAAAATACCCATGTTGCACCCTAGGGAATGGCACGTCTTTAAAAAAGGGAGGCAGACATGTCTTGGGAAAACAATTAAAAAATAGTTGGCTAAATTAAAAATAAGCAAATACAATAATTTTGAGATTGCATTGCACAAAATTGCCCAACGAAAAGAAAAACTAAACTAGCATTGTTAAAATCGCTTAAATGACAGAAACATCTTTTACAAAATGTCGAAACACTTCAAATAAAAATGGTTGCAATCACAATTAAGCAAAATGATACAAAACCTTTTACATCGTTTGTATAAGAAACTGATACTGATGCAATGTAAATCAGCCATGATTTCGTTGACTAAGGTAATGGTTATAATTCCAAGTGGACAAATGCAAAGACAGTCATGGCCGATCATAAAATCCACCTGAAATGAACCATTTAGAGACATTTGGAGACGATGAGAGCTGTTTAACTTGGTCACATTTAAAATATTTTTTCAACAGAGACAATGGATGCATGAGAGGTATTACTAGTATATAATCTTGAAGACACTTTAGTTAACACCAGGGTCGCCAGAATTTAACAACGAAAGACATCAAAAACTTTAGCGGAAAAAGCTACAACTAAGTAGAAACAAATCCAGAAAAAAGGTAATTAAAAAAAATTGATGTAGTTTGAGTAGAGTTGTATCAAGTTTTTATTGCGTGTTATAAGTTGAAACTTAGCACATGACATCTTTATTCGTGTTCGTTTTAAAAGTTCTTGCGGGACATCACATATACGAGGTGTGTCCAAAAAATAAAGTAAATTTTCAAATTTCGCGGGCTACATTCGACCTTCGACTACTATTACTTTTTATATTGGCACACTCGTCTCGAAGGTATGTTGACGGTTTTATCCATATAGCATGTTCAGATTATTTGTGAGAGGCATATATAAGACAAGTGTTTTGCGTGTTCGGTGATTTTTTGCTATCGAAACAAATGGATCAAAGAAGTTGCATCAAATTTTGTGTAAAAAATGGAAATAAGTGCTCAAAAATATTTGAAATATTGACAGTGGCATACGGTGAGAGTACTCTGAGTCAAAACAATGTTTACAAGTGGTACAAGGTCGAGAAGATGTGAATGACAACGCTTGCTCTGGACGCCCCAGCACATCATCGATGAAAATGTTGAGAAAGTGTAGAAAATTGTATTGTTATTGCTGGGGATGTCGGCATATCGGTTGGCTCATGCCATGCAATATTTTTGGAAATTTTGGGCATGAAGCATGTGGCAGCGATCTTCGTTTCAAAATTGCTGAATTTTGACCAAAAACAACGTCGCATAAATATCACTCAGGAATTGTTGAATAACGTCAACGATGATCCGAATCATGGGTATATGGTTATGACATCGAAACCAAAGCCCAATCGCCCCAATGGAAGAGTCCAGGAGAACCAAGATCAAAACAAGCACGCCAAATTAGATAAAATGTCAAGGTTTTGCTTACTGTTTCCTTCGATTACCATGGCATAGTGCATCAAGAGTTCTTACCACAAGGTCGTACGGTAAATAAGGAGTATTACCTTGAAGTTATGCGCCGTTTGCGTGAAGCAATACGAAAAAAATGCCCGGTATTGTGGAAAAAAAATTCATGGCTTTTGCATCATGATAATGCACCTGCTGCAAAGATGAGTTGCTTGTGAGAGATTATTTGGCCAAAAACAACACCGTTATCATGCCTCAGCCACGTATTCACCAGATTTGGCCATATGCAACTTTTTCCTGTTCCCAAGATTGAAGTGACCCATGAAAGGACGGCGTTTTGTGACGATTGAGGAGATCGCTGAGAGAGCTTAAGGACATACCAAAAAGTGCATAGGATTAAAAAAACCCTGGCACTAATGTATAATATCTGATGGGGGCTATTATGAAGGAGATAAAACAAAAATTGATGAATAAATAAATATTTTTTGAAAAAAAAAATGAAAATTTACCTCGTATTTAAAATTCAATTTGATTCAAGATTTTATAATTCATAAAAAAAACAATTTATTCTTCATCTAGTCAACATCATTTCCTATTTTTTTTTTTTGCTCTTAGATCGAATTAGCTTAGGATAGAATTGCAAATATTATCATTTACTATTAGAGTCTCGCAACCGATAAAAACAGTTTTTATAGCCAACGCCGTATAACCCCTTTCCTAAAGCATGTTATTTGATTAACAGGTTATTTACTTCTGTTAATATATTTAAAGGTCCGAATAACATTTTAAAGTTTATGAAATTATGTTTTTTTAATTCGAAAAAATAACAAGAATTATATTTTGATTCGTTTGGACAAAATGTGTACGAAATAAATTGTAATATTGTGTTGCATGCAAAGTGCATTACCGATCAAATCAAACCTATCCAAATTGTTGAAAAAAATCCTTTGTGACCGATTCGATGCTGCTGGTACATCATCAGTTCTCCATCACACTCGCCAAGTGTTGTATCCTGTTGTCAAAGCCGAAGAAAGTGCTAGACGAAGAGTGATTTGTTCGCATGTATTCATTGCATGTATTCAAATGCATGCATAATTCTGAGACAAATCTTATTCCTTTGTAGGGATGAATAAATTGAAGAAGTCTGAGAGGTGACTCCATTATAAAGAATCATTTTATTTAGAAAGAAAGAGAGAGAGGAAGAAAGAGTCGATGCATTTCTGAAACGTATTACCACATACATATAAATTATTAAACGAATATTTCAAACAATAATTTAATATGTCTTCCTACGGTAGGCGTCAAATAAAACTGTCAAAGGCATCACATGTTTCTTCAACTATGAACACAGTCTTCAGCATCATTCCCATTTTTTCGCATACATAGGAATGGCAATGACCGAAATGATTTATGTAAAATCACGGAACTATTTTAAATATTTATGCTAAAGATAAAATCTGTTACTTCACATACTATTTGCAGACTCATATTCACACGATCGCAAATGGATTCGTAGTTATTTTCGCTTATAATTGTGTCATTCTAATAAAAAAAAAAAAAAAAAAATAGTGAAGAAAAAAATTGTCATTTATTTATTATTGTCTTGCTATGAGAATGATTATTAAATTGCACATTGTTGCTTAATTTGCTTACTTACTTATAGCTATTAGTAAGTGGCACAAACTAGGCCTTAGCTGCAACCAACGGCAGCGGCGTTGGTTTACATGCGGTTTTTCCTGCTTCCTCAGTTGCACGAAGAAGTAGTAAGTAGCTGGAGCTTGCACGTAGCAGTGGATAGCGTGGAGTATTTAGGAAAACAGACGCCGGACGGCGGACGGCCGTACGCCGATGTAAAAACGCAAAACAAAACATTTGAATCGAGTAATTGTTTGGCCGCTATTGAGTTTTGTTTTCTCGCTTCAAAATATTCAGAGCATGTCAATGTGGGTCTGTCGTTATAATCTGAATGTCCAGGCAGTCGTCCGCCCGTCTGTCCATCCAGTGATATAGATTACAGTTTACACATGATATTTGCATACTACGAGTACTGCTGTATACTCGCACAGTAGAGTAGCAGTATCACCGTACAAATAATGTAAATGTTGCCGTTTTATTATTTTTTCCTCTACAGATGTGGCAGATTTCATAAATGATCTCTCGCATCTGTGGATACAGGTTTTAATAACGGGTGCCTTGATATCACTGACCAACAAAGAGACAGAGCTACAATGTTGCCGGGCTCTTAAGCATTTGCGCGTTAATGAGTGGGATTTATTTTGAAATCTAAAACTTATAAGAGGCAGTGGTTTCAATTACCAAATACTTATCCACTCCCTTCACCATGTGGATAGGTAGATAGGCGAATGTTTCGAATTAATGCGATTTCTCTAAGTGCATAAAACAATTTGTTTTGCGTTTTATTCCTTTTTTTTTGGTTTCGTGCTAGCTGCAACTGGCCGAGCAAGTGTTGTTGGCGAGTTGTTGAAGTCTAATGGAATTGAATCTGTGTAAATAAGGCACATCTGGCATCTGGTTTTATGGTGGCAGGAATGTACTAAACAAATATGCGATTAATATAAGAAAAGACAGAAATGAAATAAACTTCTAGCAGAGAAAAAACAACGTCCAACATTTCTTCGAGTTCGCAATGGGAAATAAACATTTTCCTAAACGTACATTAATATGCATCATTTAAAGAGGAAATGATTTAATTTTGAAATAACTTTAAATTTTTAATAATGGAAATTTTAATGAATTTGATTAGTTTATTAATAATAATACCGTTTTATATGCAATTAAGTTATCCTCTATTGCTTGCTAGAAA
>JAHXMU010000445.1:98241-132375 GCA_019455685.1 Philornis downsi
TGTATATGCACGTAGCTCCAGTGAAATATCCATCGAAACGTATTCCAATTAAAGCAACCACAATTGGAGAGCTACCATTTTACTGGGATGAATCCTATCGATATCCGCCAATTTCCATAATATATTACTTTTGCGTAAGAAACAACATTTAAGACAAAAAAAAAAAAAAATTAATGAAAAAAATAAATTCATTTTTTTTTTTTGACCTTGTGTGGGCGAATTTTTCTATTACAGGATTGATTTCGTCCAATTGAGGCATCTGTGGTCCGTAGTAAAGAAGACGATGTATAGATTCGTTGTCTAATAAGTGAATGGGAAACATCTCATACTTATATATCGATCAATATATTCAATTAGCCATTCATCCCAGTGAAATGGGATCTCCCCAACTTTCTTAAAAATGTATACTCGTACGAGTTGGGTTCTCTACAGTACCTATCATCACCATCATATAAACGATAAACATTTTTAAAAATGTTTGAGAATTAAAATTTTTCTAGAAATGAGTTTAGCCCCTGTACGGGAAAGTTTTTTCTTAAAAGATCGATTTTGACCAATGTTGAATTCAATTTGCCTATGATTATGAGATATCTTTAAGTCAGATTTTAACTTTCTCGTTCAAAAGACGCGGGGACGAATATATGGACATACTTTTTGGTATTGTGGAGCGTATTTCCACATCAACGTCAACATTATTAATCCCCCGAAACGTACAAGATTGCTCTATTTGTACTAAAATTACTTATTCTAGAAAATGCTACAATATTTCAGAGAGAACACATATTTACATAATGGGTGCAACAAAGACAAAAATATCTACAGAATAGTGTTGTTTGTCATAGACTTAATTCTAGAATGTTCTTATTTACATAACAAGTGAAAAGGAGATAACAATAGACTATATAATGGGAGTGAGAGGAACAAACATAACTTATTGTCGTAAACGTAATTCTAGAAAAGTTCCATCCACAGACAAAGAGGGAAAAAGATTACATATATCATACTTGAATGTTCTGGGAGCGGTTTTGATGATCTTTCTAGAGTATACACTTAGAGAAATTACATTTACATACTACAACTTTAAAGTCCACATAGATGTTTACAACGATCAAGAGAATATACATATATTCTGCCAAACAAGTACTAGGCACTGATAATTTATAAAGACTACTTAAAGTGATTGTCAACATTGTTCTTGTCGCTGAGGTGGCACAGTTGGTCTGTATACTGATGCGGAGTTTTAGCAGGATTTCATTTACTTTGTTTACAATGCTTGGTTTTGTCAGTTCATTTCATATATGCTTTGCGATTTTTACAATGAATAAAACAAGCGAGCAAAGAATTTGCCTTCGATTTCGCATTACAAATGGAATTTCGTGTGGTGAATGATTGAAAATGTTACAAAAGGCTTACAATGGATCGACTTTATCAAAAGCAGGTGTATATGAGTGGTACAGTGCATTTGTCTTTCTCTGGTCGTCCATAAACGCGTTCAACTAAACTTAACTTCGATAAAGTAAAGGAAATGTTGACTGAAAATCACCATTTAAGTTTGAGAGAGATAACCGCTGAATTTTCTGTATTTTAATTTTCTGTCAAATTGTACCATTTAACACGATTAATTGTATATGAAACGCATTGCCGCTCGACTAGTTTCGAAGGACATACATTTTCTTCAAAGCCTCAGTGCTGAAAACATGTCAAGTCAATTTGCACACCATGTTAATGAAGCGCGCTATTACTGATGACGAAACATGGATTTGCGAGTTTGACAGGAAAATCAATTTGCAAGCTTCGGAACGGTTTCTTCCAACTGAGCCGAATCAAAGTCTATCAAGCCAATATGTTGTTTGGTTGTTTTCTTTGATTATCGCGGTGTTATGCAATCAGAAATCTTGCCAGAAGGTCAGATCATAAATAAAGAATATTTTCTGCGCATTACGTAGCGTTTGAGAGAGCAAATTTTTCAAAAAATCCAGATTTGTTAAAAAAACTCATGGATTTTGCACCACGATAATATACCATACAATGCGGTCATTATGTGAATGAATTTCTGCCCAAAAATACAACAAATATTATCGAACAACCACCAAATGTCTCTGACTGCCTCTTTCCACCTTTCTAAAGCTGAAATGTTGACTACAAAGCATCAGTTTTTCGTCAATAGAAGACATAAAGAATTATTTGCAGCGAAAGCTGAAATCTATTCCGGCAAAAGCGATTGAAAAATGTTTGGATGATTGGATTATTCGTTGGCATAAATGCGTTATTTCGGTACAATAAATGCGACTGAATTTTATAGTTTGTATTATTGAGCAATTCCCGGTACTTTTTCGGCAGAATTTATAAATACTTTGTTGTGTCTCATATGAGTATTTTTAGCTGTTGCAAACTGAGTGACAACCTTAGAGTGTCCTTAAGCTATTTTGGAAATCTATTGTAGAAACCTATATATAGATTCGAAGACAATAGCATTGTGGTAATGACTTTGTAATCATTCAATATAATAATATCTTCCACTGTGAAATTGGCTTCTTAAAATATTCCACCATTGTAAACACTTTACCTACTTGTTTCCTCGACTTACAGGAGGAGGAGCTGTGGCACTGCCACCACCAACACCGGCACCGGCACTATCATCGTGTGAGTAGACATTGCAGAAGGCGAGATGGGTTATGTGACTGTAGTGAGGCCGAGGCAGTGGTGGTGGGAGCAGTTACTGGCGTTAGTGCCAACATTCAGCCAACTTGTTCTCATGGCATTTTCCAAAGTCTTGGCTGGCGTTTCACTTTCAGATTCATTGTACCCTAAGAGTGAAGTCAGTTTCTTTATAAATATAAAGTGAATCGAGAAAAAAAAGTACCCGCACATGATGTACTTGTTAACTCGCTGTTATTTTTTGATTTCTCAGCTTGGGTTTTTTTCATATTTATGGATCTATAATTAAACGTTTCTAACAATTGGATTTTCTTTGCAGCTCGACAATGGTGATGGTAGTTGTGGTGGCATTTTTCTACTTGCCATTCGGTTAAGGTTTCTTGCCATTATTAGAATTTATGGCCGCACGATAATGTGAGAAAGAAATCTTATAAAGTCTGCTCTTAGAGAGGTGGTGCCTTGGTTTGTGCGGCGACTTTGCCTGGGCCAAGATAACATGCAAATCTCCATCCGGTGGAGTTGTTGCAGAAATTTCACAACGTAACGAAATATCAGACACGATTCGGTCAGTTTAACACACCAACAAACTGGCAAACTTTTGTTCGGATCAGATGCAGGGGCAATGGGCAGATAGTATTGGGTAATTCGCAATTGTTTGCACAGTACTAGAGCATCCCATCCGATGCGAGTGTGGATACAACGCGATACAGTCAGCGCTTTGGTTTGACCGCTAAGATGTTTCACTGGTAGCGGCGGCTATTGTAGCGGGCTTTATGTGCAAATGAGCTGTGCTTTCCGCATCGCTAGTTAAGGTAGTAAGTCAGTCAGTCAGTCAATCAATGGCACCCCCCTTCCATCACCCCCTCACGTTTCGGCTGCTGCCTTTGGATGCCGGCTTAATATTTATATTAAGCCAATTTTAACGACCACTGCTGCTTGTTGTATGTTTTTGTTGTGTTTTCTGTACGCAATTAATTAAATTTGTTTTAATGAATGTTAATAAACCGTACGGATGTGTTATTTTCAACTCAGTTTCAGATTTTTAATTAAAAATAAAAGCCCAAAATGACGTAATGATGCGGTTTTATAACTAAAACTCTATTAAGTATCCATTGATTTTGAACCGCAAAAGGTTACCGGCTTCCTACTGGTTCGGGACAAAGTGTGATACTCTGGCATTAATATTTAAATATATTTGCAAAAAATTATTATAATACTGCTGGTGGGAACTGAGAGATCAAAAACATTTTGTTCATTTTTTCAAGGTTTGTTAGAGAATAAAGTTTCTTTAAATTAAGTTCTAAATAAATTTGTTTTTTGAGGAATGGGTGTGTCTTTTTATAGCAATGATTAAGAAGATAGATAGCTGAAATATGATATCACAGTAAATTCCTTAAAATTTATGTACAAAGCTTTAAAATACCTGTGTGCCGAATTACAAAGTGGACTTACTTTGTGACTCCCATAATGTAGAGAATTACAATAAATTTGATGATTTCTGAATATCACCAATTAACAGCGCGACTTATGGCATTCGCTTTAAGTTTATGCGATCTTTCTATAGTTTGCCGTCCCAGGCGTATCCTAGCTGAACAAGGTGAAGATCTGAGTCTATGTTAGCGCTTTTATTTATATGGATGTCCAGAATATCAAAAAGGTGACAAGCCAAGTAGCCTTATGGTTGTCTTTGTTTTGAAAACTGGTTCCACTTACTACAATGTTTCCCGTCGCAAACATAAAAGAAAACCAACAAATTCCTCTTCATTCCACGAATGAGATATGAAAGAGCTTTTCGCATTTAGTAAACTTGCATGCATTCTATTTTGAAACCCACTCAATAGGACTTGCAGTTTAACGACTATACCGAACGCCACCGTTTGAGAAACACTTACAAGACATGCCGATTACTCGATAACTCGACGCGTTCATCAGACACATGGAGGTGGTCGCCACTTAAATATCGATAGGTGGCTGTAAGTGGTATTGAATAAGCGATCATGCGAACGATAGTCACGTGAACTAACTATAGCGCCGGTTCGGTCGGTTTCAGCAGTAAACCTAAGCAGGCTAAATCCGTTATTGAAGTTGATGCTGCACAGGCTCAACTTTTCGACTGTTGAATTAACACAGTCTTCTCTATTTTAGTATCGTAAGAAGGAAAGCTGTCGTATGTTTCTATCATATATTCCAACGACTTTGTAATGAACGTTATGAAAAAACATTTCCCTTAATGGTGATTGTGGCTATTCGTTTACCATGAGTTAGTCTTGCCGACTACAAACCAAAATCCGTATTCATGACGTTTTATATGGATGTTGTAAGATACGTCATAGTTTTAAATTGTGTATTCGAGCCCCATCCATGACATCTCCTTTTTGGTTGTGATTACAAACTTATATTTGTTCAGGACATCCGCAAAATGTTACATAGCGGAAAATATTTTAGAAAGAAAATCGCTTTAAAAAATCTTCACTTTAACTTATTAATTTCGACCATCGCAATAGTGAATGCGTGAGCTGGAGCATTGTCTTGATGAAACAATACTTTCTTTTTCGCCAAATGCGGTCTCTTGTTTCATTACATAAATGCTACAATAAATTAGATTACTCTTCGACTTTGACGGTTTATCGTTTCTGAACTTTGCCTGCTGGTTGGGCCGTCTTCGCCTTCTTTGGATACGATTCTCACATTCCAGACAACTACCTTAACTGTTCCTTTTAATAATGGTGTGAAGTGGTGCACCCGTGTCTCATCCGTGGTTATATATCGATGCAAAAATTCAGCATTATTGCGCTTAAATATCGCCAAACACTCTACTGAAACATCTTCACGACGCTGTTGTTGCTCTATTGAAAGTAAGTGCGACAAGCACTCCTTGAAACACCTAGCATTTCAACTATAGCTCACGCACCTTCAACCGACGATCATCCAATACCATTTTGTGCATTTTCTTAACAGTGTCTGGCGTGGACACCTCAATTGGTCAACCATTACGTCTTGACAGCTCGTACGGTCACGTTTAAACTCTGCTATTCAATATTTTACAGTCGTAAACGAAGGTCCAAACTCCGCCAGAGTAGAATCTAGCTCGGCTTTAATATTAGTTGGACTGAAACTTTTCAAACAAAAATATTGAATTACATAGTGGTGTCCAATTTTTATCATGTTTTCAAGCTCAATAAAATGGTTCACTTTTGATGGCTCAAAAACTGGCCCTTGAAACTTAAAACATATATTTTATAAGGTTATCACTTTTCACCAAAATATTTTTTTTTTCAAACTACTGGCACCAACTACACATCATTATATATTATTTATATATTATAATTACGCCCCCATGCCGATTTCCATCCTTCAAATGTTATTAAGTGAACAAAAATTCTAGTCGCTGTAATCAAAGAATTAGGAGTTGAAGGGAAACGGATAGAAGATATAAAATTATCCATATATGGGTAAATACATTGATATTCTTAGATTTTACGTAGAACTATAGATCAAAACAATGGACAAAAATTCAGCTCGCCGTAGCCTAAAAATAGGAACAGCAGAAAAAAAAATACTTCAAGTGAAGTAGACCGAAAAATTATGCCAAGCCTGGTTTTAAGAAGATTTATAGAGATTTACGGCAGTTATTGTGTCTAGCAGTCAGTTAACCAGACAGCTAGAAAGATTGATGTAGTTCAATCGGTTCAAAAAGTCACGGAACACATTTCGCCAAAACATTCTTGACATTTTATTTTAGACGCTTCCATCCAGCTGTTACATTTTTGCCGCATCAAATGATTATACCTCCATTTCTTCGGATGAAGGCACAATTACAATGTAATTGAAATGTAAATTACAGTATTCTGTTTTCCGCTTAGATTCTGTATTTAATTTCCCCAACAAATTATCCTTTTTTTCATCTCAATTTTTGCATTGCATTGAGTATCTCAATTTTTGCAGTGAAGGCAAGCTATATCTGCCTTTTATTACTCAAGTAATTTTAGCTTCTGCAGCTGGCGCTTATTTCAAGAATTTCTTTAGCCCCACATAGTAGACGCGACTATCGTTCGCATGGCCGCAGGTCCAATCCCACATACAGCCACCTATCATTATTTGAGTGGCAGTCGCCTCGATATGTCTGACGAAGACTTAGAGTAGTGGAGTAATCGACTATTGCTATGCTATGCTATTCAAACTGCGACATCATCGTTAAACTGTAGGTCCCGTGTAGTGAGTAGAGATGGGTTTAGACCCGGGTATTTACCCAACGCTGGGTATTTACCCATTTATACCCAATTTCATACCCGGGTATTTATCTAATTTTGGGTAAATAATAATTTGAATAACAAATACTTGTTGTTACGTAGAGTAACAGAAATGTGAACATTTTCGAATTTATTTTGAACATATTTTGTTTAAGTGTATTTTGTTTATGCATTTCTTGATGAGTTTTGGTCAGATAAGGCAGTTGTGACTGCATCAAACACAAAAAAAAACTTTTGTCTGGAGCTGTTTGGATGAAATTTCTCCAGTAACTTGGTGGAAAGGAATTTGTGGAAGCACTCAATTAAGCAAATTAGCTGTTCGAATTTTAACAGCTCCCTGTACTTCAGCTGCTACTGAACGTTCCTTTAGCACCCACAGCTTCATTCACTCCAAAAAAAGGAACCGTTTAACAACACAAAGAGCAGGAAAAATAACATATATATCGTGCAACTGGAACTTGATTTTTAAAAATAGTTTACCACCTTCAACAGTAAGCACGCGCTCCACTCAATTAGAAAATTCTCTCAAGACGATATCCCTTCAACTTCAACAGGAATCACGCACTCTACTCTAAATGAATTTTTGTCGGATACGGACTGCGACAGCGATTACGATTAAATTTAAAAATTATTTCATTTGTTATTAAAAAATCTAATTCATAATAAAAAAAATAAATTCAATTGATCTTAAGCTCGATAAAAAAATAATTTTTTTAATATTAAATTCTTTTAATTTATTTAAATTTTTCTTTATTCTAATTTATACCCACATTTTGGGTAAATACCCAGGTGTTTTGGTAAATACCTGGGTATTTACCAATAAATACCCAATTTACCTTTTGGGTATTTACCCTTGCCCCATCACTAGCAGTGAGTCTAAAAATATCGGGTTGTTCGCAAAAGTTCGTTCGGTTAATTCTTTAGTTCACCATATGTCACTTCTCATGGCGTAGAACACTCAAACACTATCATAACTTCCACCCACCTTTTCTCTAAACTGTTTACTATTGTTTACTTATGTTCTCATTCTAGTCATGAGTGGTTATAGCGTTTTTAGAAAAAGTTTTAAAAAGTGGAAAAAGTTAGCGAAAAAGAGCACTTTAGTTTAGGCTGTTTTATTTCCAGCCAAAAAATAAAGTCTGTTTATGAACAAAGCGGACCAAATGAAAGAACTTACCAGAAATGATTTAAAACATTTTCTACGGGCGACTTCTCCATAACGAACGCTGCCAGATCAGGACGACTAAAAGAAATGAGATGAGAGATTTAATTATTGTTAATCCCCGTGCAACAGTTAGAGAAATAGCTGAAATAATCAAAAAATCAGTCTCAACCCTTCACGGGGTCATAAAAGAGCTCGGATTTGTGAGCAACCTCGATGTATGGGCAACCTAACTCTCTCACCGAGGTTAGCCACCTGAATCGCGTTGACGTTTGCGATAACCTAAGGATAAAAAATAACAAGACAGCATTTCTGAAGAACCTCATTACAGGGGATGAAAAATGGATAGCCTACAACAATGTAACGCGGAAATGATCATGAGGGAAACCAAATGAACAACCTCAATCCACCCCTAAAGCGGGCCTTCACCCCAGGAAGGTAATGTTGTCGATTCGGTGGGATGTCAGAGGAGTAGTCTTTTTTTAGCCTTTTTCGGCAAAGCTAGCGATTAATGCGGACTATTATATCGCACAATTAGATAAATTGAAAATGACATTGGAAGATAAACGGACGAGGTTCATCAATCGGGAAGATGTCATCTTCCATTGTGACAACGCCCGCCTTGCGGACTCGTCAGAAACTGTCAGAGCTTGGAGGGGGGAAGCTTCATCTCACCCACCGTAATCCCCAGATCTCGCCCTGTCCGACTATCACCTATTTCGCAATCTGAGTAACTACTTGAAGGATTTGAATTTCCATAACGACAAGGAAGTGAAAAATGGAATTGAACGCTTTTTTTCAGAAAAACCATAAGGGTTTTGTGAGGGATGAATTAAAAAGCTCTAAGAGAGGTGGGGAAAAGTTACTTAAAAAGGGGGAGATTACACAATAGATTAAAATAATTGTTTTCTTGTGGGGTGTCCCAACAAGAACGCAAGACAGTCAATGGTGTTCGGTATCGTGAAATGATAACCAGTTTTTTGTGACTTGACTTGAAGAAATGGATGTGGAGGGCATGTGGTTTCAACAAGACGGCGCCACATGTCATACAGCCAGAGGAACAATTCAATTGCTGCAACAGTCGTTTCCCGGACGTGTTATTTCGTGTTTTGGAGACCAGAATTGGCCGCGTAGATCGTGCGATTTAACATCATTAGACTTTTTTCTCAATCTTAAAAGAGGAAATTGGACGCTGCATTAATGAAATACCGCGGCATTTATGCCAAAACGGTCATTGAAATTTTCATTAAAAGATCGCGTGTGTGCCAGCAAAGCCGCGGCGGCCATCTAGCCGATGTGTTGGTCCATACATAACCTCATTCTGTCTACTTTACGATATAATAAAGTTTCACGATTTTTTTTAAATATCGGTGTTTTATTTAAAATCTAAATTTTGCGTTCTTGTTGGGACACCCTATATACATGTGTATATACTCGTATGTAAATAAATTTCTTTCAAAAACCGAACGAACTTTCTGAACAACTCCAAAGAATGCGTGCAAGTTTACTGAATGTGAAAAGCTCTCCCATATCTCGTTCATGGGATGCAAAGGAATTTGAGTTGTGTGTGTCGTTATGACCATTTAGCCCATGTTTTCCGATAATAAATATTTTAAACCTCCCAAAAGATCGTCATCAATGTAGTAGTTGACGTCCAATGTTATGTTTTTTGCAAACAAATTTTAAGGCTAAAAGTCAAAATATTAATTTGACAGAGCCTCATCAGTGGCCCACTTGACTTTCAATAAGTAACACAATAACTGATTTCCTAGTTAAGAGTCATAAACATTCACACGCTTGTCTGTAGCCGAATGCACCAGCATAATTTCAATGCTTTTTGATGAATGCGAAATAGCCAATTTTATAACTCTTAAAGGAAAAGGTCATTTTTATACAAAGAGTTTCTGACACTTCCCTTGACTCAAATTGATTGCTGTGCCGTTTTATTTTTTTTCTTGTTGATGCCTATCGGAAATGGTTGGCCATTTCACGACTTTTTGTTCACTCAACTATCCACCTAACTATCAGTTAATCGATCATGTCATTTTTGTGGGAGATACGCGAGCGATTACATAGAGGCTGGTCAAACAACAACTACAGTATATTGGCCATCTCGAAATAATAGAGTTCAGAGGTATTTTAAAAACGATACATTGCCAAACTTCAAAAAGAGCGTAGATGGTATGAACATATTGTTGCTGCATAACAAGGTCGATAATAAGTTACTAAGGAGCCGTGTGAGGGGGTGCAACAATGACGATTAAATTTCCATTTCTCTTGAAGTCATTAAATAACGTGTTATAGCACTTAAGGGAATAACCTGAAATATATTGAAATTGTGATACGTTTAATTGCGAATTAAAAAAAAATTTAATATAGAGCGGGTAATAAAAGATTGAAATTCAATACCGCTTCCTCTCAGTGTCAATAAAATCATATCGCCGATTATAGCAGGGGTGGGTGGCCAAGAAAACAATGATTGAAATTAAGGCCTATTTCAAACACTAATTTTCGTTTGCAAATTTGCAACTTGTCAACACTTTCCGTTTTACCACCTCATAAGAAGCAAACAAAAAGTTCGACATTTTGGAAAATTGCGAAGTGTAGTCTATTTTTAGACAATATTGAGGAATCAAATTTCATACACAATTAAAATTTTAAATTAAAAAAATAGAGTAATAGAGAAGTACAAACAAACTACCGGGTAAGTATTATACGTGCCCAAAAGTTTATGTAGGCAAAAGTTAAATTTTGAAAATAAGTGGCAAAACATAGCGCGAAGAGTTTACAATTTTACAAGGCTTAAAAAAATTAACCACAAGACTTGATGTCTAACTTTTGGACTACAATAAGTAAAGATTTCATCTGTCCACATATTTTCTGACAAAAAAGTATTAAGAATTGATTATTTATAAAGTCCGCTTGAAGAAATAGACAAAATCCTTTTTGCCGCCAAGTTGACGCAACTGCTCTCTATAGGTATATGTACTGACACGGAGTTTGAGGGTGATCTCTCATTTAGATTGTATACTGTACTCGATTTGTTCTGTACGTCTCATTGCAGAGGTGGTAAGATAGGCCTCACCACCGCCAATGGGGATTATGTTCCATACCAGCATAATCAATTTGGTATCTCCCGGCTGCGAAGAAAGGGCTGAGACAATATGTGTTAATACCTCCCTTTTCCTCCCCTTTCCAAGTAAAACTTGGGCTATCCCAGGGGGGCATTGGCAATCGCATCGTAATATGCCCAGTGTGTCGCATACCGTGGGTAAGGCCTTCACGGCGAGACTCACGTTAAACCCACGTGGATTTCTATACGTCTCAAGTGTGTTTTGTGACTTTTACAAAGGAAATTGAATTTTGTGTGCCGATTCACTGAAAATGTTACAGAAGGCTCATGATGAATCGACTTTATCAAAAACACGTGCAAATGAGCGACATGCATTCAAAACCTTTCAAGATATGGTGGAAGATTTGCCTCGCTCTGGTTGGTTATCTTCAACTGGAGTTAACATCGATAAAGTGAAGAACTGCAAATCGTCGTTCAACTTTCTGTGTCTTACGAATCAATTCATACCATTATATACGATATTATTTGGGAATAAAACGCATTGCCTTTCGTAAAGGCCCGAATTTTCTTTAAAAACTCAATCGCGTAAAGGTCGCGGCCCGTTATAAATGATGAAGAGACATGAGTTTACGAGTTCTAAATACAAATACAAGAATAGAAAACTCATGAAGCATTTCCGTAAATTGTTAATTCCGGATGGGTAGCATAAGTGAAAATATCAGGTGAATTATCCACGAGGGCATAGGCTGCCCAGCACTAGACCAAAATTCAATTGGAATAGCGGGTTTAAGACTTAAGGGAAACAAAGCTGTGGATACTGATCGTCTTTCAGCAGGTCTATTTTATACTGGTGGCGATAACCTGCTACCGAATGTATAGTTGACGATTGGAAGCTATATGAAGTCTTGCGTTAAAAAAAATCGAGCCCAATTTGTGTATCGATGAACGATATCGCTTACAAATTTATTTTGATTGCAGTACGTCAATAACTATAACTTATTCTATCTGATGTGATTGGACCTTATCCAGCTTATACTTGCCAATTCTCATAATTCTCATTGTGAACGAATTTCTGACCAAAAACTTAACTTCATTGATTAAAGCCTTGCATTATATTTGGCCAAAATTTTGCGTAATTCATTTGGTTGAAAGCAACAATACGAATCAATAGATAAATAGTTCTATGCACTTAAAAAAAGGTGAACTAATTTTGGGTAAAAATGAACTCAAACTGAACTAAATTTGATCTTCATATGGCGCCACGTACCTCCTTACCCAAAATAAAGAAAACAATTATTCGAGAAAATTTGCGTACTTATTTTAAGTACGTACTATTTTCACTCGTACTCAAATCAAGTAAAATTTAGTCAATTCAAGCTTCACTTACTTGTTTTAAGTAAAAATTTACTAGTATTGAGTAGATTTGATATACTTATTTTGAGTAATTTTTCAACACAAATTCGGTACGAGTTTTTTCTTTTGAGTCTTCAGATCAATTTTCTTTTTAAATATTGAAAGACGGATTACTTCTGTTGAGCCACAATATAATTTTAAATATTGAATGTGGATAAAACCGATTTCCATCTATGAGATCCGAAAAGAAGATATTTAAGAACCAGAATTCGGATGTATAAGAATTAAAACCTGTATTTGCTGCAACCCAAATCAGCCTAAATCTACGAAAAGAAGATATGTGAGAAACAGATTTTGGATGTATAAGAACTAGACCCCGTATCTACTGCATCCTCGAGAACCCAATTCAGACTTAATCTACGAAAAGAAGTTATGTTAGAACCAGATTTCGGAAGTATACGAACTAAACCCTGTATCTTCTGCAACCTTGAGAACCCAAATCAGGGAGAAAATCTATTAGAATTTAAACCCGACATCCGTGAGAAATTGAGCCACATAGATGTCATTGCCTAATACCACCAGTACCAGTAATTACAACAGATCAATAGCCACAATACGGCTTTCACTTGATATGCATCCGGCTCATTTTTCCAATTTTCAAAACTCAAATAACCACTTCAAGCCAGCCAGTGCATTTTTTGGAAGGGCCTACTTTGAGGGCGATACAATAAATCTGTATGAATAACAAATATTTTGTGTTTTCACAGAATGTTTTGTTTTTCACAGTGAACCAATTTTCTGAACAGTGTACAGAAGAATATGCACCAAATTGACTGTTAGATCAAGTAAACATTTTCAAGTTGAAAATGTTTTTAAGTATTTGAGATACCTCTGTGACTGAGTCAATGCAGCTAGTACATCATCTTTCGTATATACGAAGTCTGTTCATAAAAATAGGTGAATTTTCATTTTTCTCTAAACATATTTATTTATTCATCAATTTCTATTTTATCTCCTTGCACGTAGTCCCCCTCAGACAGAATACACTTGTGTCAGCGTTTCTCCAATCCTCGAAGTAGTTCTGATATGCCCTTTTTGGTATATCCTTGAGCTCTCTCAGCGATTCAGTTTTTATCTCCTCAATCGTCACAAAACGCCGTCCTTACATTGGTCTCTTCAATCTTGGGAACAGGAAAAAGTCGCAGGGGCCCAAATCTGGTGAATACGGTGGCTGAGGCATGATAACGGTGTTGTTTTTGGCCAAATAAGCTCTCCATGAACTTTTTTCCACAATTCTGGGCGTTTTTTTCGTATTGCTTCACGCAAACGGCGCATAACTTTAAGGTAATACTCCTTATTTATCTTACGACCTTGTGGTAAGAACCCCTGATTCACTATGGCATGGTAATCAAAAAAAAATAGCGAGCGAAATTTTGACATTTGATCAAACTTGGCGTGCTTTTCTTGGTCTTGGCTCTCCAAGACTCTTCCACTGAGATGATTGGGCTTTGGTTTCGACGTCATAACAATATACCCATGATTCGTCACCAGTTATGACCCTTTTAAGAAAATCTGGATCATCGGTGACGTCATTCAACAAATCCTTAGCGATGCTCATGCGACGTTGTTTTTTTATCAAAATTCAGCAATTTTGGAACGAACTTAACTGCCACACGCTTCATGCCCAAAATTTCCAAAAAATATTGCATGGCATGAGCCGATCGATATGCCGACATCCTCAGAAACTTCTCTAATTGTGATTTGACGATTCTCCATAACAATTTTCTTCAGTTTCTCAACATTTTCGTCGGTTGTTGATGTGCTGGGGCGTCCAGAGCGAGCGCCGTCATTCACATTTCTCGACCTTCTGTGAAAAGCTTGTACCATTTGTAGACATTGTTTTGACTCAGAGTACTCTCACCGTGTACCACTGTCGTCATTTCAAGTATTTTTGCGCACTTAATTCCATTTTTTAGACAAAATTTGATGCAATTTCTTTGATCCACGCCTTATTTTTTGAGAATACCTCGTATAAGGGCATGTGGTGTGCTCTTCGATTTTTTACTATTCGAAAAAATGGATCAAAGAAACTGTATTAAGTTTTGTGTAAAAAATGAAATTAAATGTGCAAGGACATTTGAAATGTTGACTGTGGCGTTTGGCAAGTCTACTATGAGTAGAACACAAGTTCAATTGTGGTATAACCGGTTTAAGGAAGGCCGAGAATATGTCAATGACTATGCTCGTCCTGGTCCCCCGAGCACGTCAACAACCTATGAAAGCATTAAAGCAGTGAAGAAATTGATTTTGGATAATCGTCGAACGTTCGTCAACATCAAAATCACCATATTTTTGACGATATTTTTAAAAAGTTGTCATACGAAAATGCGTTGAGCCTGCCCTGTACTTCAGGAACTGTCATTATCGCAGGAAGAAGGAAATCGATGTCGACCTTACAATCGATAACCTTTTTGTCGGACTAAAGTATTCTTGTTTTCACCACAAAATGCAACAACGCTGCTGTCGTTTCCATCATACATACATACGTACATACTCGTACATACATACATACGTACAAGTAGACGTACTTATTACCGCAACACGTTTGTCGTTTTTAGTTTCCTTTCCTATGACTTTACCTTTTAGGAATCCTCCTCAATAGGTTACTGAAAAGTCTCGTCTAAATTGTATGGCTTACATATGGTGGCTATTGCAGTTGTACGATCGACTAAAGAGACACAAAATCGTGAATTATGCGGTTTTACGCTGAAGATGAAAACGTTGTCATAGTTGTACCTAAATATGCATACGAGTCTGCGCACAGATGTTGTTAGGATTTTCTCCCCTACCACTGCGCAGTGGCAACTGTGGCAAAGCTGCCAACCAACCAAACTGCTGACAATTGAGTGGAGTGGAAAAAAATGTTGGTTAACTCGCCTATTTATTGCTGCTAATTGAGTCAATCGCTGGTTAGTGTTTTTATGCTACCTCACTCTCGATCCCTCTGCGATCGATTTGAAAAGATCGTGACGCGACTTCTTCCACTAGTTGAATGAATACCTGGTAGCTGGCTAGGCCACTAATAGGGGATGGAGGGGGCAACAAAATAAACCGAGAAAAGCTGTTAAGTACATACAAAACCGCCACCATAAAATTATTAAAGCAGCACAAGAAGCAAAAAAAGAAAAAAAAAAAGAAAAAAATGGAAAAAAGAAAACTCGAGATGATGTAGAAGATGGAAAGGAAAACGTAGAAAACGTCAATTGCCAGAGATTAGCATAACAAGCCAGTTGCTGTACGACGACAAAACTTTCATTGGAATTGCTGGAGGCCATCAAAGATAGAAGCTGATGACGATGAACAAAACAAGAAACCCTTTGTCTGATCCCAAGCCCACAAATTAAACGCGAAAAATGAAAATGTTCTTCTTCACAATGTTGGGTTTTCTAGCTTCTTTCCTTCTATCGTGAACCAAGTACGATTCATTCATTCATTGTGACTTAATTGAAATTAATTATGGGAAATGTTTTTCATTTGTACACACGAGTGAGCGAGTGAATGAGTGAGTTCATTCTTTTTGTTGGGTTTCTTGGGGATGGTGCAACAATTTCTCAAGTGCGCCGAACTTTTGTTAAGGGATAATTACTTTTCAAAAATATATGATGTTGATGATGGCAGTAGTGGCGGTGGTGATGAACGAGCAACGAACCATGTGCGTTGTTCTATTTTGTGCCGTTTTTTCTTCCAGATCATTTTTGATTCTGAAATTATCTTCAAATGTGGGTTAACTTAAGCAAAAGACCACCACCGATCCACGCAAGAAGTAACTTAACAATGAAACCAAAATTATACCCAAAAGACGCCACAGCGAAACGTTTAATTCTCCACCACACAACGTCATCGTGTAAATGACCCCCAACCGAAGTACGATTATTTTAAGACAATAAAACTAAGTCAAAACCCATTTTAAATCTTCAAAGTTTCCCCTAACCCAGTGTAAGTCATTGTCTGAAAGAAAGAAAGAGTAAAAGGAAAGCGAAAAATTAAAAACTTCCGTTCTAAATGCAAAGACGTTTAAAATAAGTAACGCTCGGTCTAAGTACCCGCATTTTTTTTTTTAAATGAAGTACTTCGGGCAAATATTCATCAAATCATTCGTTTATTCGTTCATAATGCCATGAAGTTCACAATTTAAATATAGTTGGAGCAACTATTTGTCATCTTGAACACAAATCGTCCGCAGTATGTAAGACTGTAATGAGTGCAGTTGGAGAAAATCAATAACATCTCATACTCGAGTTTTCTAAATCAATTTTTGCCCAGCCAATTTTTCAAATTGGCACTTCCATCGGTCTCATTTGATCATCGGTCAGATGCTTGTTCAGTAATGTAGCGGTATAAAACTTAGAAAATTGTTAAAATTACTAAAATAATAATTTGACGGGTTACCATCCATTTGATGGATTAAAAACCGCCGAAGTTAGTTAAAACTAACTATAAAAGTGGTGATTCAAACGTAATTCAACACGACCGATTTAGACTTTATTGC
The DNA here is from genome assembly GCA_019455685.1 of Philornis downsi. Taxonomy (NCBI): domain Eukaryota; kingdom Metazoa; phylum Arthropoda; class Insecta; order Diptera; family Muscidae; genus Philornis; species Philornis downsi. The sequence continues at coordinate 115,287 of JAHXMU010000445.1, forward strand.
ATGAGAAGTTTCCAGAAAGCGGAATTTCACGTTTTGGTAACGTCAATTGGTCACCAAGATTGTGCAGTTTGAGGCTGTTAGCGGGGCTACATCAAATACCATGTTTACGCCGATAATCCCCAAACGTTGAAGCAATTGAAAACCAATATTTGTCAAGTTATCGCCGAGATACCGCCCCAAGTGTCCAAAAACAGAATCGAAACCCACCTGAAAAGGATCCACTGTTGCAACCAATTCAAAGGCGATCATTTAAATGACATTGTATTTCATACATAATGGCAAGGTCTAAGTGTTATCTATTATAATATAAAATTGAATCGCTAAATGTGTTGGTAAGCGCATAACTCAAGAACGCCTGGACCAATTTGGCTCAAATTTTTTCTCAATTGTTCGTAATTGCCTGGAGAAGGGTTTGGGAAAACCCTCCGGAAAAGTCGGAAAATTTATAAAATCGAAAATTGGTTTTTTGTATGGAATTTTGTGTGCAATTGGTCCGGAATGTCTTTTCGAATGGCAAAATAGAAAACTGTTAGTGGAAAACACGAAAAATTCCGGAAAAGCGTGAAAAATTTCAATTTGTTTCAACGAAATTTTGCATTTTATCACATGATTTGATGATTTTGCGCGATATAAAAGTGAAAATTCGTTGTGAAGCTCGGAAAATTACGAAATTTATTGCGATAAAATATATTTTGCGTGAATTTTGGGTGGAGAAGTTAACGAGACAAATAACAGATGGCGCTGTGCTGCGTTCAATGCTAAAACTGAGCGCAATTTGACAGCTACACTTTTCGCATTGTGATTTTCTATTAAACAAATGTGCTATTTTTCTTGCTGCAATTGATTCGAGTTTTGCGTATTATTACACTGAATTCGGATACTCATATATCGCGTATCACATCCATTAACGGTACGAGCAGTACGATTAATTGAAACTTAGTACAATGTTTATCAATTCGGTCATTTTTTCAGAAAATAAGTTTGCGTGTAAAAAGTGAGGTTACCTTATTGGTTATTAGTCAATAATTAGTCAGAAAGTCCGTGATAATCAAATGCAAGAGGAACGCGCAGAACATAATGGATGGAGACGTGCCCATATTGCACAAGTTCGCGCTGCACAATCACCACCTCACATCGTCGAAGGAGGAACTCAATCACCAAAGTGTTCCCCGGCATTGCACAAAATTATAAAAATCTCAATTGGATTAGTGAAAGGGCAATACTAGCAGCGAAGAATAAGGACGTCGATAACTTGAATTTGATTATTCAAAGTCAAATCGCTGGGGAACTGCATTCGTACAAATCCGTTGACAGCGTGACCGAAGAGTATGAAGCGACAAACTATCCGACGGAATTTTTGAACTCGCTTGATGTGCCAGGAACACCGCGGCATAATTTACAGCTGAAGGTAGGATCGATCATAATCATGTTGCGGAATCTGAATCATCCGAAATTGTGCAACGGTACGCGGTTGTTCATCAAGAAACTGATGAACAATGTGATTCAAGCGACGATTATCGAGGGCAAATTCAAAGAAGAAGAAGTCCTTATTCCACAAATTCCGAGAATTCCAACTGATCTTCCATTCCAATTTAGGCGGATTCAGTTCCCCATTCGATTGGCTTTTACAAAGACAATAAATAAATCACAAGGCCAATCGTTGGAAGTCTGGGGGATTAATTTCGAATTTCCCTGTCTTTCGCACGGTCAGCTGTACGTTGCCTGTTCGCGTGTTGGGAAACCGTCTTCGTTGTTTGTTTTTGCGCCGGAAAACAAATCAAAAAACATTGTTCATCATATCGCTCTCTACTGATTTCGGTTCCACTCAAATAAATCGCATTGAAATTTGAACTATCTGTGTTTTATTATTACACGAGAGTTTATCTGAAGGCATTAAATTGTGGCGAGTCGAAGTTCGCCGGGTCCGCTAGTAATGAAATAGAAATTTCATCGAAATCATAGCTTTATGTGTATTTGATTTAACTTTACTTTTGAAACCGAAAAATGAATAACCCGTAATGTTAAATTTAAATACAATTGTAAAAAGTAGACATACGCAAAGTTAAACAGAAGCAGACGTTAGTTGTTGGGCAGACGTTATGTTATGATCAGTTAAAAGGACGTCAAGTATTCGTGATCTTTGTATCCGAAATAAAATATTTAGAAATATTTGTATGTGATATAGTCTGGGCAACTGTACCGCAGTACGAGTTGCCAAGAATACCGTAGTGGCCGACCAATTAATGTGTCCCCGCCTGACATGGTTAAGAGAATCCACAAAATGGTACTGGATGATCCTCCGCTGAAATGATAGGCTTTTCAAAAATTGTTATACATCGTATATTGACCGAAGATTTGAAGATAAGAAAGCTATGCGCAATATGGGCGCCGCGCTTGCTTTCAATACACCAAAAACAGCGTGGTGAAGACGTTTCAGTAGAGTGTTTAGCGATGTTTCTCCGCAATAAACCCGATTTATAACCATAGATGAGACATGGGTCCACTACTTCACACCACTGAGACAAAGGAACAGTCAAAGCAATGGACTGAAATGGGAGAATCGTGTCTAAAGAAGGCGAAAACGGTTTCATCTGCAGGCAATCTCATGACGTCATGGGATTATTTTTATTGGTTATCTTCAGAAAGGAAATACAATTAACGGCGAATATTATGCTAATTTATTATAGCGTTTAGGCGATTAAATTATGGAAAAAAACAACATTAGGCAAAAAAGAAAATATTGTTTCATCAATACAATGCTTCAGTTCACAAATCCACTATTGCGATGGCCAAAATTAATGAAATTAAGTTCGCATTGCTTCATCACGCATCTTATTCCCCAGATTTAGAGCCCGCAGATTGTTTTCTTTTTCCAAACTTGAAAAAATGGCTGGGTGGTAAAAGATTAGCCAACCATGAAGAAGTGGGGTCTGTGTTTGATGGTTATTTCAAGGAGTTTGACAGTTCTTACTATAAACAGGGTATAGAAGCTATAGAATATTGCTGGAAAAAGTGTATCGAGCTAAAAATACATTAGATTGAAAATAAAGAAAATTTTCACCAACTTTTTTGAGGCTTCTTTGTTAGGTTGACTAGGTCTGTGACCGCCCTCGTGCAATACCATATCCGGAAAATGTATAACTAAATTTTCCACAGCTTTATTCCACACAAAACGTATTTAATTCTATATTGAATTCGTGCAGTCACCAAATCAATTTCTGTACTTCTTATGAATGGGATAGAAGAGAGCTTTTCAGATTCAACAAGCATTCTATTTTTAGACTCATTGATTTTTTTGTTTTTTTAAATCACCACCTCAAATGCAATTCAGAAAATTCCCAGCAATTTTGTATTGGATAGACTGGTGATCTCTTAAATATGTTCCTAATGAGATTCGCCAAATAGTTATATGATATGAGCAGAAGTCTACGAGTGTTTTACGTGAGTCTCGCCGTGAAGGCCTTACCCACGGTGTGCAACGACTGGGCATATTACAATGTGAATGCCAACACCCCCTGGGATAACCAAGCGAAACTTGGACTATCTAGGAAAAGGGGCTGATAATTTTCGTACCACCGCAATTGTCAACCCTTTCTTCGCAGAAATCCACAAGGGTTTAACGTAAGTCTCGCCGTGAAGTCCTTACCCACGGTGTGCGACACACTGGGGATATTACAATGTGATTGCCAGCACCCCCTGAGATAACCAAGCGAAACTTGGAGTATCTAGGAAAAGGGGCTGCCAATTTTCGTAGTACCGCAATTGTCAACCCTTTCTTCGCAGTCAGGAGATACCAAATTTTTTTATAAGTGCAAAATCATTTCAAAGCCAAATGCTAACATTAGAAACTTTGTACGAAGTTGCCCGTCCGCCCGTCCGTCCGTCTCCTTCTTACGTTAATGACAGCGATATGAATGCGGTACCACCTTTTGTTTTCACTCTCCGTATTCGAATAATTTACGTGCTCGTTGTAACTCTTTTCACATGTAGTCGCTTGTTTACATTACACTTAATGGGGGTTTCTTCTTGCACCCAGTCTTGTTTCTCGTTTATTGTTTGACGTTTGTGTTTTGTTTTGTTTATTTTCTTGACATGTTGAATTTCTGCTTCTACAACGTTTGGCTTCATTCATTCATTGCTGTCAAATTAAAAAGTCATTACCGAGTTAAACGACAGCAGAAGTCGAACAAAGTTTGATGCATGATCCAGTTAACAGCAAATTGATAGTCGGTGAGCGAGAGCGAATGAGAGGCGATAGAAACATCTTTTAACATGTGCATGCGCATGCGCATGTACTTTGACTTTATGTCAAGAATCACACAATAAAGAGGAGCGAGCGGCTTCATGGGAGGCACCTGAAGTTTGCTTCTTTGTTTCACGATCATTTGTGGAGCTTTACGATGCCAACTACCAAACCATCATCACAAGGCAGTCAGCAGTACTTACTACATCGCCAATAAGCCATGTTTTTGCCTCGCTTCTTTCTGCCTGATTCATTACGTAATTATCAACAAAATCAAAAGCGATAACAGTTTAGAGCTGTGTCTTTATACTCGTATGTATATCGTATCATCATTAAGACCTGGTACTCATAATTACATACATGAAACGCTTAAAGCGTAACAAAAGGCTCCCCACAACAACGACAATAACAAGAAAACACTGTTGTAAGCCGGCATGACACGCTCAAGACCGCAACCCAATAACTTTATATAAAACAATTTTGTTAATTTCAAATGTTATAAATACTAAAATACATAACAATGGAACAGGTAGTTCCAAAGGAAACCGAACAAAACATCACAATAAATGGCTCACATATGTATGTATGGATCTGGGTAAGTCGGTAGCAAGCGGTGACGTTGTGGGCCAGAGAAAGGCGCACACAAATTATGCACGATCGTATTATTAACGCAACGCCAACACGTCTAATACGGTGCGGCGTGGCGCGCTCGATGAAAATGCGTTCCACTAATCGCACACCTAAATGCTTCACAGCAAGAGCTGTCTGGCAAGATGGGCCCAAACGCAATTGACTGGCAAATTTAACCAACAATGATCAGGCGTTGTCTGAAAATCTGTTGTCAGTCTTATTAATGTTACCTTCAGAGTTCATCATTTAATACGTGAGTGATTTCTACGCAGCTTTTGGTGCGATAATTTAATACTTCATTCAAAATTATTATAGCTTCACTGTAAATTCGGTCTGTGTTTGGGCAATGAACTCGTCACCAGCATCGGTTAAGACGAAACCACAAAAAAAAAGAACATAAAACATGTTTAGTGGCCACAAACTAAGACATTTTAATTATCATTTTTTAAACAGAATTTAAATTTTTGAAAAGTTTAACTGGCAGATTTATTAACTAAAGTTGTTTACTTCCTCTTGGTAAATGGCTGAGCCTAAAGAACTCATTAAATAACAGCTCTAGTTTAATACTGAACCCGGCTGTTAATCACCTTAGATATAAAGTTTCTTAATGGACGGGCTAAAAGATATGATCGCATTAGCAAATGGGCGAGAAAATCACAAATGTTTAACAAATTTGTCAAACAACCACTTTGAAATAAAACTTAGATTTATTTATAATTTTCTAATCAGTATAGAAATTTCACTTAAAAGTACTGACATACAAAACACCTTCAGCTTCCTTTTGCATTGGTGCAAAAATGTGTGGAGTGCCAGAAGGACCTGATCAATAAATGCCCCGAATTAATGCACAATAACACCTTTGGTTCAATTGGATGAAAGATATGTATCCAGCAGTACTCGTATATGGATAGAGTTAGGTAATTTGTAAGGCAGACAAACAGAAATGGCGGGGATATATGGCTAATTTTTTTACATTTTGTCTGGCATTTCAATTAAGTACTATTGGCAAACATATAAGACATTGTCATTGCATTTTTACTCACAGATCTAAATTTATTAAAGGCGTGACGTGTACCAAATTTGCTTGAATTGAATGCATCCACTTGAAAGATACAAATCTGAAGCTGTAAGAGTTCAATTGGTCATATTTATAGGAGATACAAGAAGGGGCTTGGTTACCTGGTTAATGTTTCTCAAATTTTGCAAGGCGCTATAAACCGATACAATGAACGACTCTTAACTTCCACTAAATTGAACCGAAATTAGTAAAGAGTGTCCCAACAAGAAAGCAAGATTTAAGCTTGGCGCCATTCGAAGTGTCATTGTTTGACATTTAAACAATTATTATTGTTTGCTAGTAGAAGGCACGAGGTTAGTAAAAATGGACCGCTACACGAATGAACAACGCATTCTCATTGTGAAATTGTTTTACCAAAATGGTGAAAATTTTGCGGCTACAGTTCGCAAATTGCGATCAATTTGGGGTCACAATAATGCTCCAAAAGAGTCAACTGTAAAGAGATTAATGGATAAATTTGCCAAAACTGGGTCTGTTAGTGATGTAAAGACAACAACGCGCCTTCGACCAGGTCGATCGATCGAAAATATCGCAGCTGTACGTGATGATGCCGCTCAAACTCCATCCACCACCTCAATTCGACACTGAGCTCAGCAAATTGGTGTCTCCAAATCCACTATGCAGCGAATTTTGACGAAAGATTTGCATCTTCATGCATACAAAGTTCAATTAACTCAGGACCTGAAGCCAGCTGACCATTGACAGCGAAGGGAGTTCGTTAATTGAGTATTGGAGAGACAACATGAAAATGATTTTGCCGATAAAATCATCTTCAGTGATGAGGCCCATTTCCATCTTGATGGCTTCGTTAATAGGCAGAATTGTCGCATTTGGGGTGAGGGAAATCCTCGAGTGATTCACGAGAAGCAAATGCATCCTTAACTTGTCACTGTGTGGTGTGGATTTTGGGCTGGAGGAATCATTGGACCTTTTTTTATGAAAATGAGGCATGTCAAGCGCAAACAGTCAATGGTGTTCAGTATCGTGAAATGATAACCAGTTTTTTCGTGCCTAGAAGTGAAGAAATGAATGTGGAAGGCATGTGGTTTCAACAAGACGGCGCCACATGTCATACAGCCAGAGAAACAATTCAATTGCTGCATCAGTCATTTCCCGGTCGTGTTATTTCGCGTTTTGGAGACCAGAATTGGCCGCCTAGATCGTGCGATTTAACACCATTAGACTTTTTTCTTTGGGGTTTTTTGAAGTCGATGGTTTACGCGAATAAGCCGACGACGACTCAAGTCTTAAAAGAGAAAATTGGACGCTGCATTAATGAAATACCGCTTTTAGCATTTATGCAAAACCGTCATTGAAATTTTCATTAAAAGATCGCGTGTGTGCCAGCAAAGCTGCGGCGGTCATTTGCCCGATGTGTTGTTCCACACATAACCTCATTCTGTCTACTTTACGACATAATAAAGTTTCACGATTTTTTTTAAATATCTGTTTTATTTAAAATTTAAATTTTGCGTTCTTGTTGGGACACCCTATATAAAACTACTTGTTTTGTTTATAATTTTTGATTAAATAAAAGAAAATGGATCTTATATTGATAAATGTTTCATTTAATGTCGGCAATTATGTATGGAATATAATATCAGATAAATTTTTTGAAATAACTTGTTGTGGAAAGAGGTCTCGCTGTAATTCCATTGTAATCTTGGCTGTATGCGATGTGGCAACGTCTTGTTGATACCACATGGTAATCAAGCCCAAAGCACGATATCGCTCCCCTTTGACAGGTGCCGTTACGCCGTTTTCAGTTTCAAAGAAGTGAGATCCAATGATTCCTCCTGACCAAATTGCACACCAGACTGTCACTTTTAATGGATGAAGAGGTGACTGATGAATAATTTGAGGGTTTTCCATTGCCCAGAATCGACTATTCTCTTTATTCACATATCCATTGGAAGATATGTGGAAGAAATTCTTGTGTCAACTAAATCTTACTTATAGATAGAAACAAATGCAAATCCGAAAAATATTCTAAAATTTGTGACAATGAAATAGATTCGGACGAACATAAATATAGATGTTTTGAAAAAAAGAAAATAAAATTAACCAAAAAGATTAAAAAAATTGAAGATTAAAATTGAAGATTACAAAAATTTAAAAAAAAATTCAGATTTTGGAATCCTAAAGTTAAAGTAGTTAATATTTTTCCCTATATCGTCGCTTAAAATGCAAAATAATTGAATTAACAAAAAAAAATTCCAAATCAAGTTTTCGGTAGTTTATGATGCATTAAACTAAATGTTATCATTTTAAGGCAATAAATATGGATTTTGCGAATGAAATTTAAAATAATGTGACTACAGGGTGGCGCAGCAATTGTACTGCAATAAGAAATTCAAATAACTCTTTTTTTAATCAATTTGTTTAATTATTTTTTTTTTGTTGTATAGAAAATTATATTGTATTTTGTATAACTAATTGGTTTTGAAGATTATAGACCGTAAATGACCTCCGTGCTCATTCACGTATATGCGACAGCTGATCACAAATTAATTAATATTGAAGAGTTGAAGTCGGGATCGCCTCAGTTATCATTTTAATGGACTGCTTCAATTAAGTCAAATTCGTTGGTTTCGTTTTGTACACCTTTTGCTCGACTTAACCACATAAAATAAATACTGGTGTAGTCAGTGGAAAGTGAAGTTTCTCACTATTAATTTGTTGGGAATTTTCGTTGAAACTCCGCCATAACTCGTTTATGTGGGCAGTTGGTCCATTTTGCTGCAACCAAATGCTGTTGCAACTGATACGTCTTCGGCGCTGTTCTGGGTAAAAAAAAAACTGCTTCAGCATCTTTAAATAACGGCTCCCATTAACAGTTACTGTTACACCGTAGCACGGTTCGTACGCCACTCTGTACAAGTACATTTAGTTAATGAGCCAAAACTTGCCTAACTGCAGATATCATTGAAGATGATAACATTTCAAATGATTATTGTCTTGTCGCTCGTTTAATGCCATAAAGAAATTATTTGTATTTCAAATACTTGTCATTGCGTACAATTTTAAACCTCTCTTATAAAGTACAGAAAAGTGTAGCTACGCACTTTTGGATTTTTGGTAAGATATACTCTTTTGTATTTGTTTTTTTTTTATTTTATGTCTAATAGAGAATCAGTCGCATCGTGTACTTTTCATCACCTACTGTTAGTCTGCCTCTCGTTCGTATTTTGGTTTTGTGATTCTCCACAAAGCGTTAGCAAGAATCAAATTAGCGTTCACGGCCTTGTCTCTACTTCCCAAAGCCGTTATTTTGTTGTTGGATATATCATTTGACATTGATAATTTGCCTTGACCGAAGTCATTATCAAATCCACCTGCCCTTCGTAATGGATCTGTCTATTTCTGGTATAAAAAACTCAATTCAGACATTCTCAAATTGTTGTAAATCATTGTAAAGTAATTACTGTACAATATAATTTAAATTGTGTGTGGTTTTGAGCAAAAGTAACCACCTATCAGTTCGGTTATGATTCACTCATGTCTCCCCCTTTCCAGGAACCGAAAGATGTATATTTTCTTTGTTGTGGCATTTTAAAGGAGTGCTTCACATCATCCGAAACTCCACAAGATATTTAAGGTGAAATGCTTCACTAGAATTCTGATGATGTGCAAAACATAACTTTCAAAAGTTCCTTACATAGCAGAACAGTCACACGACAAGAGTGACTCATGTTTTGAACTTACATTCTTACTTAACACAAGAGGTCAGATGGACATGAATACTCCTGGCACGGTCTCTCTTTGCCATAGGCTGCTTGTAATGAGAAACATTTGCACACCTATTTTTGACTAAATGTCGTCTTGGCAGTTTTATTTTGCGAAAACATCACATTAAACAACAAAGAAAAAGTGTTAATTTACATGTTTGTTCAACATCTTAACCTACATACGACATTGTAAGTAACTCTACAAGCAGCAAACTGACAGAGCTGGCTTGCAACATGTCGCAAGCACTCTTGTACATCTCATGTACTTGTGTTAACATCTTTTATACGCGCTTCATATCGTACGTGCAACGGCGTGTGACTCTCGAGCTCCGGCTGTGGCAATCGTTGGGCGATGATGCTGTTTTGCCTATTTGGAAATGATAAATTATTGTCGTCTTCGGTCTTGGCTCGTTGGTGCTGACTGACTGACTTTCTAGTCAAATTTCATGTTTAGGGTAATCGACGTAATGAACAGCCATTGCCATTGCGATCATCATCAACATAACATGCTAACGCTACTGGCCATAATTATTTGGCTATGTGGCTGGAATGAAGCCACAGCCGACACCGCCACCAACACCATATTCAGCAAGTTTGTTTTGTGCCACAAAAGAAGAAAGTTGCAAGCGCAAATAGTTTATGCCACCAGCGTGTACGAAAGTAAGTAAAGTGTCAATGAACGACCTTCCGCAGCAAATGCAATAAACCTTATGCGAAGTACCCACCACCGTCGCAAAACACTCGACAAGCGATCGAACAGGTTCATCAGGTACCTGGATTACAGCGAAGCTGCTGGAGCAACTTGTAAACAGCATCAGCCCCCGCATAATTTATACGAGTAAATATCAAATGCCAGCGATGGCGAAGTACGAATTCGTTGAATGAGACAACGTTGCTGAGACAACCTTAAGCTGAAACAAAAGTTTACTTCAGAGCTCACAATTCCCATTTGATGATCTATGCGATTATTCAATGAATGCAGTTATTCAACTCTGCATATACTTTTCGCTCAATTACAAATTAAATTACCAATTATTCAGTTAATGCAGCCTCATTTTTATGGCAATAACTTTCGCCCAACGTTTTTTTCCAATTTTGTACGCTCTTCAAAATATTAACATTTATTGGGGCCGTGAAAAAAATAATATTTGGTTTCAGTGGCAACTACATAACTGCAGTCAAAATTCTATTCGTAGAGAAATTTCTTAAGGTTCGGAAGCATGACATAGTAGCAGTAGTAGTATTTGGTCAAAAATTTCACGAAGTGTCCAATCATAAGCAGCTTCAAGTTGCTCGATTGTATGAATTTTTTCTATTAGGTGAACACATTTTTGAAAGTGAACCCTTCAATGGATTCTTTAAAATTAAATATTGCAAAATTTGACGCACTGCAGCATTTTTATTTCTTTTTTCTTTTCACAGCAAAATCCAGCCAATGTCAACTCAGTATTTCGATGCGCCATACATGTCCATACATTTTACAATTCATGCAATACCAAAACTCTCTGGTAGTAGAGTCCACATATTTTAAAAAACATTTTCCGCTCGAAAATCCGACAACTGTTTCATCTCTGTGTGTAGGACGGACGCCATTCAAAATCGATGTCTTCTTGACATTTTTATTTGTTTTGTTGAAACCAGCAACTTGATTTTGTCATCGTTCAACGTCAAACTCCCTTTCCTTTTCAATGTATCCAAAGACTGCAGTAACATCAAGCTACTTTCAGTCAGTAATGTAATCGCAATTGGCATATGCCGATATCAGAGGTTATAAAACATACAATCATTTATTATATTTACTACATATTTACTGCAGCTTTCTTCATCATTCTTCTTCTTCTCCTAAGGTAGCGACTGGAATAACACACTTATCTATTATACGACGTCTGTAGAAAATAATTCCAAGCGCTTCGATCTTCTGCGCTTCTCCTTCAATTCGTTACACCAAGTTTCGATAGTATTTCAAAAGTCTGGTCCTTCCAACGGAGATTTGGTCGCCCTCTTCTGCGCCGTCCACCGAATTTATTGTCGAAAACTTTCCGGGTCGGAGCATTTGGGTTTATCCGCACAACATGACCCAGCCAACTCAATCGCTGTATATTAATGCGTTTGACCACGTCGATGTCAGCATATAACTTATATTTCCTCTCGAAAACTGCCAGTACTAATTCATCCGCTTGTGTCATAACCCAGGAGTCTGCGCCATATAACAAGACAGGTAGGGCCAACGTCTGGTACAGTCGGATTTTTGTCTGTCGAGAGATGGCTTTACCATTGAATCACTTGCTTAGCCCATAGCCCACATCTGTTAGCTAGCAATATTCTCCTCTTTATCTCCATGCTTGTTTACAGTGGAATCGAGGTAGGTGAATTCTTCCACCACTTCAAAGTTATAGGCGTTAACGTTCACGCAGCGTCCCAAATAAGTAGACTCTTTGTTCGTTGAAACCACTAATTTTGTTTTGTCCTCGTTTACCAAAACACCCATTTTCGCTACTTCCTTCTCGATGCTTGAGATGGCAGAAGTAATATGTCGCAGTTTTCTGCCAATAATGTCTATGTCATCTGCATATTCGAGTAACATATGGCTTTTATTAAAGATGGTTCTTCTCTTCTGGTAGCACGGGTGACCAGGGGCCAAAGGAACATTGTTCCTTCCTGGTCAATGGTGTTGGACCCTTAGTGGGAGCATCGTGCTGGTTGTGGTTGCCCGAACAAGTGTTTTCAGTGCTTTTGCGTTGCTTCAGGTTGCGTTGCTGAAGGATGGCATTAGCTTGGAAAACACTGTTCATGTCTATCCGAGGTCTTCCTAGATTACCTCAACTCCTAACCTGGAGGTAGCTCACTCCATACCAAGTGACTACAACGGCACTTTGGCCGAGAGAGGGAGCGGGTCCTGCGGAAGTTTTTCCAAGGGACCTACTTCTAATCCCCTGTAGTTTGACTAATCCTTTCCGGGGCTAGTTTGGGTACCCCAAACGGGCGTTTGCTGTCGCAAAAAGAAAAGAAATATAACTAAGAAAAAAATAATGGAAAACAGCACCTATGTGATAGCACACCATGGGTAAGGCCTTCAAGGCGAGACTCATGTAAAACATACACATTTGATTTGATTTGCCGCCTGCCTGAATACCCGTTTAGTGTGAAGGGCTCGCCTAGATCTTTGCCTATCTTTACTGAAGACTTCGTGTCAGTCAGCGTCATCCTACAAAAACGTATAAGCTTCGTAGGAATTCCAAACTCGAACATGGCCTCATACAGTTTTTGCCGTATCGGGCTATTGAAGGCAGCTTTATAATCGACGAAAAGATAGTACGGGACGATCTGTTTTTCTTGGATCTTCTCCAGAATTTATCGTAGCGTGAATATTTGGCCAGTTGTTGATTTACCAGGTCTAAAGCCGCAATGATAAGGCCCATTCAGGTCAGTTAGAATCGGCTTTAGTCTTTCACATATCACACTTGACAGGACCTTATAAACAATGGGTAAAAGACTGATACCGAGATAGTTTTTACAAACAATTGGATCGCCTTTTTTACACACAGGACACAATACACTCAAATTCCAAACATCGGGCATGTTTTCCTTAAGCCAAATCATATTTAGGAGCTGATGCAGGCTGTTTATCAGCTCATCGCCATCAGCGCCTGTAGCTTTGTTGTTCTTAAGCCGCAATACTGCTGTTCTGATCTCTGTTTGGCTCGGAACTGCCATCGTCGATAATTGGGATGATTTCTTCACACGTGCTGCCATCCGGAACTAAGAGCTTATAAAAATGCTCTCTCCATAGTTGCAGCACTTTCTGCGTATGCCCCCGCTGTCCTTACAGGAGAGGAGCCCTGTTCCGTACCCCATACTTTTTATCTTTTGGTAGAATTTTCAGGCTTCATCTCTATCTCTGTACCTTTGTATTTCCATCATTACTTATTGAAAATATCACAATACAAGCTGTCACTTTGCTTAAGGCTTTTTTGTTATCAGTTGTTAAGATGGTAGCCTGTATTCATTCTGTATATCCTAGGGTTTTCAGTAAATAGCCATCTTAATAGCTGTAGATTTATCAGTTCGAGTAGTATCCGATTCAGACAAATTAGGTTTGAATCTTTGGCGCAATAGGATAAAGAGAATCTTGTGTGAGATCGGAAAAACGACAATTGTTTGATTTATAGACATTCCAAAGTCCGCCGATGTTGTGACCATCATACAAAGTTTCGTCGATGGCATTTGTATAGCAGCAAATAATTGCCAGCATTTTGAAACACATCTGGATTAGACCATCGGATGCTGGTTTTTGGTTTTTTCGTTGAAACCAATAATTTGATTTGTTATCGTCTATCGTCAAGTTCACTTTCGTTGATTAATTTTCAATGATTGTAAAGACTGCGGTGATGTCACATTATCGTCGGTTCGTCGTATATAGGTCACCCCAAGCAACATATGCCGATATCAGAGTTCATTACATGTATAATTTACTGTAACATTTCTCATTATCATTATAATTATGTTGTTGAAGATATCGCAAGATAAACTATTAGCTTGCCTTTTAACATCAAGCGTAAACGACCTCCATGCTCATTCACACATACTCGTATGCGACACCTGATCAGAAAATTATTGATTGCGGGATCGCCTCTATTATTGTTTTAATTGACTGCTTCAATTCAGTTAAATTTCGTTTGGTTTCGTTTTATACACCTTTTGCCTGACATAACCCCGTAAAAAAAGTCTAGTGCAGTTAGGTCAGGTGACCTTGAGAGCCCGCGGAATGTGAAGTTTCTGGATATTAATTTGAATTTTTGTTGGAGCTCCCCTATAACTGCTTTTTCTATGCTTGCAGTTGTTTGATTCTGCTGGAATTAAATGCTGATGAAAACAGTACGTCTTCGCATTGAGAGCGCTAACTATTATTTTTTACGACATTTATGCTTGTACGGCCGCAACAAATTTCAGTAAATTGATACTTTTCACTGATTCTACATCCATCGAGCCTTTTACAATATTTAATGATATTTTTTATATGAATAAGAAATTCATTTTGGACAACGTTTACACCTTTGCTTTCAATGGCCACTAAATATAAACAAAATAGTGCTGTTGGCTGCAAATTTGATATAATCTCTTAAGAGATTGCGTTTAAAGTATGCAATGTTGTATTATTTGTCACAAAGCATTTGAGCTACCCCCGTTTAATTAATGCCATCCATCTTCAATTAATTATAATTTTTTCGCTGTGTTTTGCTCCTTACTCTTGAGCTTTTTAATTGGAATCAGAGCTAAAGAAACGCATTGCTATCCTCCCTATTTAAAATTCGCTGTCATCGTCATCAATCATTTGCCAATTTACGAGTACATTTGGAATGAGGAAATTCTAATTTGTGCAAGACAATTCATGTAAATTTTTTTCGCAATCACTTGATTAGGTAGGTAGACAACAGTCAGTCAGCCAGGTCGTCTTAGAAAGTGCCTTCTCGACTGCCGTGTTAGCAGCATCAACCATCGTCTTCATCTTTTACGCTGGCTGCACGGCAATGGGCACTTTCATTTTCCACACAAATATGTCGGATATTCGCATCATCTGATATGTTAAGATAACATCGCCACCATCATCAACATCATCTCCATCCATCCATGCATCTAACCAGCCATCTATCCACCATCGGCCACTCTTGCCGCCATCGTCGTCGCTGGTATGCGAACGGAGGAGCTGCATTAGCAAAGAATCATTAAGGAAAACGTCCAAGAAAGCCGTTGGATCAGGTAATGAAAGTGTATTGTCGGCGGTTGGTGGCATCCATGAAAAGGAAATTTGCATTTTTGCTACAATTTGCCATGTTATTTTACTGGGTCTTTTAAATCACCTCCTCCATGGCATAAACAATGGGACAGCATTTCATCATTAGCTTGAGTGAAAAATCGAAAAAAAAATCCAAAAACCTCGACGATAAACAATTGAAAATGTCGCTCTGCCTGCCTTGTAACGCGTCGCAATGTGATGTAGTGTGTGTACAGTACGGGGTCGATTTAGGCGCTTGAAAACCCATGGAAACCACTTACACTAAGGTGAACTTTTGAAGTAAGTGAACAGGTGTAATGTTAATTTGAAATTGGTATTTAATACGAAATATTATAACACTTATCTAGCAAAAACTAAAGAGATAAATTGGGAATATTTATACTTGTAGTTTCTAATAGTTTCTAGTTAAAATTGAACTAAAAATACAATAAAAAGTCCTCGTATTGGAGATATTCACAATTGATATCTGAATTTCTGGGAATAAACTAATAACAATATCAAAACGTATTTGAAATATTATTAAAAAAAGGTAGTCAGGTACAACATGATTCAAAAATTAATTAGTCGAAATACCAAATATCGTATAACGTGTTCTATAGTAAAGTAAAAAAAAGTAAAAAAAAGTGATTCACGAGTAAAGTAAAATTA
Source organism: Philornis downsi (assembly GCA_019455685.1). NCBI lineage: Eukaryota > Metazoa > Arthropoda > Insecta > Diptera > Muscidae > Philornis > Philornis downsi. Next base: position 131,408 of record JAHXMU010000445.1, read on the forward strand.
AGCATACATAAAGCTATGATTTCAATGAAACTTTTATTTCATTATATTGCTTGAACCCTGCCATTATGTACGAAATTGAATGTGATTTAAATAACCGTCTCTGGATTGGTTGCAGCAGTATATACTTGTGAGGTAGTTTTCGACTACTTTTTCGCACATTTCGGGCGGAATCTCGGCGATAATTTAACAAATGTTGGCTTTCAAATGCTCCAATGTTTGGAGATGATCCACGTAAACACAGTCTATGAAATATCCCTACAAAAAAAAAACAAGTCTAACGGCGTCAAACTGCAAAATCTTGGGGCCAATTGAATTGCTTTGAATTGACATTCGAATGATCTGTTACACTTTTACTAACAGAAGCGATATTTTCGGTAGTTCGCACATACATTGCGATGGTATATAAGCCTGACCACATCTGCAACGCTTACATTCTCTTCAAATTTCGTTATAATCTTGCCAATTCCCTGCTCCTTCCCTTAATGCACGAAAATTGCCCACGATTGACCCATTACTTTTGTAGTAAGTTTTAACTATTTTTATGCATTCTTCGGTTGTTAAACGATCCATATTCGTAAATGGCAAACCTTTCACTAAATAAATAACACTTCAGAGGACAGGTATTTAACAGCTAACAGACTTGCCAGACCGGCGGTTTTGAAACCACTAAATGAATATAACAGAAGTACATTTGACAAAAACTATGAAGAACCTACTAATTTGTTGATTTGACAAATAGAGCTGGTACTGTTGAGTCCCTCCGATTCATTCACACAGTCATGTCAAATATTGTTGCTGTTACAGTTGCCGTTATTACAGTTGTTGTTGGGGCATGGATCACTAAGTAGTTTGTTGCAATGTCCATAGATCTGGCTGATTTATTATTGTTTACCGGTGTTGCTAAAAGTGCCACAGTCAGCAGCAGCAGCAGCAATAATAACAGCATCGGCATCAGCACTAGCACCAGC
>JAHXMU010000445.1:132385-149975 GCA_019455685.1 Philornis downsi
ATGCTGAGTGGCATTTCCCGCCGAAATAGTTTGTAATATCTGTTTGTGTGCAACACCACACTCACTCACTCACTCCTTGGCCGAAGTGTTGCAACAAACAATGTTGGCCAAGGTGTTGTCGTTGCTGCCCCACACCAATGGGCCGATAGCGGCACTATGTATTCACAACAATATTGTTCTCTCCTACAATGTAGTAGACCGTGGGAGCAAGCAAGGGCTCAAGGGGTGAGGGACCACAACAACGGCATAATGCATTAACTTTTATTGGAGGAGGAAATTGCATTAAATTGATTTTGTTTCCTATGCCAAAATAGGAATCTGGATATTCAATGGCATTACTGACTTTTATATTTGTTATTTAATTGATAAAGCTATTCTACCATGGATGGTTTTTATGGCAGTGCTCTGTTCGTAGAAAACACAGTTTAATTGCAATTGTTTGTCATGTCGATGAGGAGAGGAAAATAAAGATTGAATTACTGAAAAGCAAAGTTTATATTGAAATGATGAAAGGACAAAGGTTAAGTGTTGCAGCAAAAAATTATTTCATACGTTTACGTTTGCAAAGGCGACCAATAAATTCAAAGTTCGATGTAAAACACTTAAATGCAACTTTGCTGTCTACGATTGCCACAGTGGATCTACAAAACATAGGAATTTGGATTTATATAGGATGATTTTTAAGGATTCAAGTTTTTCAGTTTGGCAGCACTGGTTGGTAATGGCGTCCAAATGTCATCTGTCAAAAAAAGTGTACAGTATAGAAAGACTAACAAACGAGCAACGGTAGCAAAACGTTGAAATTTATTATCAAAATTTGTGCTCTGTGACAAATGTGCATCGTTTGATACGACCATTTTATGGTCGTCATAATCGACCTGCTGAATCAACAATTCGTGCTGTTATCTCCAAATTTCGCACCAAATTTACTTTGTTGGACATAAAACCATCGACTAGCATGCGTGGAGGACGCATCGAAAAAAATATTGCAGCCGTAGCGACCAGTGGTGAGCAGCTTATCTCTCGATTTGGCCCTGTGAGTTGGCCACCAAGATCTTGCGATTTAACGCCTCTTGATTATTTATTGTGGAGTTATGTCAAGTCGTTGCTCTATGTGGACAAGCCAAACACTATTAAAGCCTTACAGGATAACATAACACGCATTATTCGTGGAATACAGGCCGAAAAAGTGACGAAAAATTGGACCTTCCAAATGGACATTTTGAGATGGAGACGCGGACAACATTTACATGAAATTATCTTCAAAAATTAATTGGCAAAGACCAATTTATCGATTCCAATAAAAATTTGAATATGTGGTGCAAATTTGAGTGTTATTCGATTTAAGAAAAAAAACACTACGATTAAAAAATCACCCTATATATTGGGCTCTAGTCGTTATTTTTGGACAGATTTTGTTTCTTCTTGGAAATTTAAGAACAAAATCGTCATATAAAATGCTCTGGGGAAGTGTACAGAAATTTACATTTCTCATTTCTCTACGCCGAACGTAAAAATTCCTACTACCTCTCACAGTTACAGAAATTTCAGTCAAAGGAACTGGGAAATACATTTCCTCGATAAATGATTCTTTACTGAAATTCTAAGAGGTTGTGCTTTAACTATATATATTGTACAGGTAATCTATCATTATACGGATCGAACAGACAGTTGACCTCGAAATTATTTAACAAATGAAATGAGATATAAATTCTTCTAAAATTTCTACAATGGATATTGAAGAAAGTATTTGCTTTTTTCTTTTATGATGGTGCGATATCAAAGTCAAGAAATTTTGACTCTGTAAGTCGATGCCTAGAAATATTCTTTTGAAGAAAGAGTTTCGATTCGATTTCAAAAACTTACATAGTTTTATTGAATATTCTCAGTAGTGGCTTAACTGACGATGTTGTCGTGAAGATGATTCAGGGGAAAAAGAGGGCGAGGCAACTTGACCTCGGTTAGCAACCTCGAAGACTATCATCTTTTTTTTAGAAAAAATTCCAGTTTAACTTCGAAATTATTATTTAGAATAGTTGCCAGCTAGTTAAGTGATTTAACTGTTATACACTTGTACAAGTAACAGCTACCAAATATATAAAATTCAATAAATTCATTTCTGTTATACAAATTTAAATTAGAAATTCAGAAATATACATACATATTAATTCAATAAATAACGGCAACTGCGTTAAACAGGTATAAGAAACGCCAACAATCATGTTGTTAATGTGTTAGCATAAAATGCATATAAATTTTAGTGAAGCCTCCCGAAAACAAAATACAGGGTGGCGCACAAATTGTGCTACAATGAGAAACTGAAATAACTATTTTTTAAACCCAAATATTTAATTTATTTTTTTCTCTTTTTTTTTGAATAAAATGAGATAGAAATTCTTCTAAAATTTCTACAATGAATATAAAAAACGCCAACAATCACATTTTTAATTTGTTAGCATAAAATGCATATAAATTTTAGTGAAACCTGCCAATAACAAAATACAGGGTGGTGCACCAATTGTGCTACAATAAGGAACTGAAATAACTTATTTTTTTATCAAAGTATTTCATTTATTTGTTTTTTTTTTATTGTATAGAAAATTCAATTTTATTTAATATAACTAATTGGTTTTGAAGATGATAGACCGTAAATGGTTTTCATGCTAATTCACGCATATGTATGTGGCTCCTGATCAGATAATTACTAATTGCGGCCTGAAGAGTTAAAGTCGCGATGGCCTCAATTATTGTTTCAATGGACTGCTTCAATTCAGTCAAATTTCTTGGTTTCGTTTTGTACACCTCTTGCTTAACATAACCTTATAAACTGTCGAAAGTCCGGTACAGTCAGGAGACCTTGGGAACCAGCGGAAGGTGGAGTTTCTGGATATTAATTTGTTTTAGAATATTCGTTGGAGCTCTGGATGCAGTGGCTCCATCTTGCTGAAACGAAATTCTGTTGAAACGGATACGTCTTCGTCGTAGTTATGGGTAAACAACCCATTCAAACTCCTTAAATTAAACGGTTCCCATTGACAGTTACTGTTACAGCAAGGCACCGATACCCAATTGTTTTCGATAGAGATGAGTTGTCTTAACACTTCTAGAGCAGTTATCAGATTTGAACGTAATGCTTAATGAGCACACGAAAGTCTTTATAATTGTATTTTCAACAATACTTTTTTTTATTTGGCTTGTAATTTAAAACCTTTCCGCCAATTATATTATAATTATATTATATTATATTATATATAATATTATTATATATAATATTATAACATTACGAAATATACCAGCTGGTGTTTTACAAGGTTCAGTTCTATCACCCACTTTATATTCAATATACATTTCGGATTTTAAAATGCCAACAAATCAGGATGCAGCTTTTTATGCAGATGACTCAGCAATAATAAGTACCGGAAAGGTCTCAAATGCTATTATAAAGAATATGAAAAAAACTATCTCAAAAGTACTTTGAAAAATGGAAGACAAAAATCAATCATGATAAAACACAATCTATTATATTCCCGTTTAATAAATCGCCAAAACGAATACCTGCGGAAATTCTTGAAATACAGGGATCAGTTTTTGCCGTGCAAAAATCAATAAAATATCTTGGTGTTATATTTGATAAGAAGCTGAACTTCTTTAGTAATATTACAAATACACGAGACAAAGCATTAAAATGTGGAAGAGCTTCCATTTACTCATTACTTAGTAAAAAATCTACATTAAATTAAAAAAAACAAAATACTCATTTATAGTATGTGCATCCGCCCTATTCTGACATATGGTTAGCAGGTCTGGTTATACCTATAGTATAGTATAAATAAAAACAAAAAAAAGATATAATCTGCTCAATATAATTTTAAAAAAGGAAAACAACCTAATAAAAATTAAATATTAGATTTACAAAAATATAATATGATTTTGAAAAAGATATGATTATTAAAGACGTAAAATATGAAAAAAGACTAATTTAGTCTTTATTTTTAGTCTTAATTTAGTTAGTCGGCAACATAAAATACTAAAAAAACCGCAGTGAAAACGCAGCAAATATGGTTTTTTGTTTGTGTCGCTGCAGAGTGGATGTCGCATGGAAATCGTGTCGCTCTAGTATAAACGCTTTCATAAGATTTTATGTAAACAAAAAAAATGTTTTCTATTTGTCCGCGTTTTTGTTGTATCGCGTTGGTATAAACAGGCTTTAAAACAGCTACGACAAAAACACCTTTCAAAAACAAAATATTTAATTTTGTGTTCAATTTAAATTATGCAGGTATACTGAATTTCATAATTATTTTATTATCTATGTTGATACGAGGGTGGTCCTACTTGCCGACCTTAATTTTTCAACACAATCTCCTTTTAGCTCGATACACTTTTTACAGCGATATTCAGTAGCTTCTATACCTAACATTAAACTCCTTAAAATAGCCGTTAACCATAGAGCCCACCTCTTGACTGGTGGCAAATCTTGACCACTGAGCCATTTTTCCAAGTTTAGAAATAGACCTGGTCCGAGGGATCCAAATCCGGCAACTAAAGGGCGTGATGAAGCAATTCGAACTTTAATTCATTAATTTTGGGCATCGCAATAATGGATGTGCGAACTGGAGCATTATCATGACGAAACAATAGTTGATGAAACAACCCATCTTGCACACAGCTTTCTTATCTTCAAATCTTCGGTCAATATATGATGTATAGCACTTTTTGAAATGTCTACCATTTCAGCACACGCATCACGCATCTTCAGCCGACGATCATCCAATACAATTTTGTGGATTTTCTAAACGGTGCCGGGCGTGGACACCTCAATTGGTTGACCACCACGGAGCTTGGTAGCTCGTACGGCCTCGTTTAAATTCTGTTACCCAATATTTTACAGACGTTAAAGAAGGAGCAGACTCCCCAGACTAGAATTTAGCACGGCTTTTATATTGATTGGACTGAGACCTTTCCAATAGAAATATTGAGTTACATAACGGTGACCAATTTGTTCCTTGTTTAAAAATTCACTGAGATCGTTTACTTTTGACGGCTCAAATAAAAATACTAAACAACGTGGTAACTTGAAACTTAAAACATATGTTTTATAGGGTTGCCACTTCACCAAAATAATTTTTTTTTCACACTACTGGCACCATCTATATGTCAGGTCGCCTAGTTTAGGGACTGCTCTCGTAGCAATGGGCTTGAGTGTTTGAGCTACGCTTGCTTTTGTATGCTGAAAAAGAGGTTTTGATGATTCGTACAATGTATGATTTTGGGCCAAGAAGTTGCATTAATTTTTTTACGAAATTAAATTTCTGCTGCGGAGACGTTTAGAATACTGCAGAAGGCCCGCGATGAACAGACTCTGAGAGAAAAAAAAAATGTTTACAAAAACCAATAAACAGTTGAAAAAAATCGTTCATTCAACTCCATTTTAAGAAACATTTGGCCCCAAACAAATCAAATTTTTCAAAAAATACCATGGCGTTAAAATCTGCGAAGAGATATTTCTGACTACCAGCACATTGTAAAACTCATTATTGTGGAAGATGAGACTTTTATCGATGCTTATTATCCAGAAGCAACTGTCCAGCCGTGAGCTCTGAAGATCACACAGGGCTATCCATTTTTGGGTATCAAAAGTAAAGTTAAATAAAACACGCATAAAGCTATGATTTCGATGAAACTTTCATTTCTTTATAATGCGTGGACCTCACCATTATGTACGAAATTCAAAGTCATTTAAATGACCGCCTGTGGATTGGTTACAGCAGTGGATCCTTTTGAGATCATATAGTGCGACCAGACCATATAGTGCGCCACACAGTCACTTTTTCTTAATGCAATGACTTTTCCGCAATCATTTCTGGGTTTCTCAAGCTCCACATATGACAATTTTGCTTGTTGACGTAACCACCGAGTGAGAAATGAGCTTCATCGCTGAAGAAAATTGTATTCGATTGAAAGCCCATGTTTGAATCACTACTTTTGTAGTAAGTTTTAATTATTTTTACGCATTTTTCGGTTGTTAAATGATCCATGTCCGTAAATGGCAAACCTGTTACTAAATAAATAACACTTGAGATGACAGGTATTTAACAGGTGACAGCCTTGCCAGACCGGCGGCCGACCACTAAACGGAAAACCCCTTACATGAATGAAGCCGATTATTTGTGCGCTTCGAAGATTGGAAAACTTTGAAGGCGATAAAATGGATTTTAACGTATAAAGATTTTTGAAATAGAAAAATTAAAAAATATATGAAAATACAGTAGTTATTGTGACAACAGTAGCATTCCCAGAATTAAAAGCAAAATTATTTTGAAACATATAATTTTCATATTATCTCCGATGGAGCTCCTTACAAGCTTTCAGTCGTTTCTCTTGAGCAAAAATTAAACACATAAAACTAAGCAGCTGGCGGTGACAAATGAAAAAACCACCGATATCTCAGGATGTCGACCTAAAAATTTGAAGAATCTGGAGAATTTTGTGCTCTTTATATCAAGATCTATCAGAAATGTTGTACATACTAATTGCTAAATCTAAAAATTCATATTTTGTCGAGCTGTGTTATTTATTACTATCAACATACCGCCACAATTTGTTCCAGTCGAAAGATAAAATAAATCTTATTTTGGAATTTCTTTCATGTATTATGCGAAGGTTTAAACACCTCTAATCGATTAATCAATTTCTCCGAACATTGGCCACAGGCCAAAAAGCAATAATCAACATTAATGAAGAAAATATAGAAAATACAATTCGTAGTTATTTATTATACAATATATGATGATGTATATTGGCAAAAATTGCAAAAACATCAAATGTTTTCTCACACCGTAAGATTTATTGTATCCGGTTCTATGTAAGAACTTTGATCAAAGTTTCAGGTCATTTGCTTTGTTTTGATAAGCTTTTTTTTTTGTCATTACAAAGTCACTCGTTAATTCTCAATAAAGTATTAACATTCTAGCATTATAAAACTACTATTTTCATGTGTCACAACTTCAAAGTGAACAACATTTAACATTCATTTCTATCGTAATCATTAATCTTAAATGACCTCAAAACAACCACTTGAAGGTGGTTTCACTTTCGACCGAAAGTGGATACGCAGCTAATGTTCCGAATACTAATATTAAGCGGATTGTACTGACTTTGAATTATCAAACTCACGGATTCATTCCAAACGTACGTGGGAGATCTTTTAAGCGGATTAGCTTCATTAAATGAAGAAAAGATTCTATGTTCTTAAAAGGCCACTTTAAGAACTTGCAAAATAAAATACAAATAGCAAACATTTATTTCCCAAGTGATGGCAATATTTGTGCACTATGGCGCAGTGTTAAAGAGGAGGATCGCATAATGACTAACATATTTTAAACAGGGAAGAAGTTATAGGCAAAAAAGTATGAGGCGTTTGCCATGCCATTCTTCAACTCACACGTGAAATCTGGAGAAAATGATATCGATAATGACGCTTCACTTCCCAATTCAATGTATTCAATCTTGGCATTGAGTATTTTTCCCTCACACTAAACGAAAGCTTTCCATATAAAGATCACTAAAGCTGTCTAACATGGCCGAGTGTTGGATGATATTAATCATATTTCCAATTTGAGAAAACTAAAGTTGATTATTTATGTATTAAGTTGATTATTTATATTATGTGTTGATTGACGGACAGACTCAACAATCATCGTCTCGTCCAAAATGGACAAAGCTAAGATCATGAAATTTGGGAAGTATATTTCCAATACAACAGAGACGCTTTTCCAGGCAATAGAACACAACATAAACAGCCAGGTCCATTCCAAGGCCAAATAGCTGTAGCTGCAATTGTGAAATAAGGAACACACCTATCAGCTGTCACGGTTATCGAGAAATGGGAACGAATTTTTGGCAGTTCCTATTCGTACATCAAAGGGGGTAAAACAGCAATGAATGGGGGAAAAATAGTAGCATTACCTAAAGCAATGGCTGAAGTTGAAATCACATAAAATTAAGGCACACAGAAAAAAGAAATAGATTTTTCGAAAATCATAGGGAGAGGGAATGGTACTCATAATCGAATATTGTACAATCCCTGTACAAACGGCTAAAGATAAAATAGTGAAATTAGGAGTGTACAATCTTCTATAAGCGAGGGTACGTTAGGAGAAAGCGTTTTTATAAATTCTAATTTTTATGATACAAAACAGAAGGGAAGGTGTTGTAAACGAAGGGTTGGTGCTGAAATCACCAAAATTATGTTGTATATTCCTTTGAACATCTAAGTGAGCGATATAGAAACAAAATTTCTGGGAACAAAGGGGTATGAGGAACTTATAATCGCCTGGAAAAAATGGCTGAAAGTAATGTCAGGGAAGACAGGGAAGAAGGGGAATAAAAAGGTACCATATCCCAGAAGAAACGGCTGGAGTAGAAATAGCCAACATTATCTTGTACAGCATTTCTAATATTTAGATCTTCTTAGGTGGCGACTAGTATAGACATACTTATCTTTATACGCCGTCCGTATAAAATAATTCCAAGCGCTTCGATCTTCTGCGCTTCTCCTCCAATTCGTCACATCAAGTTTCGATAGTATTTCAACGGATCTTTGGTCGCCCTCTTCTGTGCCGTCCATCGAGTTCGTTGTCGAAAACTTTCCGTGCCGGAGCATTTGATCCGCACAACATGACCCAACCAACACAATCGCTGTATATTAATGCGTTTGACCACGTCGATGTTGGCATATAGCTCACACAGCTCATTGTTCATGTGATGTCGATACTCTTCGTTCATATATTTTCCGGAGTATATTCCTCTCGAAAACAGCCAATACTAATTCATCCGCTTGCGTCATAACCCAGGATTCTGCGACATATAACAAGACAGGTAGAACCAATGCATGGTACAGTCGGATTTTTGTTTGTGGAGAGAGGGCTTTGTCATTGAATTGCTTGCTTAGCCCTTAGTAACATACTTAGATGGTTGATTCAAAAGAGAATTTTTGAAATTTGTACCTTATGGGACAAAACTGAAGAAAATAACGTTTCAATTAATATCACGAAATTGGGGTTGAACATTCAGAAAATATCAGCGATGAAAATTGATTTTTGGCAAATCATGTTTTTAGAGATGGCTTCGTATGCTAGTTTAGAAAAGGTGTTGTTTCAGAAATTCCAATTGTTGAGGATAAAATAAAGAAAATAAAGACATAAAAATCTGTACCACTTCCTGGAGCAAACTACCGATTCTAATAAAATCACCAAATCATAAGCGCGTAACTTTTTTAAATTAAACAAGATTACACAGATTCCATAAGTTCAACCGGCTTGAAGCTCATCTATGAGTTACCATGGCCTGGTATCCAAAATATCAGAAACAGCTTTGTTGCAATAAATAAATTATCGCTTTTTCCCGTATTGTTTTTCCAAAAGAAATTTCGTATTTTTTGTGAGCACGCTCGCATATAAGGCGCTTTAGAACAGCATATGAGGTAGAATCGGCTTTTCACCAATTGTGCTGCAATATGAAATTCAAATAACTTTTTTTTAAATCAATGTATTTCATTCATTTTTTTGATGTATAGAAAATTCAATTTTAATTTTGTATAATTAACTGCTCATTTACGCATATACGACACCTGATCAGAAAATTATTTATTGCGGCTTGAAGGGTTGAAGTCGCGATCGCCTCAATTATTGTTCTAATGAACTACTTCAATTTAGTCAAATTCTTGGTTACATTTTGTGCACCTCTTGCTTAACGTAACCCCGTAAGAAAAGTCTGATGCAGTCAGGTCAGGTGACCTTGGGGTCCAGCGGAAAGTGAGGTTTCTGAATATTAATTTGTTTGGGACTTCGGCGCTCCACCATAACTGTGGCTTTGTGTGCAGTTGCAATATCTTGGAACCAAATACTGTTGAAACGGAAACGTGTTTGGCGCAGTTTTGGGTAAAAAAAAACTTCTTCAACATTTATAAATAACGGTCTCCCCCATTGGTCCCCGTTTTGTATTTGTAACACAATTCGTGCACAATCCTGTATTGGTTATCTGTCACAATACAGGACTTTTAATTAATGAATAAATGGCGCAAATTTTTAAGAAATCACTGAAAATACACAGCTTTTCAAAGCAGGACACAACCTTTGTATCGAAAAACATGTACCTTCTGCAACGATTTCGTTCAAGTTTGCTACTTGCGGTCAATAATGTGCTAGAGCATGTCTTTAAAAATTATAAATTCTATAAGTTGACAAGGACTTTTTCCGGCCTCTATACAATACCACCATATATAAAATGTACAATTAATTGTTATACAAATTATGAAAAATTACCAATTTTTTAAGGGTGGTTCCATTTTCGATGTGGCGTGCTGCGTCGAGTTTGCCCAAATTCGAATTTGAATTTTCTTTGACTATGAGATATTTGTATGGCAAATTTCAAGCCCTTAGTCTAAACGGAGCGCCGGCTTCTGTCGTGTTTCTAATAGATACGTGGGAGAACGGACGGATGGGACAACATCGACGTATCAATTTTTCAATGATATCAGTCGGTACAAGTGCAATGACAAAATAAGTTTACCTCAAGACGGTGGGTATGAAAAAGGCGTTTTTAACTCGATGCCACAGTTCTGAATGATTTGTGTTTAATGTATCTCTACAATTTTCGGACGGTTAGTGTTTAACGTATCCTACTATTTTTGAATGATTTGTGTTTAATGTATCCTACTAGCGCTATTGGTACAAGAAAATTTTAAAACTTAGCGCCAAAATCATCGCGACTAAATTTGAATGTTCTTCTAAGCAGAAAATAAGTGACTTCAAGTCACTTAAGTTTTGACTTCAAATCTAACCTCAGACATTATGTACTGTTAAACTATTGGTGGCCATTGCATTACATTTTCTATAGCAAATACGAGTTGTGTTAAAAAAAATAAGGTGAATTTTCATTTTTCTCTTCTCGACTTTCTGTGAAAAGCTTGTACCACTTGTACACAGTTGTTTGACTCAGAGTAATGTCACCGTATGCCACTGTCACCATTTCAAGTGTTTTTGAGCACTTAATTTCATTTTTTACATAAAATTTGATGCAACTTCTTTCATCCATTTTCGATAGCAGAAAATCGCCGAACACGCAAAATACTTGTCTTATTTATGCATCTCACAAACAAACTAAACAATCAATATGGATAAAATCGTCAATATATCTTCGAGACAAGTGTACCAACATAAAGAAAGAATAATAATCGAAAATCGAATGTACGAATACGTAGTCCGCGAAATTTGAAAATTCACCTTATTTTTTGAAAAAACCTCGTATGGCTTTAAGTGAGATCCATTCTTTATTATCATGATTTTGAATATAAACTTTAAAAACAAGTTGCTAAAGAGGCAAAAAGTTCTAAGCGAATGGGGGAGAAATAGCAGCTTTTGTCTGGCAGTTTCAACGTCCACTTATCCAAATAGTTTTCTTATCCACATATTGTAAGTAATGTCAAATTCTTTGATTTAAGCCTTTCTTTTACAATTGACTACACTAAGATTTGGTACTATAAGGCTTGATTCCGCAATTTAGTCCTTAATCATAGTTGTGAATATCGTTCATGGGATCAACCGCGATTACATTTACTTTCACTGCATGTTTGGCAATTAGGCAAAGTGACCGTTACAGTCGGCTGCAGCATTACCATGTATGCAGCATCCTATTCTTTAGTCGTAATATGACAATATTTATCGTGTTGCTTTTCGCGCGGCCCAAAGCAGATGGCAATCCGAGTCTATGATAGTACAGCGGATCATATGTACATCCATGATACTAGAAGTCTGTCTGAATTCTATTACCATGTGATGATAGGTAATGGGTTCCAACCATTAACATATTCAGCGCCCCTGTGAAGAATACCAGTCAGAATCTGTTAGCGAAGGTGTATGCAGGCCAAATTTCCAAAAGATCTTCCTTTCCTATTTTAGTATCAAAATCTTTTTAATGCAGTCACCAGGCAATGATCATATACTTTTTCTAGGCCGCCATAAAATGTATCATTCGCCTGCATAATGACGATTGTGGCTACTCGGTCATTTGTGGTTCTAATCCGCAGTGCGCTTAAGTCTCTTACTTATTACACATTAACTCCCGATTCATTTCATTATATATGGCAGCTGTAGTCGATTGCATCTCCTTTGATGCTAGCTTTGATGTCAGCCTTTTATAGGGTTATTCATTTTTGGTTCACAAGTTATGTTAAATAAAACACACATATACGAGTAGTTATGATTTCAATGAAACTTTTATTTCATTATAATGCTTTAAATGACCGCCTTTGGATTGATTGCAGTGGTGGATCCTTTTGAGGTAGTTTTCGAAAAAATACGGTCCAATGACACCTCCAGACCACAGTGCGCACCCAACACTTCTAGTTTCTAAGAGCCCCACGTGGGACAATTTTGCTTCTTGACGTAACCACCGATAAAGCTCACTATTACTGAAGAAAATTTTATTCGATTGAAAGTCCACATTTTAAATCATCACTTTTGTAGTAAGTTTTAACTATTTTTATGCGTCCTTCGGTTATAAACGATCCATATTCGTAAATGACAAACATTGCACCAAATAAGTAACACCTCAGTTGATAGGTATATAACAGCTGACAGCCTTGCCAGACTGGCGGGTTTAAAAGCTCTAAAAGGATAAGGCTATATTTGCTATCCGCTATCCAGATGAGATACCTCTTTAGCATAGATTCAAGGCACTTCGGATGCGTGTCTTTAAATAATTATCCTTATATTGCTTTTGGGGATCCTCAACATTTTAGTTTTTTTCTCTCCTTCCTCTGCTGTTTTCATAGTAATTCTTACTTAAGATGGTATAATCTGGTACCAGGCCCACACTTTCTTGCACACACTTCTTATTACCAGACGGATGTTCGATGGCATCGCCAAGAAATAATTCCCCGACGGCCAAAATAGTGGACTGTCAGGAAATTACTGCAAACTTCTGGATCCCCAAATGAATAACAGTCAGAGAGGTCAATTTTCCCGACTATCTTGGTTTTAGCCTTGTTTATCACACAATTTACGTCCGTGATCTCTTTTTCAATGTAGGAGTTTTGGAATGGAAAATACCTCATACAATATATGGACCCATCACCGTAACATGAGCTATAACATAGCCCTGCCATATGTTCTGTTACAAATATAAAACGCGATAAAAAAAAAAAAAAACAATATTCATATTGTATTCAAAATTATTTCATTTGTTAGAAGACAATATTGGTTATTAAAAAAAATTGTATTCACTCGAAATGGCCGCCTTTTGCTTTAACACAAGCTTTCAAACGGTGTGGCCATTGGGCTATAGCCGCACGTACGATTTCCATGGAGATCGAGGACGCTGCTCTGGTTAATGCTGTTTTAAGGCTTCCCAAATTTCTGTGGGGAGTCTTGCAAGCCATATTCTCCAATTCTGACCACAAAGCATAATCCAGTGGATTGAGATCTGGACTCCCTGACGGCCAATCTTCTGCTGCTATAAAGCCAGGAATATTGACTCTGAGCCAATCCTGCGTGGTTTTAGCTTTGTGCGCAGGAGCAGAGTCCTGTTGGAAGATCCATCTACGTCCATTGAAAAGGGTATTGGTCAAACCCTCCACAACACCTTCCAACACATCTTTTTGGTAAACCTTTGCACCAGTTTTTACGCCCTTTTCACAGAAATGGAGGGATGTGACACCATGGTGTGAGACCCCCCACCAAACAATTGTTTTCATGGCCATTGTCCGCGTGCCACTGCAAAAGTCGCTTGCATCTTTCCAGCCTAATTTTTTTTAGCTGAGGAGTTAGAAGATGCCCCGTGGACCGACGATAAGCTTTCATATGCAGATCATCCCGAATCAGCCTAGACATGGATCTGGTTGATATATCCAATTCCTTGGACATGATTTTCTGCTTTCTAAGGGGATTTCTCCGAATTCTTTCACGCATTGCCTTTACTACCGCACTCGTACGGACAACGCACGGGCGACCACTTTTTGGCCTGTATTCTACTCCAGATAATTCTCCGAAGAGAGCAGTAGCACGATAAACGAACATTCTTGATATTCCGAGTGGTTTTAGCAACTCGAAAATTTGGCCAGCACTCTTTCCGCACTTATGCAACGCTATTACGCCGACTCGATTCTCTTTAACGCCCCACTCCATGTTAATAGATTGCAAACTGAAACCAAACTGACTAGTATTCTTCACTAATCAGTGCATGTGTTCTGAAAAAAAGTTAACGGTTCCATTCCCGCAAGAAGTTTTGAACGATAAGCGCTGGAAATTGTGTAACAGAACATATGGCAGGACTAGGTATAGGCACTGGTGCAATTAAACGCATCAAAGTACAACAGTTCGAAAAGTCTGCCATAATAAACTTAATAGACGGGACATAAAACTGCGACCTGGTTGCGACTGGTTGGAGAGGGTACTCAGATTAACCTGAATGTTTATCGAATATCCTTGTGAGTAATTGGATAAAAACTGCAAAAAGCGAAAGAAACCAACATTTTTATCATGTAAGGACAGGCCATAGTCAGTTAACTTTCTCATATTTGCCTGCATTACAACGCTGAAGAGATAACATTGTAGGTGTCTCTTGGCTTTGTAAGATAATTGTTCATTTTCGATGGGGAGGTTTGTGTTGTGTAAGCGTCATATCGCAAAAATATCATATATCAAAAATATCAGATTATATGACATACCAAACTATAGCAAAGCCTCATACAGGTTTAGAACCAGTCACGCTGTCGGATTGAAGATCATTGTAATCACTAAGAAGATGTTGAAGTCTGTTGAATGGTTTTTCACGAATCAACTCGTTCAAAAATTAAATTGGGTCCTTGTGAGTTGTTAATTTCATAAGGCCCAATCAGGTCGTTCCAGGCAGGTAATTCAATGATGACAGGAAAATGAACCTAGAATACGGGGCTATTTGAAAGTTGCCTTTGTTGCGAAGATTGTAAAAGCAAAACAAAATTTGATGCTATAACTTCAATCGAAAATATCATAGTTAACTTATTAGATATTGCACAATTTTTTATTTTATTTTGTTTGTTAGACATTTCTTTCAATTTATATTCATACTCAATTAATATTTTTGGGGAATTTTAATACCAAAATTAAAATTTTAATTAATTTTTTACTAATAACATGTTTTTGCATAAAACACTTCCACAAAAGTCTGCGTACAAGTGCCTACTATGATGGAATACACGACTCCCGTTAACTGTCCATTAAAAGTGATTATACAATTACTTACTTGAATGTTTTTAGTATTGTTTAATAACTTGGTGACAGAATTTGATAACAAATTTACGATATGGAGAAGAAAGAAAATGAAATTTGTATTAAGGAAAGGACAAATTGTTATAAAACTACACGTAGAAGCCAAAACCATTAGGGAAATCGGGCAAACAGTAGGCAGAGCTCACTTATCAGGCCAGAGAGTAATAAATAATTATATTTCAACTGATTCCAATACTGTCAAAATCATGTGCTGGTCGTCCAAGTCTTTTGACAGAGCACCGTTAAGTTACTTCTTGAAACTTGAAATAGAAGAACGATTTTCAGAACTTGTGTATGATGGTTCAGTTCGCGGAATTTTGAAAAAAAAAAAAAAAACTAGCCGAGTAACTAGTAAGAAATTCACAGATCAGATGTTAATAAACAGAAGCCAATGGAATTTGCAAATGAATATGTTTCAAAGCCTCAATAGTTTTGGAACAAGGTCGTTTTTCAGACGAGAGAAAATTTTGAATTTTTTGCATAAAAAGGAAAAAGCTGGTATGTATAAAGAGAGTCACAACATTTGAAAAAAAAAATTTTATACCAACTGTAAAACATGGTGTAGGTGGATTTATAGTCTGGGATTGTATGGCATTCGGTGGAGTGGGGAAACTTGCATTCATTGAGTTTATAGTGGGCCAAATGGGTTACACACAGTTTTTAAGAGATGATTTACTGACTGCAAAGTGTCCAGCAGTTCGAATTAGAACAAGAGATTTGATTCCAACAAGATAACGAACCAAAACACACCGCACATAATGTGAAACTCTGGTTGTTGTACTATGTTAAGAATCAGTTGTAACCGCTCCCCAATGTCAGGATCTTAACGCAATAGAACATTTGTGGGACTTACTTGAACACAGAATTGAAAAATATGTCATTACTTTAAAAAGGATGATAAAGGGTATTATAGTGGAAGAATGAGGAAAAATTGCAGACGAAGATAAAAAAGAACCTCCAAGATGTCTCACGGAGGTTCTAACGAGAAGGGGTTACCCCACTAGTTGTAATACTTGAACATCAAAGAACATAATTTTCTTTACTAAAAATTGTTTGTACGCAGAAAAAAAATGAATTAAAATTATAATTTTTATTGTTAAAAATCAATAATCAATTTTATTAATTAAAAAATATATAGAGGCAATAAAATGAAATAAAATTTGATTCAACACAAAATTCCAAAATATTTGGGAATTAAAGTGTTTTCTTTCGATTTTTTACGTTGTAGAATCCTGTCATCGTTGCGTGTTTGATATGATGCGTACTCTTGAACCAATCTTTTGACAGGCTAAAGGCTCAGCAGATTTGCCACAATATTGCTATCGTTAAGAAGAACAACAAAGAATAATTTTTGAAAGAACAGGATTTTGTTCACATTTTCCGAATATTGTGGGCGAATCTGAGACCAAATTTGCAACCCTACTTGCTTCTCAGCGTCAGACTGCGGCATGATTGTTAGAGCAGGCGACCATCGCATGTAGGATTGCAAGTTCGGCCTCCACTAAAGACACCTGTATTTCTTTGAGCGATGGTCAACTTGATTTGCTATCGAACATTTTGAGTAGTCGAGTTAAATGCTGACATTCTGAAATGTCAGTGAACTGTAGGTAGGGTGCAAGCGTATTGAATGTGGGAACCTTTCCCACAACCCAAACTGAGAATGCAAGGGAATTGTGTTTTTTTTTTGTTTTTTTTTTGCTTCAACAACTTTCTTCTTTCGAATATACAGGGTGGCGCAATAGAACGTGCATATTTAAAAAATAAATTGAAAAACAAATACAAAAGGTATGGT
The DNA here is from genome assembly GCA_019455685.1 of Philornis downsi. Lineage (NCBI taxonomy): Eukaryota > Metazoa > Arthropoda > Insecta > Diptera > Muscidae > Philornis > Philornis downsi. The sequence continues at coordinate 149,489 of JAHXMU010000445.1, forward strand.
TAAAATAAATCTAAGGCATTGTAGAGTAATAAATGGAGTTTATTTTTTTAAATTAAAACATCATCTAAATGGTGACCCTCTCTACGACGGCACTCCTCTAACCGGAAACGAAAATTATTGAAAACTTTCTTCAGTAATACTGGTGTAATGGCTGTCATTTCACCACGGATATTCTCCTTGAGCTAAACGATGTTTCTTGGATTATTACTGTAGACTTTGAGTTTGAGGTATCCCCACAAAAAAAAAGTCAAGAGGCGTCAAGTCTAGACTACGTGGGGGCCATGGGATATCACCTCTTTTCGAAATCAGTCTGCCAGGGAACATCTGCTTCACCACCGCCATGGAGTCATTTGATGTGTGACAGGTAGCTCCATCTTGTTGGAACCAAGTTCTGGAATTCACTATTCTTGAACTTTCAATTTCTGGAGCCAAAAATCCGTCCAACATCTCAACATAGCGTTCCGTATTAACCGTGACGTTTTGGCCC